>ML782240.1:90529-230537 GCA_009831015.1 Picea engelmannii
ATACAATTACCGACTTGGTTAATCCTCAATGGGGATTAACCTAATAATAAAAATAATAATAATGACATGATTAATCCACAATGGGGATTCAATCCAATAACAAAATAATAAGAATGCTCTTCGCAGTTACATTATTTCAACAAACCCATGGGCCAACATCCCATAACCTGTTACATAAACCATAGTAAACCCTTTACTGGGTCCAAAATCCCACAAAATGAGTGAGATCTCGTGATCTTAGATCCTCCTGGGTGCTCCATCTTCGACCAGCATTTAGAAGTCCCAAAATTGGTCAAACATGACCAATGTTTCCTCAAAACTTGGTCAAGGGCCAACAAGCCCCCAACACTCACCTGTGAATTGTCCTGAGTCACTCATATCTCAGCAGCACTACTTCAAAGACCTTGATCTTAGCTCGAGTTGCCTCGACTTGATGCTTCGCCAGAGCCTCCTGCTTGGTGAACTCCTGAATCACTTGCTTTGTAATAGGCCCTTCTAGGCGTTGTTCCACTGTCGCAACCACTTGGTCTAGCTATGAGCCTTGTCCTTCAATCTCTTCGAAAATCATGCAGGCCTCATCCTACACCGGTTGTAGTCTCTTTTCAACTTCCATGAATTTTCTCTATATGGCAGTAATCTGTTTCTAGACTACGCGTTGCTCCTGTGATTGCTTCATTCGCTCTACCGTAGTGAGTAGCTTCATTTGTGCCTGCATGGTGGATGCCTGTTGCTGTACCTCCAGGAGTTGCACTTCCATTTTCCTCAACTCCATATCTTCCTTGAGGCATTCATAGGTCTGTGCACTTTGATGACTCAACTTCTTACATTCTAAGGCAAGGACCTTGATCCTTCCAACTGCACTCTTAGCGGCTTCCTCCCTTTGGTCTTGCACTTATTGCGGAGTGCTTGGCACTGCTTTGAGTTCTAACTCCGTTACCCATGCTTGAAGCTGCTGAATGGCCTCAACGAGCTTCCCCACTTGTATCTTGACTGACTCTGGTTCCTCCTATGCCAAGCCTAACACAGAGCGAAGTGCTTTAGTTATCGCTTCTTTGACTGCAGTCTGCTTTGTGAGAAGCTAGTCTTTTTATTTCTATATCTTTGCATTGTCCTCCTTGAACATCGCTCGAGTTTCATCTTTCTCCTTCTCGTAGGTGGTTACACAGGACTGCTCAACTCGTAGTCTCTCTAAGACCTCCTCCTTTTCTTTCTTCAATATTTATGTACCATGTTCCTTTTCTTCTTGGACTCGTTGAAGCTGAGCCTCTGTTTCACCTACTAGTCTTCGTAATTGGGCGAGATCATCCCCCAATTTTTCAATCTTCGAAGAAGAAGGTGTTGTAGGTACTATGCGGATCGAATGGATGGCTTGTTTTATCTCCTTAAGCTCCTTCTCAATTCTTTCATACAGTGTCTTTTTCTTTGCTCCATATCGATGCAAGATATCCTCTAAATCATCCTCCACAGTTACAATGATTAGATCGATGTCATCCAATATGAGAGTGGCCTTCATATTGGGCTTACTGGCGCACATATTATTTCTTGCCAAAGGTTTCTTCTTGGAAACCTTTCTTTTCTTTGATGTTTCTGTCTCAGTAGGGGGGTCCTTCGGTGGTGTACCTTCACCTTCTTCTTGTGTTTCTCCATCATCCCCTCCTCCTTTTCCATTTCCTTGGTCTTCTCCTCCTCCTTCTGGTGAGACAGATCCATCTTCTGCAGAGGTGTTTTCCTCCTCATCAATTTCTTGGATTTCTACCTTTTTCTTCTTTTTCTTCGCTCTCCTCTACCTGACATGCTCAACCTGTGTGACCAAGGGGATTCCTATGATGTCTGCATCAGAGAGCTCTACATATTCAACCAGTACAAGGAACTTTGATGACCATTCTTTGGTGATCTCCTCCATATCTTCGTCGATCAACTTATAATATGACTGCAACTCCTCCTTTCTTTCATCCCTACACGTAATGATATAGATAAAATGTTGATCTGCGTGAAACTTCGCTAACGATATGTACTGGTGCAATGTGTTCGATGTCATGTGTGGAAATGCCTAAATATCACACTTCAACTATTGATAGTAGGCATGAAACACAATGTTCTATTGCCATTGCTTCGACATATCATTTGTATACCACAAGGTGGAGAACCTCGCGACCAATGGCTCCGATGGCTCAACTTCTGGAAATGTCTCTTCTTCCGGCATCTACCAAGTGACAAATGTGATCAATAAAAGTAACCAGATAAAATGGAATTCATACCCCTGATCCTGCGCTTTGCGTCAGTCTTTCTCGAGCTCGTTGATGAGGTAACTGGCCCAGTTCATTTTCATACCCTCTATGCACTTTCCTGCGAGGTCTACTACGAACCCATTGACCTGTGTCAGATGGTTCTTTCTGATGATATTGCAAGATATAAGTTGGCAAGTGAGGTGCATTGCACCATCCTGGATAAAGGCTACCTTATATCCTCGCTTTCCCTTTTCAACATCGCCATAATCCTCCTTTATGCGTTGTGCCAGGGAGCGATCTGAAGTCTTCCCTGGGAAGAACTGCTGAGGGTCGGGGCCCTGCATGCTTATTCCTATGATCAGGTGGATCAATGCTAGATCCACATTGATGCACCTATCAAGCCATAGATATCCTCTATGGTAGCGTTACAATAGGATTTTAATGCAAGCGTTAACCTCCTGATGTCGGTCGAAGTGAGGGATATTCATTACATTTAGAATCATTGACTATGCGAGCTCCTTAATCCACGGTTGGGAGACTATGCATGGCCTCTTCCCAATCATCTTCATCAAATACCTATGGGGTGCGAGCATGGCCTAGTTCTTTCTGTCGCTAAGATTAAAGTCATTTTTCTTCAGCGCTAGGATCTATCCTAACTGGGGTCCAACTACATGTATCCACTTTGGGATGTACGCAACAATCAATGTATACTCAAAATCACGTGGGATGTTGTTGTAATTAACTATGCCAGCCAAAGACGGTATATAATCTGGCAAGACCGACAGGATCTGCTTCGCGTTAGCCAGATCATCGCGTTGCTTTCTTTTCTTCTCAGTAACACGGCTAGAACAAAGTCCAATCGAAGGGGATGCTTGCAGTCCCCTATTCGATGACACCTATATTCCTACAGATATAACTCTCTCATCCATGAGCTCCACGAGAATCTCCTCCATAGACTTCTCTAACGCGCTATGTTTGCTCGACATTCACACTTGTAACCAAATAGATTGGGTAGGCAAACGGACAAGCGAGGTAATCAAATGGATCGCGAGTTCTATAAATCACAATGCGAGATACAATTGATTCTCTATTAGCTCGAATAATCACGGTTGGAAAAAAGTGGTCCCTACGCAGTGTCCTATGGGTTAAATAAGTAAGCATCGTAATGGATTCCTTCAACGGGTAGGAATGCATCCATCAATGTGAATTCGTCTGTTATGGCATAGTCTTAACGGTCCATTTTCTCACAACTGTGTTTTTGAGTCGTTTTGGGGCATCATTCTAACGGTCGGGGCGCCTCCAATGGTCATATAGCTTCGTCCTGGTGAAGTCCCATTCTCTGTGGTTCTGTTATTCTAGCGAGGTTCAAATTATGTAGATCTTCTTCCTGCGAAGTATTCATTTTGTTCTTTGTATCTTCTCGTAGCTTAGCTTTCTTCTTATTAAGCTTCCTGGCATTCTTTGCTGTAATTTTTGCTTCTCTAACCATTTCTTGAATCCTCTTCCCATTTGTATTCTAATTCTCTCCTGGTGAAAGGACTTCAAATTGTTGATGTGCTCTTACAGATTCTGAGGTTAATGTCCCTTCTCTTACTATTTCTAGGGTGGCTATACTTCTTTCTTGCAGGGACAGGTTCTTCAAGCCTTCCTGCATTCTTTCAACTTTGACAACTAATTATCTTTCCCTCTGATGCTTCAACTTATCCTCTTGTTCTTCTATTAGTCACTCTATTTTTCTGGTTATGAAGTCCCTTAGTTCTTTCTTTTTCTATTCTGTAGCTTCTTCCTCTGCATTCCTTCTGATCTGATCCTTCTCAATCCAAGTCTTTCCTAATAAAAGTGGAAAAGGGGCATTGTTCTCAACAAATTTCATGACTTCAAATTATGCTTCAGTCGATGTTTCATGAGAAATCATAGGTATATTATTAACTCTTCCACATAGGGTTATCATCTTTCCTTTAAACAATCCTATCCTTCCTAATCAAGGTATCATAGTAGGTCTTCCCAAAATTTCCCAAGTGATTTCTGGCATAATATTCACGTGTGTTTCGTCATCCAATACACAATCTATGTCGAAGTCTTCTATTCTTGTAACTATGCGATGTTTTTATTTCAGGATCTTCGGTAAACTGATGTCTCTGTGATCATCCATTACTTATTTTAATTGTACTAACATAGTCTCCCACTCTTTCTCTTTATGATTCCCCAACATGCTCTTAGCCTCTTGAATTTCTTCAGATTTTTCTTGTCTCGTGTTCATATTTTCAACTTTAGCAATCATTCTTGGACAATCCTCAACCTCATGACCAATAGCTTTGCAATAAAGACAAATAGGACCTGTACCAGGGCATTCCTTAGCAACATTTCCTGATATTTTGCAATTATAACATAGTTTCGATCCTCTCTTTATTTTAAACGATCCCCAACCTCTCATGTACTATGCACTGGGATCATAGTACTAGACCTGCAATCTGCAAAAATTCTTTCTAGGTTCCTGCATCCACTTGTTAGTCCAAAAATTCTTTCTATGCATAGGAATAACATATCTTTCTCTATTTCTATCAAATTTATTCAAATCAACTCTTTCTTCTAACTGTGCCCTACCATTCAGACTAGGACAAAACCTATCAAACATACTTAGATTCATACTTTCAAAGAAAAAAATTCCACTTATCTTACCCTTACCAAAGCACAAAGATTTAAGATCTTACCTCTTTTCTTCAGATCAGGTCTCTTTCTTAGCACAAAGATTTCTTTTTTTTCTTCAGTTCCCAACAATCACAGTTTCAGGTCCTGACAACGAAACCATTTTTTGGCACAGGGGCATACCCAGGGTTCAACACTTCAATAATGCACCAACAAAACCCTAACTACCGGCCCTTTCGGAAACACCTGCGAAGCAAATGAAATCTCACCTAAGGTAGAGGCAGGGGGGTTATAAGACTCAGTTGTTTACAACCAAGCTGGGACATAGATCTGTGATTACAACACTTAGCATAGTACTTATCCAACCATATTCCTTAGTTCATGAGTCTCATTCACATCGCATATTAAACCCTTATTACAGATCAACGTAGTAACAATAAATATCAAGCACTCTCAATCACTTAGCACATATCATTAGCTTGGATATAACATTCATTTATCTTTAATACCACTCATCACTAAGCAACAATCGTCATATGCATTCACCATACATCATAACAAAAACACTAAGAAAATAAACAAAATAATCCACATCGCACAAAGCACATCAAGACATAGGATATATGTGGTTCACCTCAGTGTGGGGCTATGTCCACCAACTTATTCTTCTTCTTTATTAGTCTTCAATATTCTTAGATTCATCTTCTCCTGTGCACAAATCCATAGTTTCACAGAGAACAGGAGATTTGTGCCCTATGTGCCAAATCCTCCTTACCAAAATCAGGTCAAGGCACAGAGCCTCACTCTACATAGTCTATTTCACAAAGCAACTTACAGCGTCTTGTACTAAGCCAACATTAACACTTACAATATATGGTGCACATAGCCCACCAACCAATTAGGCTTCTTACATCACTTAGCTACTCATTTATACATTTACAGAAATGCCTAAACATGGGTAAACCCATGGGCTGACATCCCATAACCCATTACATAAACCCTAGTAAACCCTTTGCTGGGTCCACAAGCCCGCAAAATGAGTGAGATCCTGCGATATTAACTCTGCCTGGGCACTCCATCTTCGACCAACCTGTCAAATTCCCAAAAGTGGTCAAACACGACCAATGTTTCCTCAAAACTTGGTCAAGGGCCAACAATTCACATTTATACATACCACTTTCCATCACCTAAAACCCCTCATTTCCTTGTCTCTTGGGATTTTAGGGTGTATTGACCCAAGAAGGGGTTGTCCCTCATTCCATGGAAATAAGGGGTTGAAGACCCAGATGGATTGTTGTTGGCTAAAATTATAAACGTCTATATATATATTCCTTCCAAATGCTTCACCCAGGGATCCCCTGAGAAAACAATGAAATACTTCTCTGCAAGAAAAGGGGGACCCACAAGATTAAATGATAGTGAATGCTTAAGGGGTTAGTTGGAGGATAGGAGGTATCATCAAGATCCAACCTTTTAACTCTCAGTAAATTGTTGGGCTGAAGAAACAATCTAAAAAGGTAACCTACAAACCAACTTTAAGACTGGAAACTAACCTTTCCAATCTATAGAGGGATCTCTCTGAGACTTAATCTCTAATAGACAGGTTGCTTTAAAATGATGGCTAGATTTAGAATTTTAAGATAATTTTTCAAGGTCTGTTGATAAACGATAGTGCTTCTAGGGCTATGGAGTCAACCTCTAAAAACAAAGAAAATAATTCTTGTTATATAGAACTCCTCATAGGAACAAAGGCTAAATGAGGTGATGAACTTTAGTGTTTAGTTTGATCATGTAGGGTGAAAGAACAAAAGAAACATACAACATAATCAAGCCACCACAATGGATGAATTATGACCTTAGCTCAGAAGATAGACAAAATTTAAATTAGTTAATTCTAGAGAACCATTAGATGAATTTTGGACTTTCAATTTACTAATTTAAAGAGAATAAAAGTGCAGATGAAAATAAGTACATAGGGAATACATAGAAAGAAAAGTACAATCTTCAGATCACCACCATTAGAATCTTTTTCTTAAGGAATTAAAGACTTTTGCATTTGTATTTCTTTAGATTCACAAAGTTACCTTGAGGACCAAAAATGCCTATACTTCTACCCACATGCCCCATTTTACATCAAAATAATCTATATATATAGAAACTAAAGCTACAATTAGCTGCTAGGAGTCGAACTACTATCTCATAGAGTTATGGATCTAGTTGTTTTCAAAGAGAACAACAACCTCTACAAAATTTACCAAAAATAGGAAAGTTGATTTGGAAAATCATAACCTATCCGAAAATTTATTTACAATCATAAATTCTTAAGGAAATTTTGACCATTTGGTTGTGATGAATCATCATGTGTATCATTGGATAACACTATCACCTTTGCACAGTAAATTATGTTTTCTGTTGTGCAAATTCTGGCTGCAAAATCCGCGCAACGATTTTGTGAGAAGGATCTTCATGCTGAAGTTGCATGCACGGATCCAGTTGCCAACACAGGATGGGATCATTCAGTTTATCCGTATCTTCCTTGTCCAAACTCACTTGCAGTCATAAGGCCCTATTTTCCCTTCTTAATAACAAATTTTGTCTTTTTAAACTCCTCACCTGTCTCAACAAAGCCACATTCCTTTTCAATTTTGATTGAGCATCAGAGATATTTTCACATGCATAGTCAATAGTTGGTATGTATTTCTTGAAATGTTCCATGATCCCTTCCTCTGATATTTTGTTTTCCTTCTTGAGTTTAATGATCTCATCTTGAGCTTGTCTCGGCTTATTTTTCAACCACTTTATGTTCTTTTCTCCTCCTATTGGTGAGGTAGGAGATCTATAACCTTCTTTACTATGTGATACTTGTGTTTTGGGAATTCTTTCTGCTAGTTGCCACCTCAATTATCTATTTTCCTGATAGAATTGCACTATAACATGTTGAGATTTCTTTAATTGTTGTTTCATCTCCTTGATATCTACATCTTCTTCATCTGGTTCCACTTGCTTTTCATTAATCTCTTGGGTTGCACATTCAAAAAATGATGGCTGAATTTTAGGTATGGGAAATCTCCTGGTAGAGGACCTGGTGCATGGTTTACTAGGATCTTGTGTCTCCTCAGTTTAATCAGTGAATCTTACTTTGATTATTTTCTTGGATGGTGGCTGACTGAGTAATGAATATTCAATTTCTTTTCCTTTTCTTCCTTCAACAACACTTCCTCTTCTTACCTCTGAACTATGAAGTGTTGATTTCTCAGTAGATAAGGGAATATCTCTTTTAGGGTCTCTGGGAATGTTTGTTGAAATCAGGAAGGAATTCCAGTTCGTGTTTAAATTTTTGAGCTCCTCAACCACCAACATATTAATCAAGGAAAAAAAGAATAGGTTTTTCTCTGGCTGGTCAACTTTGGCTTGGACACTATCTGCCATCTTTCCCAGGCTTCTACATAGGAAAAAAGATAGGTTTAAAGGACTTCTCCCTATGAAATGCATTATAAGTTTGATGTGGTATTAATGCACCTTGTCGAATCTTCCCTCAAAGGTGAAGTACTTCTGGATTATCTTCAAAAGTTTCTCAAAAGGTTACAAAATATACTCACTGGGAATGTTGGCTCCAATTTTCCGATTTCTATATTCAGGTTTGATGAAATCAATATAACATGAAGTATCTAATGGAATACCTTTATACAATTTGTATCCCTGCATAGGGATCTCTGTTGCATCTGATATGGTTTCCTCTGATACTTGAAAAATGATCCCTTTGACGCAACGAAAAATTTCGACGCAGTAGAAACATAGTAGAAAATTTGCGTAGCAACTGGGAGCACACGGTATTTACGTAGCAAAGGGATTCAAAGCTTACTAGAAAAGAAGTGAACGATGCACAAGTCTTGATGGTGATAGAGAAACATGAAGGGTGAACAATATTTGTGCTTGAATGGATAAGGAATGAAATTATGAAATGGAACGAAAAATCCAAAGCAACAAGATGTTTTAAGGAAAGTTAAATATTTTCACAGTGAACTTGCGCAGTAGGTATTCCTTTGAAGTTTGCAATGGTACAAATGATATGGAGTGCCATTATTATTCACTTTTCTGACTTCATGATTAGGTAATGATGACCCATAATATCTTTTGACATGACATTCATCCTAACCACTTGATTTGACCTTAGTACATAATTTCCACCTTTCGACATGACTCGAGACTTAGGAAAGTAGACCTTTACAATTTAAACATGACGAACCTTACACCCTTTTAACAAAATTATGGACAAACCCTTTCCTTGAAAATTTCAAACCACTCGTTACTTGGTCACTGACCTCATAAACTTTGACACACTAACTATGAATCATCTAGGAAAGTCTTGATTTTTTCCAATATCAAGGCATGACTCTGATTTTTGTTTTGGAAAAATCTATAACCCTAAATACAAAAATCATGGTGATAATAGTTGGCTCTAATGGGGATGCTATCCTCCCAGTGAGGTAGCAAATAACAATAGACCAAGTTCCTAACCATTGGGCTTTATTTGACTCAAAGACTCTAAACTGACAAAAGAAACTCATTTACAAGAATCTCTTGACACAACTATGACTAAACTCAGCATAAAATTAGGGCCTTCACTTTGGGCTTAAATTTTTTGTTGATTATTTGAGTTGAAATGATTCATCTAAAAATAAAATGGTTATTTACAATGACATGAAGAGATTGGAATTTTTTTAAATAAGATAGTATTGAGAAACCTGCCATTCATAGGTCCTCCACCAATGAGATCTCCATTAAGATCCTACAACAAATAGACATTTTTCCCATGGTATGAGCCAATCTTGAATGGACCCATCCAAAGATGATCAAACTCCCCATGTTTCCCTCTATCTTCATTCCTTACGTCGCACTTCAGTACCAAATCATCCACCTTGGAATCATTTTCCTTAATGACTGTCAAAATATCTTTTAATGACTGTCAAAATATCTTGGTGTAGTTGTGATTTGTTGAAGACCTTTTCTCTCATTTGTTTCAGATGTATTAATTGGTTTATCCTCCTTAGAGCATCATTTGGTTTAGCTTCCATTTATTACAGCAGTCCACACATTGGAATTCCTAATGAGGTAGGAAAAATTGCATCTGTACCATATACAATCTGAAAAGGCGATGTAGAAATAGACCTTTTAGTGGTAATCCTATTATCCCATAATGCATAGATGAGCTTCTTGTGCCAAGATTTCTTGTTTTCCTGTAGAAGCTTCTTAATAATCCTGGTCGAGATTTTGTTGGATGATTCAAACAACCTATTACCCCATGGGTAATAAGTTGTGGAATGACCAAGAGTTAAATTATAGTCACTACAGAATCTATCCATTCTCTTGGACTTGAGTGTTGTTGCATTGTCAATAATGATCTTGACTGGACAACCAAATCTAGACAAAATATTGCTTTCTAAAAATTGAATGATAACAATATCGGTAGCTTGCCTTGTGGGGACTGCTTCAATCCATTTGGTGAAGTAGTCTATGGTTGTCAGTATCCACCTATGCTGAGTTGAGGATGGAAGATGAATTTCTCCCATAAAATCAAGGCCCCATTGCATGAATTATGCTTCAACAGAGATAGGCTTTAAAGGTAAAGGTTGCAGCTTTCTTTTTCCATCAAAAATCTGGAATTCATGGAAGCTAGAAACTTCCTTGTATACATCGAAAAAAATATTAGGCCAATAGAACCTTGCCCTCAGTATTTTGTGTGCAATGATCTTCTAATAATGATGTCCTCCACTATCACCTTTGTGAAATTCATTGATATATTTTTACACTTCTTCCTCCAACAAACAATTTTGAAATATCCCACCTGGATCTTTCCATTACAGAGAATGGTTTAGAATGCAAAACTTTGTTGCTTTCAACTTCAAAAATATGGCTTTGTTTTTCCTTAACTCAGTAGGAGCTTGTAAATTTCTTAGTACATAAATAATATCATCATACCAAGGAGAATCAAGGAATATTTGGGGTACCTATGGGACTGTTTCCTCTTCTGAATTTGTTGATAAGTCAACAATGAAATTGATTCCCAAGAAATCATTATTGGATGACGCCATCAACTTTGAAATCCCCCAACCTTTAATAAGCTTTGTAGGTTTGATCTCGAGGTCATATTTCAACATCACTGCTATCCATTTTCCCCTTCTCCCTTCAGGATCAGGCCGAGTCAAAATATCTTTTACAGAATTTCTAGGCACATAACCAATGACATGGGAATGCAATATATAAGTTCTAAATTCGTTAAGGTCCTTCACCAAGGCATATGCATGTTTTTCCATGATGTCATACCTTAGTGGGGAGTCTCTAAATTTCATTCTATAAAAGGCTATCGGCCTTCCAAAGTTCTGTTCATCTTTTTGCAACAAAACACCAACAATGGTGTGTTCTGAAGCAAAAGAAAACAAGATAAAATATTTTTCAACATTCGGGCTAGCCGACACTGGAGTTTTGTTAAGTGCCACTTTAATATCTTCAAAATAATTCCTAGATTCATGAGTCCATTTTATTTCATTGCATTTCCTGAGCATATTTGTGATATACTTTATGATTTCAGCCAAGTTTGGAATAAACCTTCTCAAAAAATTTACTTTTCCTAGGAAAGACTGTACCTCCTTGCTCCTAGGTGTGCCAATATTCAGAATTGCTTCGACTCTGCTGGGGTCTATATTTATCCCTTCCTTTTAAATGATGTGTCCAAGTAAATTTCCTTATTGCATTCCAAAATTTGACTTTTTTGGATTCAATGAGATGCCAAACTTTCTACATTTTTGGAAAACCCTTCTTAGATGTTTGAGATGTTAATCATCATAATGTGAAAATACAATGATATAATCTAAGTAAATAACAAAAATTATCTTTTTCATCGGCAAAGGCTATTTCCATGGCCCTTTGGAAAGTTTCTCATGCATTTATAATCCCAAAAGGAATTTTTGCATACATGAAGGTGCCCCAAGGTGTTGTAAAAGTTGTCTTCTCTTGGTCATCAGGATGCACCATAATCTGGTTGTATCCAGAGAAACCATCAAGCATTGATATCTTCTGAGATCCAACCACCTTCTGCAAGATGTAATCCATATTAGGAAGTGGATAAGTTTCTTTGAGAGACACCCTGTTTAGATTCTGAAAATATACACATAACCTGATCTCACCACTTTTTCTTCCTGACAAGCACTAGGTTAGCCACCCACTTGGGAAATCTTAAGGACACTACAATTTTGGCATCAAACAACTTCCTTACCTCCTTTTCAATCAATGGAAATAACAAAGGGTTTATTCTTCTCAACTTTTTCTTGAAGGGTTTATGATCATCCTTGATTGGAATTACATGTTGAATTACCTTAGTATCATAGACCTTTAAATATTCATAACTCCATGCAAAGACATTAGGGAAATATTTCATTAGGATGATATACCTCTGTTTAATTTATGGACTGAGTGTTTTAGACAGTTTGATGATCTTGGGATCCTTCTGAGTCCCAATGTTGCAATATTCTATGTCATCATAATTTGCAATGATTTTAGGATTTATGGCTACATCTTTGTTGTCAAAAAACTTTTCCAATGGGACCAATCCTTTGGGAATAATGTATTTTTTAGTTGCACTAAATCTCTTCCAACAATCTGATTCTGAAAAAGGTCATCATTTTTTAACACAGTTGCATCTTCATTCTCTTCACAACAACACTCATCATCAATATTTGAATTATCAAATCCATCACTCATATGAAGGAATATTTCTACTTGATTAATAACAAGCTCAGAATATCCATGTACAACTATCCTCCAAGAACCCAATTCTTTTAAATTCTTCAACCCAAAAATCAATGCCTCATATTCAGCCATATTATTGGTACAATAAAAATAAATATTGTAAGAACATAGTTTTGTACCTATCTTGGGAGGGTTAATCCACACACCAACTCCTCCTTCTCTGCTAGCAGCTCCATCAAAGCTCATATTCCACATCTCACCCTATGCATTGTTTTGGTGATTTGTAATTTCCTTTGTTTGATGATCAGTTTTTTCTTTGATGGCCATGATAGTCATTGGCTCCTCCTCTTCAAAACTAAAGTCATTATAGAAAATAGAGGAACCAACCTCAATATAAACAGATTAAATGGGATGATTGTTTGGTTGAGATTTGATACTCACCATGTACTTGAGCAAAACTCATATGTACAACCTCCTTTCTTGGCCAAAAACAGGGATAGTAGCACATGACATATACATTTGCAAAGTTAATTTCAAGTTTGCAGCCCAAGATCTAGATAACAACATGCCAAATTTCGGAGGGATGTCAGCAACCACCACATCCATGATCAGATTTTTTGATCGGATTTGAGACAATGATATAGCTAGATATTTGATTAAACCCAATCATTTCACCTTCCTTGAGTCAAAAGAGAAAACATCATTGTAAGGTCTTATAATATTTAGGCCCAACTCATCCATGACCACCTTGGGCATCAGATTATTTGATGCTCCTGAATCTAACATGGAATTATGTAAGGTCATGACATGAATTTTAAGACTAACATAGAAAGGAGGAACATCATCAACATTGCCACTCTCCTCCACACGTGGGACAAACAAGATAGCAGGGTGATCATCTTGTACATTCAATGTGTCATGGACTTATTCCATTTTAATAATTTTAATGATCTGATTTCTATATTCTTCATTCTTAATCAACTCATTAAATGAAACCAAAAATTTGATTTTGTCCATTTCACTTTCAAAATTAAAAGGAGATGGGGATTTTTCTACATCTTTGATGACTTCTTCCTTTCTTGCCTCATGTTTTGTCTTTATAGGTTCTTATTTGGATTTTCTTTTATCCATTGCATCCTTTGCTGAGTTATCTTTCTTAGGTTGGCTTGAAGAAGGTGTATTTATCTGAAGTTCCCTTGTAGGATTTTCCTTTGGAGGATTTAAAGGCACCTTTTTGCTTCTGAGGTCATATTGTTTCTAAAGCTGCATAATAGCATTTTATATCCTTTATTAAACTCTTATGTTTCCAATGAAAACATATCATCATTATCCTGCATAAACTTATCATTTGCATCCATAAATTGATCATGTTATCCTTTAGTTAAAAACACATTTGTTTATGTATCATCACAAAAATGCATATTGTCTTCAATTGTTTGATCAAAATATTCATTTACATAGTTGTTTTGGAAATGAGGTTTTATTTGTTGATCACCTTGATTTTTCTAGTCTCTTTTCCTGATCTGTGGAACTGGAGCTCTCCTAAAATTTTGATATATGGGCTGAAAATCAGTTTGATCCCTAGTGACAGGATTATTCTCCAAGGACATTCTTTCCATGAATATTTTCATAGTTTTCATCATAAAATCAAATTTCTCATTCGATGATTAAGAAGTTGAAGGTTGTGCTTCTCTTTGGGCCTTCTTCACATCTCTGTCAGGATTATGTTTGATCTTCCCTGATGCCATCAGATTTACCTCTACTTCAATTGCATCACTCCTCATATCATCTAATGTATTGGGTCTCCTTTCTCTTAACAGCAAGGAAAATTCATTGTCAAAAGAATCAGCATATCGAAGTTGGGAAGCTCCAGAAGGAGGTTTTACTTCTATAGGAATTGAATTATAAACTTTCATAAATATGGTTGAAAACTCTTGTACTGTTTCATTTGGTGATCTTTTTATATTATTGTACTGATTTAGCAACTGAAGAGGATTATTTTTATCACCCCACCTTGCAAGAAAAGGTGTTTCAAAATATACAAAATTAGGGATACTCGTTGCAGGAAGAGATTTAAACCATTTTTTGACTTCTCCTGAAAGACTTTGTGCGAAAAACCTGAGTTTTTCATCCTCGTGATCTACCTCCTATAGGTAAAAAAAACATTAAACTAATCTAAGTGTATTTGGGATGATACATTTTATTTAGCATCGAAATATCTGATTCTCTGATTATAATTTTGGGGTAAATCATGCAACTAGGCATGCAAGGTAAGAGGAGAAAATCTGGTTGCCATGGCTTTAGGAGGATTTTGGGATATATGAATAGTATAAGTGGGGATAGTACGAATAGGAATCATCTGAATGGAGACAGGGGGAATAAAAGACTAGAATTTATTCTCATCAAATGTAATTTCATTCAACTTAGATTCTGATCTAGATCTGAACAAGGTTTGTTCAAATTTTAAATCAAAGTCAAGATCATCAATACTTTTTAAACCGTCTTTGGGTAAAGATAGATTTATGTCCAGGAAAGAAAATGATTTTTTTTTCTTTTCTTTTGTGCAAGAGTTTCTCAGGATCATACACAGATGTTATAGGTTCTGGATCAGGGTTCCTTCTAGTGTGAATTCTCTTTGGAGCCAGGATTTCTTTTTTTCTCAAAAACAAATAAAAATATGCTACTAATATTATTAAATGAAGTTTCCATGGTAAGAATAATTCAGCCAAAAAGGTGTTTGATTCACTATTACCCCCAGGAATCAAATCTAAATATTTTAGTTATTCATTCCCATGAAAATTTTTCAATTTCGTCCCCGAAAATAGCGCCAAAAATGTTAACGCTGAGTAAATTATTGGGCTGGAGAAACAATCTAAAAAGGTAACCTACAAACCAACTTTAAGACTGGAAACTAGCCTTTCCAATCCAGATATGGCTCTCTCTGAGACTTGATCTTTGATAGACAGGTTGCTTTAAAATGATGGCTAGATTTAGAATTTTAAGATAATTTTTCAAGGTTTGCTAACAAAAGATAGTGCTTCTAGGGATATGGAGTCAACCTCTAAAAAACAAAGAAAAAAATGCTTGGTAGATAAAACTCCTCAGAGGAACAAAGGCTAAATGAGTTGATGAACTTCAATGTTTAGTTTGATCATGTAGGGTGAAAGAAAAAAAGAAGCATACAACAGAATCCGAGCACCACAATGGATGAATTATGACCTTAGTTGAGAAGATAGATAGGATTTAAATTAGTTAAGTCTAAAGAACTATTAGATGAATTCTGGAATTTCAATTTACCAATTTAAAGAGAAGAAAAGTGAAAAGAAAATAAGTACATAGGGAATGCATACAAAGAAAAGTACAAGCTTCATATCACCACCATTAGAATATTTTTCTTAAGGAATTCATGACTTCTGCATTTGTATTTCTTTAGATTCATAAAATTACATTAAGGACCAAAAATGTCTATATGTATGCCCCTGCACCCCATTTTACATAAAAATAGTCCATATATATAGAAAACTAAAGCTACACTTAGCTGCTACGATTCGAACTACTATCTCCTAGAGTTATGGATCTAGTTGTTTTCAAAGAGAACAACAACCTCTACAAAATTTACCAAAAATATGAAAGACGATTTGGAAAATCATAACCTATCCGAAAATTTATTTACAATCATAAATTCTTAAGGAAATTTCAACGATATGGTTGTGATGAATCATCATGTGTATCACTGGACAACACTGTCATCTTTGCACAATAATTTTTTTTTTTTCTGCTACACAAATGATGGCTGCGAAATTTGCGCAACGATTTCGCATGGTGAATCTTCATGTTGAGGTTGCACGTGCGAATCCAATTGGCAGCACAGGACATGATCATTCATTTTTTCCATAGCTTCCTTTTCCAAACTCGCTTGCAGTCGTAAGGCCCTGTTTTCCCTTCTTAAATACAAATTTGTCTCTTTAAACTCCTCACCTGTCTCAACAAAGCAGTATTCCTTTTCAATTTTGATTGAGCATTAGAGAGAACTGCACATGCATCATCAATAGCTGGTTTTCATTTCTTGAAATGTTCCATGATCCCTTCCTCTGATATTATGTTTTCCTTCTTGAGTTTAATGATCTCATCTTGAGCTTCTCTCAACTGCTTTTTCAGCCACTTTATATTCTTGTTTCCTCTTGTTGGTGAGGTAAGAGATCTCTAACCTGCTTTACGATGTGATGATTTTGTTTTGAGAATTCTTTTTGCTAGTTGCCTCCTCAATTCTATGTTTTCCTGATAGAATTGGGCTATAACATGTTGAGATTTCTTTAATTTTTGTTTCAAATCCTTGATATCTACATATTCTTCACCTGGTTCCACTTTATTTTCATCAATCTCCTAGGTTTCACATTCAAAAAACTCTGGATGAATTGTAGGTATGGGAAATATCATGGCAAAGGACCTGGTGTGCAGTGTACTAGGAGCTTGTGTCTCCTTAGTTTCATCAGTGAATCTTAGTTTGCTTCTTTTCTTGGATGGTGGTTGATTGAGTGATGAATCTTCAATTTATTTTCCTTTTCTTCCTTTAGCAACACCTCCTCTTCTTACCTCTAAACTATGAAGTGTTGATTTCTCAACAGATAAGGGAATATCTCCTTTAGGATCTCTGGGAATGTTTGCTGAAATCAGGAAGGAATTCCAGTCCCTGTTTAAATTTCTGAGATCCTCAACCACCAACATCTTAATCAAGGAAAAATGGAATAGGTTGTTCTCTGGCTAATCAGGTTTGGCTTGGAAACTGTATGCCATATTTCCTAGGCTTCTACATAGGAAAAAAGGTAAGTTTAAAGGACTTCTCCCTGTGAAATGCATTAGAATCCTGATGTGGTATTGATGCACCTTGTCGAATCTTCCCTCACAGGTGAAGTACTTCTGGATTACCTTTAGAATTTTCTCAAAAGGTTCCATAAGATACTCATTGGGAATGTTGGCTCTAATTTTCCAATTTCTATATTTAGGTTTGATGAAATCAATATAACATGAAGTATCTAATGGCATACCTTTAAAAAAAAAATCTCCCTACATAGGGATATCCGTCATAGCTAATATGGTTTCCTCTGATACTTGAAAAGTGATCCCTACATTATTTGTACTGACACCAGTAAATTTAAGGGCGAACTGCTTAGTTAGCTATGCATTATATCCTTGAATATTTTCACAAAATATTATGCATTTGGCTTGTTCAAAGGACACTCTGATCTCTAGGTCTTCTTTTACTAACTTTAAATCTTGTGGTTCAAACCTAGGGACTTTCCTCTTCTTGCATTATTTCTTTTACTTTGAAGAGTTTTCATGATTTTGATATATGTCAATTTCAGGTGTGCAACAATAGATTGTAATAGCTTCTCTTGCCAACAAATGAGAATAGTAACTTTTTCACGGTGCGCAGGAAAAGGTAGCAATAGGAAAATTTGCACAACAAACAAATCAGCAGCAGAAAACTTGATGCAATGGAAAACTTCGGCGCAGTAGAAACAACAACGGAAAAAATTGACAAAGTAGAAACAACAACGAAAAACTTTGGCGCAGTAGAAACATCAACGAAAAATTTTGGTGCTGTGGAAAACTTCAGTGCAGTAGAAACGACAATGAAAAACTTCGGCACAGTAGAAACAACTATGGAAAACTTCGACATAGTGGAAAAATTCGGCGTAGTAGAAACAATAACAGAAAAATCCAGCGCAGTAGAAAAAAAAAACGAAAAAAAATCGGCGTAGCAGAAAACTTCGACACAGTAGAAACATCAACAGAAAAATTCAGCGCATCAAAAAGCTTTAGTGCAATAGAAACAACAATGGAAAACTTCGACGTAGTAGAAAATGAAATGAAAAAATTTAGCGCAGCAAAAAAAATCGGCACAGTAGAAACAACAACGGAAAACTTCAGTGCAGTAGAAACATAGTAGCAAATTTATGTAGCAAAAGAATTTAGAGATTATTGGAACATCTGTGAACGATGAACAACTATTGATGGTGATATAGAAACTTGAAGGTTGACCAATATTTATGCTTGAATGGATAAGGAATGAACTTATGAAACGGGACAGAAAATCCATTAAAGATTTGCACAGTGAACTTGTACATCGGGTACTCCTTTGAAGTGTACAATGGTACAAATGATATGGAGTGACATGATTATTCACTTTTGTGACTTCATGGTTAGGTAATGATGACCCATAATATATTTTGACATGACATTCATCCTAACCACTTGATTTGACCTTAGTACATAATTTCCACCTTTCAACGTGACGAGAGACTTAGGAAAGTAGACCTTTACAATTTAAACATGATGAACCTTACACCCTTTTAACCAAATTATGGCCAAACCCTTTACTTGAAAATATCAAACCATTCCTTACTTGGTCATGTTGAGTACTCAACACACCTTAAAAGTTCTATGACCATTTCCTTTTGGGTACCACCCTATATTTTACGTTTAACTGTTTTCGCCTCTGCATGAAACTGATCCTTCGCTTATATTATATGTTTCACATTTTAATTGATTAAAAGTTCATTTGAGCATACAGTGAAGAAGCATCTTAACTCTAAAATACTTAACAACTACTCAAGGAATCGGCGACCCAGAATTTTCCCTGACTCACAAGAGAAATTCGGCATCGGCGAAAGATGATGGTGGCGAAAATCATTTGGGGATTCAAAGTAGCCGAGTGTCGACCCTCATCGACTTCGGCTGATGAAATGATTCTTTCCTATGAATAAACCTCGAGAAGTGTTTTTCCGAAGACCGATTCATTCAGCTTCGGCAGAAAGATGTAATAGTACATGCCGCACGAAAGGAAGAGTAACACCCCCGACTACCGATTCCCAAAATGTTTTCAACGCCAAAAGTTCATGAAGATAAAGGCCCATCGAGAAGCTGTGTACCTGAAATTTCCCCCGATCTCCAACCCCTATATCATCGACGTCGAAAGTTTCATCAAGAGCCTATCAATGTAAGTACACACCCTGATAATAGCCGATCCCCAATCCATTCGCCGAGTGACGTGACGTGACGAGACGTGTTAACCCCAGAGTATGTTAGGTACATTGCATTTACGGTTCTCAGTTAATTCATGGACCGTGCATTAGTTACTGACTCGTGCGTGAATCAAAAGGAACCGTTAAACTCGTCGATATAATGCATCTCCATCCACGCCTCCGCTGTCAACCAGTCAGGATTTATCCACAGAAATCTAATAGTGGTTTATTTTGAATTTGCATTCATTACTCGTATTAACTAGTTGATATGACCGATAGTATCTCCCAGTTATATGCCTTTCGAGTCATTGTGTATGATCCCATTCTGCATAGCAAGAAGTTCAGAACAGACAGGAGAGAGAAGCTAACAGTCTGCAGGAAGCGTCCAAAGTCTAGTGAGTATTAAAACCGTTATCTTAGCCAACATTACAGGTATGGGTTTGATTATGGGTTTTGTGCTCCATTTTATATATTCTCACCCAACACTACTCTACACGCATGTTCAAATAACATTTTAAATTGCAGGAACAATGCCTCTAAAGAAGCCATCCACCAGGAAATCGCCAAGAGCCCCTAAGCTGCAAGAATCAGAAGTAGGAGAAGGCTCCTCCCCATCAGTTGAAAGACAATTAGAATTCATTCCTAAGCCAGTATCTGTCATTAAGAGAATCACCAAGGAGCCCTTTTTCCGTCCCCCAGCTTTCGGAGACACGGAGCCAAGTATTAGAGCCAAGATGGCATTTCCTCGTTGGGAAGAAGTTTTCAAGAAAATCAAGAAAGAAGAACCCTTCGAATATACCCCACATAGCGATCCTGAAACGAGGAAGCTCGACGAGGAGGTCACCCCCAACATTTGTAGGGATTATCTGCACATGGTGGCAAGTCGATTTCTAGTCTTTCCTTGCATTGAGCTCTTGAAGTGGATCATTGACCACACTGGCACCTAAAAATGTTTGATTAATGATGATAACGACGAGTGTGTTGGAGTCTTCCTTCCATCAGAGGTTCCGAGTTACTATAAGCCCAAAGATTCCAAGCTAAAGATGAGCACTGATTTCGTCTTAAGTTTCTATGCATCACACGATACTAGCAAAATCATGTCGTCTTGGTGCACAGAAGACAAAAAATTCACGAATCGGACTGTTGGTTGGTATCCAATGACCAATCTCAGGGAACCATACATATACCTGATGGCTTTACTCTACAGGTTACATGGGGAAAAAGACTGTTCCTGATTTTTAGAGGCTTGGATGCCTCTAGCTTTTACAATCACCATTTCAGGTACATGATTCAATTGGTGTGCCATCATCTCCAAACAGTTGAGCACCTGCATAAGACAGGATCAGGAGTTGGAGGGAGATACCCCTGCCTTCTACATGGCCTCGTATCTACTGGACGTTATCTGCGCTAGGAACGCTTTTGCTGGGATGAACCTGAATTGGCACCCTTCCGAGCTGGTTGTCCATGTATACTTTAGCATCCTATGGGAAAATAGGTACAAAAAATCCTATGTTGTTATCTGTGATCAATTTATTGCACGCATTTACTCCTTTCTCTTCAGAAGAGAATGCCCTAGATTGTCAGATGAAGCAATGAAGGTTATAGCCAAAATTGGCCACTAGTATTTGGAAGAACGAGAAACCTACATCAGGGTTTTTGATGCCATAGGGGCACCCCACTTATTACCGATTTATGTTCCCAACTGGCTAGTGTTAGGGGAAATTTTCTATCAAACCATCTTGCAAGGATACAATGCAACTTTAGTCAAATACAAGAAGCGGGTTTTCATACCGTATGGGTTTCATATCAGATTCTGCATGGTCAAAGCTACCATGCATGCTAAACAAATTGGGCTAGGTCAATTGGAATTTAAGTTCCAAAATGGTTGATTTCGAAAACATGATCCCAAGGGATTGGTTCTACAGCACGCGTCGCAGGTATCATCATGTTGGCCCTATGCCCATGACCAGTTCGAAGATGTGATTTTTATCGAGAATGCTCAAGACTAGAATGTGGTGGCTTCCTTGAAAGATGATCCTCAAGGAACTAGGTTTAGGGCTATGATCCATGAAGAATGGGCAACGTTTCTAGAGTAGGCAGTTCAAGAAATTATTCGACACTTGGAAGGAGCAGTTGCATATGAATTGGATGAAGGAACAAGTGATCCCGAAGAAGACACTGAAGCTGCAGGAACTCATCAGGAATCCCCAGTAGAAACCATGGATCCTTCAGAAGATCAAGCTCCACAAGAAAGGGGTACGTTGTTTCTTCAACAAACTGAGCTGCTAATGAAATGGATGTGAGATCACCCGTATATTTTCATAGGACCTGCAGTTTCAACTGTTGTTCAAAGTGTCTCAAGGAGTCGAACGATCATGGGTCCATAGTTACCGACAACACCCGTGGGTTAGGCAACCTTGAACCCGCAACATCATTGATCGATCCTTCGGAAGAAGGGACAACTCAACCAGAGACAGGTCGGGTATCGATAGAGACACAAGTGCCCAATCCCTTGAGCACACTTATACCTATTTACAGCAATGATAAGAGTCTGAAACCTGCTCACAACACCCCGATGTGAGTCCAAGAGGAAAAGGGTCTTGAGAAAACCACCTCCCCTGAGCCTAAGGTCTAAGACAAGAAGGCCTTACAAAAATAAATAGGGTCTAAAGGTGGCCTTGACACAAGGGATTCCAACAAACAAGAAGCAGAAGCGAGACCAAGTGATGAAATTCCACAAAAGGAAAGCGACAGTTCTAAGGCTGATAAGAAAGTGAGTGATAAGTCTGTACCTAATGCCTCCATTACACCCAATATTCAAATCCCGGATGAATGACAAATAGAGGCCGGATCTACAAAAAAGAGCGAAGAAATTCAAGAGCCCACTCCTGAGAAAATATACACCACGACCAGCCTAAGAAACAACCTCACATGGGGAGATCAAAAGATACCAGAACTGGTAGATGAAGTAGCATACATCTATGAGATCTCCTACGATCAAAAGAGGAAGGCCATCATTCAAAGCACTGCGAAAAGGTGAAGGATCACTTTGGATCAATCCATCGTGGTTACCATAGAAGAGAACTTAACATCACTATAGACGCTCGCATGTCCGAACTGATCGGCGTAGGAAAATCCCTCTCGGATGCCACTCAGGATAGAGCCAGGAGAGATGAAAAGGGACTAGCCAACACCTGAGAAGAGCTCAAACACCTACACCATCTTGTCAAATACTATAAAGGAGATACACAGACCATTATGTATCTAAAGGATGAGTTCAGTGGAGTTTATAATGAGCTCAAGAAGGAAAGGCACCTGTTAACCGAGAACATAGTCGAGTTCCAGGACGATACTCTCATGGCACTTGCAACATGAAAATAAATGGAGAGATGGCACGAAAAGGCACATCAAGCGGTAGAGAGACTCGAATACATTGAGGTAGTTAAACAGGGTCGATAAAAGGAAAATCATGGCATTCAGCTAGTTGGAAAAAGTAATCTCGACCGCATGAAGAAATCCGTCAAATACTGGGCAAAGATGACCTAAGGCCCACACCGAGAAATCCAAGAGAAATGGGCCAAGTGCCAAAAACACTGGGGTAAAATTAATAAAGAAATGAAAGATGTCGGTCTCCCCAAATTTGGCACCCCTGGTGGATTCACTAACCTGAGCAATGTGTTCAAGACGCACTCCATGAAAGACTCGCTTTGGGCCAAAGAGTGCATAAAAGTCACCGATGCATTGCCAGGGAAAGTGAAACAACTCGTGGGACACCCGATCAGAGCTCGAGCCATGTTGCAACAGCTGAACTCCAGTTTGGTAAAATATCGGTCGCATGCAGTAGACATCAGGGGAGTATATGTTACCCTATGGAACAACACAGGTTCCCATGGGCTCAAACGTATGAAGATTAGTTTATCAGATGGTCTGGATATGAAAGAAGTCACCCTTTTGAAGAGACATCTTAGCTGGACTGTTAAAGAAACTGTTGAATGACCACGCCACGTGGAAATGTTTGTTTGGATTGAACCATGTTTAGCCGTTAATTACAGTTAAACTTTATATTACAAATATATACATCGACCAATGAACAATGGTTGATGGTTGTTGTAAGAACTCTTCCTTTTTGGTTGTTGATAATTATTTTGAGACTGTTGTGAATTGAGAAGCCCTTCTGGACCAAAGACAAGCTATTTTCATTAGATGTATGTGATTGGAGTTGGAGAAGAATTACTTCCTTTCATGTTCCATGAATGATGCAGTAAATGAGTAAGAGCAATTAATTTTGTTGTCAAGTTATCTAGTGCAATGTCTTGATGTTCTTTGCTTTAATGATGAAGATAAATCGTTGTGTTGTTATGTGATGAATGTTATGGTAGATGAATTATTTTGCTTACCATGATCTTGATCATGTATGTGTTTTCTTCTGTTAATTAGTTTTCTCATACAGTAGTTGGATTCTCATTTGGTTAATGTATTAGTACTAGGCCCTGTGGCATAGAATCACTGTCTGCATGTTTGAGGAGTGGGTTATACCAAGATCGAACTCTTCCCACCAGTTAAATTTGTTTTCCTGTTATTTGTCAAGTTGGTTTATACTGGCTTGCATCTCTCATACCAGCCCCACCTAAGAGAAATACAAAAAAAGAAATGTCCTAGATGAAGGAAGATCCTTCACCAGAAAACACAAAGTCTGTCGATAGTATGGCCAGATCACAAGATCTGAAGAACCATTCCACTCCAAACGCTGCAGATTCTAATTGGGGCTCGGTGGTGGGTTTGGTTCCTATTGTTGATTCAAGGGATTTAGGTCCCATCAACAGAATTGGCGCTAGAAGGAGGGCCTGAGAATGAATGGATGAATATATAAGTTATATAACATTTCAAACAACCTACAGATTCATAATGGCCCACATGCATGGCTAGTCATCCGACGAACAACCCACGTTTACTGAGCACTCCTGAAGCAAATAACTCACCCCATTCCTAGGAAGGACCTCTTCACCCTGAAATACCTTACACCCTCCCTCACGAGGAAGTGAATCAATTCAGGAGGATTACCAGAGCCTACACCCGGAGAATCGGTGCGTTGCCCTTCACCCCCATCCTCCCTCAAAGAAAACAACAAAGCATACTAGTAGTCAGTACTCCCGACGAAGTTTTCATACATTCCCTCAAAGACTTAATAGATTTTGCGATTACCGAAATCCAAGAACCTCTTGATCTAATACCCAAGACGCCAGCCGACGACATCTCCGAACATAACGACTTTTCGGAAGAAGAAGAGTTTGACTCTGGCTCCAAAGATATGGAAGGGAACAACGATCATGGGGAGGAAAGAGAAGTTCCACTTCAAGACAACCAACCTTGGTTGGCCGGAGACGTTGTGGTCGTCCCAGGATGAGTACATAATCTTCCCCGACACCCGAAAAATATGCTCCCCAAGTATGATCCTAAAACTTTAGGTTTTCCCGAAGATCACATCAAGAAATCCATACTTGTGATCAAGCTTATGAACGTTCAACATGAAGACATAGTATGTAGAATTTTTCCCTACACATTTGAAAATTCGGCTTCGACGTGGTATTTTAATTTTCCAGTAGGATCCATAACCAACTGGACTAAATTCCAAAAGGATTTTCTAGACAAATTTAAAGAAGAAACTACTACAGGAGCCCTGATGGCTGAGTTGTTCACAGCCACCATGACCCCAAAAGAGAGGGTCAAAGATTTCAATAAAATATTCATGACCATCCTAAACAAATTTCAGCCCGTGACAAAACCAACTCAAGAGTTGCAAATTGAGGTTTATGCCAACGCGCTCCCGGCTTCTATTTCCATGTTCGTTAAAAGAGCCACCAAGAAAACCCTTGTGGAGAATTTTGAAGAGGCCAAGATGATAGAATTCCAGATGAAAGGATGTAAAGAAGGCCAAGCTTCTCTAGTGAGAAAAGAAATCCATCCCCCTCCTAGAAGAGGACTCCTTTTGGCTAGACCATCGGGGAAACCGGTTGAACAAACTCCTGACAAGGGTAATGGAGATATAGAATACCTAAAAATCATGGTCAAGAAACTATCAAATGAGATTATAGGTATGAAAATAAGTACAGGGGAGGGAAACCAAGGCCAAAATACCTATAAGCCTTTATTTAAAAGAAACCAGACTTTCAAAGAAATTGAACCTCCCCCAGCCAACTTAAACATTGACCTAGGGAATGTCCCATCCGATTGTTTCTGTACTTACCGCCAAGAGAACCACTCTAAATAGAATTCCCTCAATGGGTCCACGCCATGAATTTAATGGCCAGTCATGTTCTGGATGAAGTTTCACTGACTGAACAGTCAAGCAGTTCGGCCATGAATATTACTGATTAGGAAGAAGCTGACCCACCACGAGACACAACCATTTGATATGGGATCCCAACGTGATCGTATCTTCGGACGGTCTATTTGAGTCTCAAAAACAACCCACGGAAGTTTCGGTGTCACAGACGCATAGTAGAGGTCAACCCGGCTCAAAAATACCGATGCCGCCCAGGCCCCAAAAAGTAAGTTAACTCCTGATCATCCAAAAATACCTTTCTCTCCCGCAAAAAAAAACCCATAAGCATCCATACCAAGGAATTTGTCAAGTTAGATTACAACGTAGTTGAATATTTGAAAAAGTTGAAGGCTAATATATCAGTTATGGATATATGTAGGATTCCTCAGTAGAAAGACTTTATGTTGTAAGCTTTGATTTCGGTAGAAGACCCAACTACAGGCAATAGCCAGAAGAAGGATTTGTCGTCGACAGGTTTGGAAAGCAAACCAACCATAAATACCTACTCATAAGGTAGGAAGGAGAAGCCTTTTGTGCCACCTTTCCTTTTAATGTTCGAAGTTTTTAACAGGAATCTTCACAATTGCTTGGTATATTCTGGGGTGTCCTCTAATGTAATGCCCTTGGTCATTTGTAATAAACTGGGTGTTGTCCCTCTCAGAAGTGATAAGCATGTCATACAACTAGACAGAACCCAAGTCAAAGTTATGGGAGAACTCAAAGATGTAATGATTAGGATAGCGACACACCCTAATTTCATGCAAATAATCGACATCATTGTAGTAGATATCCCAGAAGCATATGGACTATTGTTGAGTTGTGACTGGTCCGAGAAGCTGAATGGATATTTTAGTACGGACTGGGCACACCTTTGGTTACCACTAAAGGGATACAATATCATGATCAGAATCGACAGAGAAAGATATCTGAATCATTCAATCACCGACCTAGAAACATCGAACGAACCCGCGTCTACCGATTTCCCGGTGTTGGGAAATTACTCCTGTGATTCCCACTTCAGGGACTTTTCTCCTCTAGTGTCTACTATTCCTCTTACCCAAAACTATGAAGTAGAATTTCAAGAGGAACCTCCGATTCCGTTAGAGAACTCTCTTTTTTTCCAAAATCCTATGACTGAGCTTATGGGACGAGAGATCGGTAAGCAAGAAATTGGTATAGAACGAAGAAAGGGAGATTACCTTCCACATATTTGTACCCTCTTCTTTTATGGATCTAAATCAAAATAAGGTTCAGGAGCATGGTGTATCCTTATCAATCCTAAAGGATGATGTTATTTCCTATCATGCAGACAAGAATTCGAATGTACTAACAACACTGGCGAGTATGAAGCTCTAGTGCAAGGATTAAAGAAAGCCATAGATCTGGGTGTCAAGGAATTGAAGGTTTTCAGGGATTCTGAGATCATTTTTAGACAAGTGAGGAATACTATTCATTGTAATTTGCCTCATCTTAAGAACTACCCACAGGAGGTGCATAAGCTAATAAAGCGCTTTGACACTTTCAATATCACCGCAATCCTGAGAGCAAAGAGCATTCTTTCTGATTCCTTGGCCACAGTCGCTTCTTGAATGTCGCCTTTAGAAGATTATGAAGCTTCCTGATTCACTGTGGAGCTGCTCTACAAACCATCGGTGCCGAACAATATTTCCAATTGGAAAGTCTTTGAAGGTGATGAGAAAATCATAAACTTCTTGACCAACCAAGACAATTTCAAATACCTAGCCATAGATGATGAAGAATTCCAAGAGAAGACAACTAAAACTAATCCCCAAACAAGACAAGATGTTGGAAAGTTGAAATCTCACACAATACCAAAGGGGATAGCTAATATAGAGAGTCTATTTGATCTAAAGTATCATTTTAAAGGACCCAAAAACACGAAGACTGGTAGCTCTTGCCCCCTCCATGAAACTGTGAATCTTGGGACTCCGGAGAACCCGAAGAATGTAAATCTTGGCAAAATTATATCTAAGGAAGAGAGGAAATCCTACCTCAGATTATTCAGACAATACCAGGATGTTTTCGCATGGTCCTATAAGGATTTAAAAATGTATGACACCCGCATTATTCAACACACTATCCCGTTGAAACTGGAAATGAAGCCTTTCCAATAGAATCTCTAAAAGTATCATCCATCCCTGGAACCTCTCATGTATCAAGAGTTAAGGAAGATTTTAGATGCGAAGATAATTTTCCTAGTTAGGCATTCTGTCTGGGTAGAAAATCTTGTTCCGGTGAGGAAAAAGTCAGGAGAAATCTGATTATGCATAGATTTTCGGAACCTCAACAGATCTTTAGAAAAGGACAATTATCCTGTCTCACCGATGGAACAACTCCTACAAACCATTTCAGGCTTGGATATTTTCTCCCTGCTAGACGGTTTCTTAGGATACAACCAAGTGTTGGTTTCAGAGGAAGACCGATTAAAAACTACCTTCCGAACTGAATGGGGAACCTTCCCTTATCAGCGCATTCCTTTCGGCTTAATTAATGCAGGAGAAACCTTTCAAAGGGCCATGGACGTGGCTTTTCGGGGACTTATCAATAAGTGTGTGGTATTATATTTAGATGACGTAACGGTGTATTTGAATAATAGAGAAGAACACATCCAACAATTAACTCATATTTTCGAGAGATGCAGGAAATACGGTATATCGCTGAACCCTAAGAAAAATATCTTCGGTGTTGAGGAAGGTAAGTTGTTAGGTCATATTATATCTCAAGCGGGGATTCACATATACCCCGAAAGGTTTAAGGCCATAGCTCAACTCTCGCTACCCCATAACAAGAAGGCCATGCAGTCCTTTTTTGAGCAAATAAATTCCGTGAGGAATTTCACTTCGGACTTCGCCAAAATCATCAAACCCTTGCAAAAGATGATTCGCAAGGATTCCAAATTTAAGTGGGATGATGAATGGAAAGATGCTTTCAACAATATCAAAGCCACTATTTTTTTAGCCCCGATGTTGCGAAGTCCCGATTTCAATAGGGACTTTGACCTATATACTTTCGCCTCTAACCAATCGCTCATCGCGGTCTTGAACCAGAAGGATGATGACAACAACGAAGCCCCAGTGTCATTTATGAGTAACAATATTCAAGGAGTTGAGCTCAATTATCTCTCCATAGACAAGAAGGCCTGCACGGTCTATAAGGCAGTAAATAATTTCAGGTCTTACATTCTCAAGAATCACACTAAGGTGATTGTAACACACCCTGCAGTCTGATCCCTATTTACCCAACAAAAAATGGGAGAAATAAGAGGGAACTGGATGGTAGTACTCCTGGAATTTGATCTAGATATAAAACCTGCCAAGTTATTAAAAGGAAAAGGTTTGTGCATGCTCGCAGCCGAAGCTCAAGATCAAGTAAATGAAGATCCTGGGTGGGAAAATGAAATGGAACTATGGTGTGGTGAAGTAGCATATATTTCCCCAGCATGAGATTCAAGGATTTGGCTTATCTTCTACACCACGAGACCTATCCCAAAATCCTCAACCCCAGAGAGAGAAGAGCCCTCCGATTAAAATCTGCACAATATCGCCTTATAAATTCAGTACTCTTCTGGATCAACTATGATGGGGTATTGTTGATATGTCTCTAACGTGAAGACACTGATAAACTGTTAAAGGAACTCCATCAGAGCCCCGTCGAAGGACATTTTGCAGGGAACACCACCGCTCATAAAATTCTGAGATCCGACTATTATTGGCCCACTTTGTTCAAAGATGCTCATATTTACGCTAGGAATTGTAAGACTTGTCAAATAAGTGTTGGCAAGGAGAAAAGGGTAGCAATCCCACTTCATCCTGTGACTGTCTTTAGACCTTTTGAGCAGTGGGGGTTGGATATCATAGAATAAATTACACCTAGCTCTTCCAAACTTCACAAGTACATTGTTATTGCCACCGACTATTTCACAAAATTGGTAGAGGCCATTCCCCTGACTCACGTAAATGAGAAAATAGTAATCCAATTTATAGAACAACAGTTGATCATAAGGTTTGGTGTCCCCTCTATTCTAGTCTTTGATAATGCAGCTTACTTCTCTTCTACCCTATTGACAGAGTTTGATCTAGACAAAGGAATCATAATCAAGTACTCTACAAATTATTACCCTCAGGGAAATGGTGTAGCAAAATCAACCAATAAGAACCTGGTAAGGATACTAAAGAACACGGTTATAGACAACCAAATAAATTGGCATAATCAACTTCATAATGCCCTGTGGGTCGATAGGGTCATGCCCAAATAAGCCATAGGAAATTCCCCATACTTTCTGGTCTACGGACAGGAAGCCATCCTCCCAAATGGGCTTTATCTGCCATCTCTCCAATTGGCCCAAGATTCTAATGAGGAACCCTCGTCAGCCATGCAACAGAGGATCAACACTCTGCTCATGTTGGAAGAAGAGAGAGAAAATTCTAAGTCAAAATTCTTGGCTCATCAACATATAGTGAAAAGATGGTTCGATAAGCATAAAGCTAAGGAAAAGAAATTTGAAGTAGGAGATTTAGTCCTAAAGTGGGATAGGGCGAATGAACCCAAAGGGAAACATTCCAAGTTTCAGAGACTATGGCTTGGGCCTTTCAAGGTGGCTGAGAAGATTGGGTTAGGTACTTATCAGTTGCAAAATCTGAGGGGGGAGAATGATGTCCTCCCAGTGAACGGTCAAGCCCTAAAACAATACTTCCAATAATAATAATAATAATAAATGAAAATAATAACTTCGGTTAGTACGAATAAAATAAGTATCAGAGATATCTATTATGAGGTTCAATAATACCTCAAGGGAAACTAAAGAGGAATAGATATTCTACATCCACCCATTAAATCGCCATTTGTTGAGTACTTAACACACCCTAAAAGTTTTGTAACCATTTCCTTTTGGGTACCACCCTATATTTTACGTTTGATTTTTTTCACCTCGACATGAAATTGATCCTTCACTTATCTTATATGTTCCACGTTTTAATTGATTAAAAGTTCACTTGAACATACAACGAAGAAGCATCTTAACTCTAAAATACTTAACAACTACTCAAGGAATCAACGACCCAGAATTTTCCCCGACTCACAAGAGAAATTCAGCATCGGTGAAAGATGATGGTGGAAAAAATCATTTGGGGAGTCAAAGTAGCTAAGTGTCGACCCTCATTAGCATCGGCTGATGAAATTATTCTTTCCTATGAATAAACCTCGGGAAAGATTTTTCCAAAGATCGATTCGTTCAGCTTCGGTAGAAAGATGTAATAGTACGTGTCACACGAAAGGAAGAGTAACACCCCTGACTATCGATGCCCGAAATGTTTTCAACGCCAAAATCTCATGAAGATGAATGCTCGTCGAGAAGCTGTGTACCTAAACTTTCCCTCGATCGCCAACCCCTATATCATTGGCGTCAGAATTTTCATCAAGAGCCTATCAATGTAAGTACACACTCTGCTAATAGTCGATCCCCGATACATTCATCGAGTGACGTGACATGTTAACCCCGGAGTGTGTTAGGTATGTTTCATTTACGGTTCTCAGTTAATTCATGGATCGCACATTAGTTATTGACTCGTGCACAAATCAAAAGGAACCATTAAAATTGTTGATACAATGCATCTCCATCCACGCCTCTGCCATCAACCAGTCGGGATTTATTCGTAGAAATCCAATAGTGGTTTATTTTGAATTTGCATTCATTACTCGTATTAACTAACTGATATGACTGATAGTATCTCCCAGTTATATTCCTTTTGAGTCATTGTGTATGTTCCCATTCTATGCAGTAAGAAGTTCAGAACAGGCAGGAGAGCGAAGCTAACAGTCCACAGAAAGCGTCCAAAGTCCAGTGAGTATTAAAACTGTTATCTTAGCCAGCATTACAGGTATGGTCTCACTTATGGGTTTTGCGCTCCATTTTATATATTCTCACCCAATGCTTCTTTGCACACATATTCAAATAACATTTTAAATTGCAGGAACAATGCCTCCAAATAAGCCATCCACCAGGAAATCGCCAAGATCCCCTAAGCTGCAAGAATCAGAAGTAGGAGAAGGCTCCTCCCCATCAATTGCAAGATAATTAGAATTCGTTCCTAAGCCAGTATCCATCATTAATAGAATCACCAAGGAGCCCTTTTTCCATCCCCCAGCTTTCGGAGACACGGAGGCAAGTATTGGATCCAAGATGGCATTTCCTCATTGGGAAGAAATTTTCAAGAAAATCAAGAAAGAAGAACCCCTCGAATATACCCCGCATAGTGATCTTGAAACAAGGAAGATCGACGACGAGGTCCTCCCCAACATTCGCAGGGCTTATCTTCACATGGTGGCAAGTCGATCTCCAGTATTTCCTTGCATTGAGCTCCTGAAGTGGATCATTGACCACATCGATGCCCAAAAATGTTTGATTAATGATGATAATGGCGAGTGTGTCAAAGTCTTCCTACCATCATAGGTTCATAGTTACTACAAGCTCAAAGATTCCAAGCTAAAGCTGAGCACTGATTTCATCTTAAGTTTTTATGCATCACCCGATACCAGCAAAATCATGTCATATTGGTGGAGAGAAGGAAAAAAATTCACGAACTAGACTGTTGGTTGTTATCCAATGACCAATCTGAGGGAACCATACATATAGCTCATGGATTTACTCTGTAGGTTACATGGGGAAAAATATTGTTCCCAATTTTCAGAGGCTTGGATGCCTCTGGATTTTACAATCGCCATTTCAGGTACATGCTTCAATTCGGCTGCCATCATCTCCAAACAGTTGAGCACCTACATAAGACAAGCTCAGGAGACGAAGGAGGGATATACCCCTGCCTTCTACATGGCCTCGTATCTATTGGACATCATTTGCGCCAGGAACGATTTTGCTAGGATGAACCTGAATTGGCACCCTTTGGAGTTGGTTGTCCATGTATACTTCAGCATCCTATGGGAAAATAGGTACAAAATATACTATGTTGTTATCTGTGATCAATTTATTGCATGCATTTACTCCTTGCTCTTCAGAAGAGAATACCCTAGATTGTCAGATGAAGCAAAGAAGGTTATAGCCAAAATTGGCCATTGGTATTTGGAAGAACGAGAAACCTACATCAGGGTTTTCGGTGCCATAGGGGCACCCCACTTATTACCAATTTATGTTCCTGACTAGCTAGTGTTAGGGGAAATTTTCTATCAAACCATCCCGCAAGGATACAATGCAAATTTAGTAAAACACAAGAAGCGGTCTTTCATACCGTATGGGTTTCATATCAGATTCTACATGGTCAAAGATACCGTGCATGCTAAACAACTCAGGCTAGGTCAATTGGAATTTATGTTCCAAATTGGTCAATTTTGCAAACATGATCCCAAGGGTTTGGTTCTACAGCATGCATCGCAAGTATCATCTTGTCGGCCCTATGCCCATGACCAATTTGAAGATGAGATTTTTACCGAGAACGCTCAAGATTGGAATGTGGTGGCTTCCCAGAAAGATGATCCTCGAGGAACCAAGTTTAGGGCTATGAGCCATGAAGAACAAGAAACATTTCTAGAGCAGGCAGTTCAAGAAATTAGCCGACACCCAGAAGGAGCAGTTGCATATGAATTGGATGAAGGAATAAGTGATCCCAAAGAAGACACTGAAGCTATGGGAACTCATAGAGAATACTCGATACAAATAAGGGATCTCTTGGAAGATCGAGCTGCATAAGAAAGGCGTACGATGTTACTTCAGCAAACCGAGCTGCTAATGAAATGGATTCGGGATGATCCGCATATTTTCATAGGACCTGTAGTTTCAACTGTTGTTCAAAGTGTCCCGACGGAGTCGAAGGATCTTGGGTCCATAGTTCCCAACAATGCCCATGGGTTAGGCAACCCTGAACCCGCAACGTCGTTGATCGATCCTTCGAAAGAAGGGACCACTCAGCCAGAAACAGGTCGGGTCTCGATAGAGACACAAGTGCCCAATCCCTTGAGCACTCTTATACATATTTACAATGACGATGAGAGTATGGAACCTACTCAGAGCACCCTAGTGCGATTCTAAGAGGAAAAGGGTCCCGAGAAAACTGCCTCCCCTGAGCCCGAGGTCCAAGACAAGCAGGCCTTACAAAAATAAATAGGATCCAAAGGTGGCCTCGACAAAAGGGATTCCAACAAACAATAAGCAAAAGAGAGACCAAGTGATGAAACTCCACAAAAGGAAAACCTCAGTTCTAAGGATGATAAGCAAGTAAGTGATAAGTCTGTACCTAATGCCTCCATTACGCCTAATATTCAAATCCTTGATGAACGACAAATAGAGGCTGGATCTACAAAACAGAGCAAAGAAATTGTAGAGCCCACTCCTGATCAAATATACACTACGGGTAGCCTAAGAAACAACCTCACATGGGGAGATCAAAAAATACCAGAATCGGTAGACGAAGTAGCAGACATCTATGCGATCTTCTACGATCAAAAGAGGAAGGCCATCGTTCAAAGGACCGCAAAAAGGAGAAGGATCACTTTGGATCAATCCATTGTGGTTACCATAGAAGAGAACTTAATCATCATTGCAGACGCTCGCACATCCGAACTGATCGGTGTAGGAAAATCCCTCTCGGATGTTGCTCAGGATAGAGCCAGGAGAGATGAAAAGGAACTAGCCAACACCTGGGAAGATCTTGAACACCTGCACCATCTTGTCAAATGCTATAAAGGAGATACATAGACCACTATGTATCTGAAGGATGGGTTCAACAGAGTTTATAACGAGTTCAAGAAGGAAAGGCACCTATTAACCAAGAACATAGTCGAGTTGCATGAGGATACTCTCATGGCACTCACGACATGCAAAGAAATGGAGAGATGGCACAAAAAGGCACAACAAGTTGTAGAGAGACTCGAATACATTGAGGCAGTTCAACAGGTTAGAGAAAAGGAAAATCATGGCATTCAGCTAGTTGGAAAAAGTAGTCTCGACCGCATGAATAAATATGTCGAATACTGGGCAAAGATGACCCGGGGCCCACACCAAGACATCCAAGAGCAATGGGCCAAGTGCCAAAAAAACTGGGGTAAAATTAATAAAGTAACGAAAGATGTCAGTCTCCTAGAATTTGGCACCCCTAGTGAATTCACTAACCTGAGCAATGTGTTCAAGACGCACTCCATGCAAGACTCGCTTTGGGTCGAAGAGTGCACAAAAGTCACCGATGCAATGCCAGGGTAAGTTTAACAACTCGCGGGACACTCGATTAGAGCTCTAGCCATGCTGCAAAAGATGAACTCCAGTTTGGTAAAATATCGGGCGCATGCAGTAGACTTCAGGGGAGTATATGTTGCCCCTGTGGAACAAAACAGGTTCCCATGGACTCAAACCTGTGAAGATTTTTTTATCAGATGGTCCGAATATGAAATAAGTGACCCTTTTGAAGAGACATTTCGGGTGGACTATTAAAGAAACTGTTGAATGACCACGCCACGTGGCAATTTTGGTTTGGATTGAACCATGTTTAGCCATTAATTACAGTTAAACTTTATATTATAAATAGAGACATTGACCAATCAACAATGGTCGATGGTTGTTGTTAGAACTCTTCCTTTTTGGTTGTTGATAATTATTTTGAGACTGTTGTGAATTGAGAAGTCCTTCTAGACCAAATACAAGTTATTTTCATCAGATGTATGTGTTTGGAGTTAGAGAAGAATTACTTCCTTTCCTGTTCCATGAATGATGTAGTAAATGAGTAAGAGCAATTAATTATGTTGTCAAGTTATCTAGTGCAATGTCTTGATGTTCTTTTCTTTAATGATGAAGATAAATCGTTGTGTTGTTATGTGATGAATGTTATGGTAAATGAATTATTTTTCTTACCATGATCTTGATTACATATGTGTTTTATTCTGTTAATTAGTTTTCTCAGACAGTAGTTGGATGCTCATTTGGTTAATGTATTAGTACTAGGCCCTGTGGCATAGAATCACTGTCTGCATGTTTGAGCAGCGGGTTATCCCAAGCTCGACCTCTTCCCACCAGTTAAAACTTTTGTCATGTTATTTTTCAAGTTGGTTTATACTAAATTGCATCTCTCATACCAGCCCCACCCAAGAGAAATATGGAAAAAGAACTGTTCTAGCTGAAGGAAGAGCCTTCACCAAAAAACACAAAGCCCATCGATAGTCTAGCCAGATCGCAAGATCTAGAGAACCATTCCACTCCAAACGCTGCAAAGTCTAATTGGGCCTCGATGGAAGGTTTGGTTCCTACTATTGAGTTAGGGGATTTAGGTCCCATCAACATGTCATTGACCTCATAAAATTTGACACACTAACTACGACTCATCTAGGAAAGTCTTGATTTTTTCAATGATCAAGGCATGACTCTAAAATTTGTTTTAGACAAATCTCTAACCCTGACTGCAAAAATCACGGTGCTAACACAACCTATCATGATCATGGGTATCTAGTGGTATGAAATTACCATCATTTGGCCACCAAGCCATGGTAGTGCCTGTCAATTACACAACTAAGAGAAAGGGGGTCTCATCACGAGCCAACCTTCTCATTTCCGCAAGGTATTTGTGAGTGACACTATCATTATATGGACACCACACCAGGACAATGGACTTCAACTCGTCCTTTAAAACATGAAAGAAAAAAAGAATGGAAAGAGGATGGGCTTGGAAAAATATCATTGCAAACGAAGGTGCCACACACCCTTCACAAAGGCACCCATGAATGAGACACTACTGTTACAAGGAAAATCTCTCTATGGCTAGGGGTAAACCATAACAGATGGAAATGACTGCAAAAATCAACTCTATTCTCAAGTATTCTATATAAAAAAATATGCTAGCAAGACAAGATAAAAGGCCAACCTCATCCAGACATTCGATGAAGTCCACTGTTGAGCACTTGACCCAAAGAAATATACCTACAACTAGTCCTCAACAACCAAGCAAAGAAAGAATATGGTGATAGTAAATGATGTTAGGACATTCAATAGCATAATCCATTAATAAACATGACAAATACACCCATGGAATAATAATTCAAATATTTGCAAGATATCAATTGGATGAGAAAAGAGTATTTCTATTAATATATGATTAACAAAAGTGAAAATGTTACAGACTTCCATGTCGGCACGGTTCGGAACCGAGAAACTAAGTTCCTTCTAGCTGGGCCTCCACCACTTCAATCCTTCACCAAAGGCAATCTCATAAAATAGAAACAATGAAGTTCTCAATCAATAAGGGAAGATATTGGGGGCTGAACACTATGTTCAGACTTAAAGGAGAAAGGGATGCAAACTCAATATGAAGTAAATAATTTCTCCAAATTAACTTTGCTCTCAAAGTTGAATTCTTTATCCTCTTTTCCATACCTCAAAATTAGCACATTTATAGCCTTCAAAGAAAGGTCGAGTCGGAACATTTCCATTATATGGAAGGCCAAGGATCATAGATCTCTTGTCGTGACATGGAAACCCAACATCATTTTTCATTTTTGGGCAGAAATCTCGATGTACGTGGGATGTAGTGGTTTAGCCTGCATATATGCATGTTTTATAGTAGTCCAGGTGCGTACATGTGGAAAAAATGTATTTTTAGCTCTGGAATTTGCAAAAAGGGATGAAAAGTTTGCATAGGGAAATGGAACAAGGCCCGCTGTGCAAGATTGCATAGTGTGAGGCAAATCTTGGTATAAAATATGCCCCCTAATGTGTGAGGTCAGAGGAGTATCTATGATGGATGAAATAAATTATAAAAAACCTAGAAGTGGAGTGATGGGGAACCAACTGGAAGAACTAGTTGCTCATTACATTCTGCACTGAATTTGCATACATGGATGCCAATTTGAATTACACTGTAGATCCATGTGAAAATATACCAAACAACTATCCACGGTCATGAATGGGAAAATACAAATGAGGTTGCATGCCAAAGGATTTCATAGTCACGAACAAGGACCAGTAGAACAAGTCTCAAAATCAATCTAAAGATATTTGTATACAATGGAGTACAATCTGATCTCCCGTGATCACTGAAGTCATATAGGTACTGGTCCAATGAAAAGGAAGCAACAACTCAGGAAAGTTGCGGCCACATATTGATGTCTTCAACTCTTCTACACAATCCATTAGAGGTGCAAGTCTACATCATGTGAATAAAGGAGTTGAGGTCGAACACAATGAGACATCGTTTGATTATTGGTCATTGATGTATATCATTAACAAATGTGAGACAACCTACCGATAATAAAAGTAGGTATCAAGGCACCGAGTAAATTCTTACAAGTGTGAATAAAGGAGTTGGGGTCAAACACTTGAAGAATCCATCGATTAGGGGACATTGACGTAATTCCAACTGTCGATGGTGAGAGAACCTGCCACTAATGACTACAAGCCTCAAAGTATTCATAATACTCTAGGTCTCATTTCTAGAATAGATGAGCTGAAATTTATGGAAGGAGACCCACTTAAAAGAGAGAATTAAGGCATCTCTCATCATTCAACACAAGGTACAAAGCAGGGGCTTCATGATTTGGAGGAAATTGGATGAAGAACATGTTCATGAACCAACAACCATATGTGTATTTTATGTGTTCCAAGTGCAAGTGGTACATGAAAAGGACCCTCTGAATAGAAGCCAGTGAGAAAAACTGCTAACAAAGGCAAGGAAACCACCAATAAGGCTAATGGAATCCAAGACACTGCACAAATCCCAATGTGTGAATAGATGTCTTTCCATCGAACACAAGGGAAACCACTCAATCAATGACCAATGATGAAATGTTGACTACTGGGTTCAAGGTTACCTACCAATGATGAAAGTAGGACCAAGGTGCATGATAAGACTACAGTATCATGTGATTCTGAGACAAACTGAGGGCATGGCCAACATGCAAAGTCAATAGTTCTGAGGAATGGTTGAAACAGGTTGATAGACTTCCTTTGACCAAGAGAATGAGACATATGGAAGACTCCGATAGCATACACTCAATGATGAAACCATAAGATGTAGGAGGCATCAATTAAATTCTCCATACGGACTGGAAGAGTAACCAGTCGGTAGAGAAGACTCTTTGTAACGAGTTCAGCTTCCTAAGGCCATGCTAAATCAAAAATTATGATGACAAATGGACTCAATAACTTTGTGCTCTATTCAAATATGACACAAATGATGCCAATATAAGATAATAATCCCTTCGTGCCCGTCGTTTTTTGTTTTTTCATAGACAAATGAATGCTATGATACAGAGGAGGAAACGAGTGTCGCAAGTAAGAAAAACTAGTTCCAATAGTGGAACATACCTACGCTCAATGCAAGGAGATGCATGCAGGAGATGGACACTCCGAGGAATGTTCCCTCCTAGGTATAGGGTGTCAAATTGCGAAGGATATAAACAAGGCCCCGCTTGGTTGAGGATGAGAAATGGTTGAGGCAAACAGTTTATAACGCAAAGCGAGAACTGGCTATAGGATCAATACTACAACCAGGGGCATGAGATGCAATCACAACTTAACGCCAAAAATTTTCCTTTTTCATGACATTTAGTCTACTTGGTGTGAAAAATGGATAAACTTGTGCCAAATAGACGTCCTTTCAAATCCAATTTACGAGTGTGAAAGAGACAAGTTCACTCCACAATCTTTTCGCTTTTTGAAGACGAGTTGGAAAAGAGCTTAAATTAAACTTGGTTGGGAATCCTCTAGGTATAAGGCAGCATGTTTATGAGTGAGAAATGAGGCTCAGCATAAATTCATTTATTATTTATAAGGGACTCCCGGTCCTATGGAAAAAATATCTACATAGGCACCAAAATGAAGCAGAAGATCTAACTAGGGCTCCCATGTTTGGTAAGTCTCTACCACTTGATAATGACACGTCTTATAGAAGATGGAAGGTTCTGTGTCACAACAAATGGGTTTGTAACTAATGCATATGAGTGGCATTTATAGGACAATGCAAAAGTGCATGATGGAATAGATACCTATCCTATATGTTGGGCAGTGAAAATACCTGTATGTGGTTACGAACGGCCACATAACATGGAAATACACAAGAATCCTTGGTGAAAACTACAAAAACCAACTCAATCCACAGTTGTATTAGTCCATTAGGCTAAAAAAGACTCAAAATTATAGAAAGTGGGTAAAAAATGCTATAAATAGTAACAAAACCAAAAATTACTATGTCATTTTTACTTTATACCCAAATAGTGAAAATTGGACCAAAATACCTCTGATCTTCAACTGGTGATTGTGGGAGCGTCGGGGGATGAAATTAGAAACTGTCTGGATCAGGTAACTCTTCTTCCCCTCCTCTTCCTTTATAGTGGATTAAATTTTTAAATTAGGTTTAAAAAATTGAGTAAACTAGGGAGCAAATTGAGTAACTCGGTGTACGCAGGCTACCATTTATCGGGTCATGTATATGTGAGGTTATACATGACTGTGTAAAATATAGGGCGTGTGTACTCATCCCTATACACGACTATAAATGAAGCATCCTACGTACAAGTCCGCAATCAATGATTTATATGGTTGCTAACTCAAAATTTGACTTTTATCTAGCAAGATGGTGCTAGAATGGAGGGAAAGGGAGCACAAGGAGGTAGATGCTACTGTGGACAGAGATATGGGGGCCCAAATGGCCTTGAAAAGAAGTGTCTTGTATAAATTTTGGGCACTCAAAGGGATGACGACCCAGGTGAGGTTGCTTGAGATGCTTGTGGATTACTGGGATCCTCACAGTGAGAGCTTCAACCTCGATAGGGAACCATTAAGGATTTAAGTTGAGGATATATACTTTTTGACTGGGTTATCATGCCGGGGTGAGGTGGTGAACCTAAAATCCTGGGGAGAAGGGAGCGGTATAAAAATAGAGGAGTACATAGATGATCCAGAATCAGATCCGGGAGCTTGATGGGGCTCAAAAAGGCCTAAAAATAAAAGTGCTCAAAATGGATTCAAAACATATGTGTGTGTAGGTCTCATTGATACGAACCCAATGGAGCTTGAACGGGATCAAACGAACATCGTATGATCAATTTATGGTGATCTATTCATTTTTCCAAATAGACAAAAAAATGTTGACTGTACAGTCCATACAGTGCCACGTTGAAGATGATTGTACAGGACGTACAGATGATGTGGCAGCACAGTTGGCACAAACATGGCACATTCATATGGTGACATGTGGCATGTTCGTATAGTGACACGTGGTAGGGTACGATCATATGAAAGGGCAGTGATGTGGTAGATTGGACCATTCATTACTTGACACATGGCATCATATTTCAGCGAATAAGGAGGTGCCATGTGTCTCAGACATGGGATGCCACATGGCACCTAGTCATTGGTTAGTTTTATTACACAAAAATTTTGATTTCTCCATATTCAAACTCGAGACCTCCGACGGGAGGCTAACGCTTTGGGGATAGCTCAGATGCCAATGCGCCACATTGGGACTTGATAGTACAAGCCCACTTTATGATATATAAAGTGAATTTAATGTGTGAGCAGAGACAGAAAGGGTTGGGGCTTAGCCCCAGCCCGCGGTTATGGTGTTACCCTATACGACCATCCACCCACGCTACACTTCATGCACATGTGACTCAGCTCGACGGGCACGAGGGCCACGGGATATGGACTTACCTCTAGCACCAATGATGCCATAAAACCTGGGGCTATAACCAATAGTTGGACACATAGTTCGGGACTCAGTCTCGTGGCGTTTTGACAAGTGACCAGTGCTAGCGGAGGTGAGGGCCAGCACATAGCCCCTAGAGGGCTGGTGCTTGGCCATATGAGCCATATGACCTTGCAAAGGGGGCACGTGCCCAGGACTGGGGGCTTATGCCCAAAAGTGGTTTTATAACTATATATTATTGATTTTATATTGATTTTTAGCTTGTTATTGGAGATGTTTTGGCCCTTTTGGGGGGATATTGGGCCCTTTTTGAGACCAGATCTTGGGAGGAAGTTGGGATATGGTTACCAACTTCAGATATATATAAACCAAGACTTCTTGAGGCCATATAAGGAGATTCAAAGAAGGTTTATGCTGGATATTTTCCAAGACAAAGCCATTTTTATGCAGGGAAGTTGTTGAGGAGCGCACCTTTGTGGGCCATTTCTGGGAGCATCAGTCGTTCGATTTGAGTGTTGTTTCTTCTGTTAGGCTCTAGAGATCTAGTAGAACAAGACCAAATTAGTTTTGTAACCTTTTTTCATTGTTTTGATGTACTTATTGAGCTTTGGACAGAAATAAGAAAGCATCACCCACTGAGACAAAGGCTCAGAGACGTAGGCGAGATTTCCGAACTCCGTTATCACATTGGTGTTATGGTTTGTTGTTGTTTTATGATTCATTTAAGTTCTGTGCATGCTCATATGGATTCTATATTTCTTCTATAACTTCTTCCTCTTTCTTAAATCTTCCTAATTGGTTAATCAAAAGATGCTTAATAACTCAACCATAGTCGTGTAAAAGATCTTTTCGGATCGAGTGGTATCAGAGCTAGTTAATGTTTGGATTTGAGTTTTGCATGTTAACCAGGGAAAATCTACTTCGTGGTGAAGGTGAGGTTGTTGAATAGAATCTATTGATTGGATTGAGAAAGAGAACTTCTCAAAGCGAGAAGATGGCATCAGAAGAGGGACTTTCTCTTGATGAGAAAGAGTTTCAAAAAACTTTCTTCGCCATGTCGGAGATGATGAAGGTTTTGTATGAGGATTACTTGGAATGAAAAAGACCAAATCTGGGTGAATATTCAAAGGGAAAAAGTGAAGAAGAAGAGGATCCTCCTCAGATTCCTCCTTCACCTCCATCATCACCTCCTTCTTTTCCTTATTCTTAAAGTTCAAGTTCTAAATCCAATGAAAAGAAACATGTTCATAAACATAAGAATGAAATGTCATTATTAAAACTTGATGTTAAATTCAAATTACCCATGTATGATGGTGAAGTTAATGCAGAGAGACTTGAAAGTTGGATTAGATAGATGGAGGTCTATTGCAGTTTGAAACAAATCAAGGATGGGGCCACACAAATCAAATTGGCATCATTGAGACTTGTAGGCACAACACTCATTTGGTGGAAAAGCAAGTTGCAAAATAGAATGCAACAAGAGGGCAATGTATTTCCATCATCGCAAAGTTTCATTTATGCACTTAGAAATCAATTAGATACTTTGGGTTATAAAGAGAAAGCATTAATTGAATGGCAAGCTTTAAAACTAAGAAAAGGACAAACAATGCAAGAATATATTGATGGCTTTCATAAAATGGCATTGATGTTAGATATCCCTTTACATACCCTAGAAACACTTATGAAGTATATATGAGGTTTACCTAGACATATTCGAAATACTATATTCATGTTTGGACCAACTAATCTTGATGAGGTTTATGTTCAAGCGACATACATTGAAGCAGAGAAAACAGGTATTGGTGTATCAGGGGAATCATCTTCAAGGAAAGAGTACAAGAGGAAGTGGAATGGAAAGAATTCAAATTCAGTGACGAGAAAGGAAGAGAACCCCTCTTGCAAGCATTGCAATAAAGAGGGACACGATGAGGACTATTGTTGGTAGTTGCATCCCAAGAAGAAACCAAAGTGGTTCAAGGAAAATAAAGGGAGGCAAACAGTTGCAGTGACAACACGACCGATAGACTTGGGATCAGATTCAGGTGATGAAACAAAGGTCTCATTGGTTGGTATGACACGTAAAATTGGTGAAGGAATTGATTGTAGAAGTAACTAGTTTCACATAAGGGTCATCATGTGACACACTAAGGTTGACACATTCATAGATAGTGGATCTCAAACAAATGTAATTTCAGAGGAATTGGTTAAGCAATTGGGGTTAAAAACACATATACATCATAAGCCTTACACACTTAAATGGATAAGCAAAAATCATCAAATGCACATAACCAAATAGTGCACATTAAAATTTGTTATTTCATCTAAGTATGTGGACGAGATAACATGTGATGCAGTGCCAATAAGTGAATGTGGAATGGTATTAGGTAGTCCATACTTGTTTGATCATAAAGAAATCTTCTACAGGGCAAATAATCAATATCAATTAACCAAAGCAGGTCAAGAATATATGGTTCATGCTCATCTTGTAAAGGAAAATAAAACTATTCAAACTATGGAAAAATTAAAGAAGGCAGTTCAAGAAAGCAACAAACCTATAATTGTTTAAAATCAAGTAATAGATCTTAAGAAAGAATAGGAGATGAATGTGGAATGGAAAATCAATCACAGCTTGCTTCAAGATAAGCTCATGTCGTGCAAATATTACAAACATATTAGCTCAATTGCAGTCATATTTTTTATGCTCTCATTAGTAATGTTGTCTACATGGATGATAGTGGCTTCCGTAAGATGTGATAGGGTAAAAATGGCTAACAATATGTTGTCATTTGTCATGATTGTGTTACAGTTTATGTTGATAAGAAAGGTGCACAGGACAGAGTTTAAAGACAGGGAACAAGACGAGTGGCCTATCCTGAGCTTGATGACTATTTAGTAACCTTTTGGGGACAAAAAGGTCCTTTAGTGGGGAGGTGTGATCCAGAATCAAATCCAGGAGCTTGATGGGGCTCAAAAAGGCCTAAAAATAAAATTTCTCATAATGGATTCAAAACGGACTTCTGTGGCCTGCACAGGTGTAGACGGATTGGCAAGTGTCGTGTAAATGGAAGGAAAATTGTAAAATGAAGTCTCATGTTTGATTCTCACCCAAATTTACTCGTGCGCCATTCTTGCGGGCTGGGTGGTTGCACCTAGGGTTATAGTGGTAGCCGACGGGGATCGACCACGTGTCACGTGAGTACAAGAACCGCGAGTTTCCAATTCTCCCAGTTTAAAAAAAAAAAAAAAAATGGACTTCTGTGTAGCCCTCATCGATACTAACCCAACGCAATTTGAATGGGCTCAAACAGGTATTGTATTCTCAAGTTATGGCGATATGTTCAATTTTCTAAAAAGGAAAATAAATGTTGATTGTATCATTCATACAATCTGTACAGTGCCACGTGGTAGCTGACTGTACATGACGTACAGTCGTACATATGACATGGTAGCATAGTTGGTGCAGACGTAGCATCTTCGTACAGTGACACGTGGCATGTTCGTACGATGACACGTGGCAGGGTAGATCAGATGATAGGGAAGTGATGTGGCAGAGTGGAGTATTCAGTACTTGACATCTGGCATCATATTTCAACGAATAAAGAGGTGCCACATGGCCCAGGTGTGGGCTTCCACATGGCACCCAGGCATTGGTTAGTTTCATTGCACAAAAATTTTGATTTCTCCATATTCAAACTCGGGACCTCCGACAGGAAGCTAACGCTTTGAGGACAGGTCGAATGCCAATGCACCATGTTGGGAATTGATAGTAAAATCCAACTTTATAATATAAAAAGTTAATTTAATGTGTGAGCGGAGGCAGAAAGGGTTGGGGCTTAGCCCCAACCCACGGTTACGATGTTACCCTATACGACCATCCACCCATGCTACACTTCATGCACATGTGACTCAGCTCAGTGGGCACGGGGGCCACAGGATATGGACTTACCTCTAGCACCCATGATTCCATAAAACCGAGGGCTATAACCAATAGTTGGACGCGTAGTTCGGGACTCGGTCCCAGTACGGTGTTTTGACAGGTGATCAGTGCTAGCAGAGGTGATGGCTAGCGTGTAGCCCCTAGGGGGCTAGCGCTTGGCCATAAGAGCCATATGACCTTACAAAGGGGGTGCGTGCTTGGGACTAGGGGCATATGCCCAATAATTTTGAAAAAATGGTTTTATAACTATATATTATTGATTTTATATTGATTTTTGGCCTGTTGTTGGAGATGTTTTGGCCCTTTTGGGGGATATTGGGCTCTTTTTGAGGCCAGATCTTGGGAGGAAGTTGTGATATGGTTACCAACTTTAGATATATATAAACCTTGAGGAAATATAAGGAGATTCAAAGCAATTTTATGCTGAAGATTTTCGAAGCAAAAGACATTTTTATGCAGGGAAGTTGTTGAGGAGCGCACCTTTGCGGGTCATTTCTGGGAGTGTCGGTCATCTGATTTGAGTGTCGTTTATTTTGTTGGGTTCTAAAGATCTGGTAGAACCAGACCAAATCATTTTTGTAACCTTTTGGCACAGTTTTGATGTACTTATTGAGATTTGAACAAAAATAAGAAAGCCTCACCCACTGAGACAAAGGCCCGGAGACGTAGGCGAGATTGTCAAACTCCATTATCACATTGGTGTTATGGTTTGCTGCTATTTTATGCTTCATTTAAATTCTGTACATGTTCATATGGCTGTTATATTTCTTCTATAATTTCTTCCTCTTTCTTAAATCTTCTTAATTGGTTAATCAAAACATGCTTACTATCTCAAACATAGTCGTGTAAAAGATCTTTTCGAATCAATAGACGCTCACTGTGTATCAGGGACCCTGAAGATCAAGAGTCAACTCCCCTCCGAGAAATAAACAATCTTAGCCTCAAAATTGTTGTCTGTGTATTGACCAAGATCACAGGATCGACTTTGTTGCACTAGGCATCGAGGCTGCTGATGTTCTATGTTGTAGAGTGCTTGAGACCCACAGTATATGATTGGTGTACCTCACTACTGGCTAATATGAAGAGCCAGTTGACAAAGTGAAAAAATGGTAGCAAGAGGAAATTTGGGTTTGCCTCTATCTTATGCAGCTTTTTCTTCGAGCAAGTTCCAGTTTTGGGACCTAGAGTCGATATTCTTCTGAGAGGACCTCGCGATCCAGCCATGGCATGGTGGACCGAGGTAATGAGATGATAGGGGGGAGGTAGGGTTCCCACACCCTACAACGAGTATTTATTCTACTAGTGGAGGCGACAGGTCATTGATTTAGATGAATACTCCTATGTAGGGATCGACTTCATAGGGGACCCTGACATACCACTCCCACTACGGACCACCTACGGGGACATAGGTATGTCAAATTTTTAAATATTTCATTTTTTTGTATTTTTGTATAGTGAAACACAAATCTTTTTGGATGATTCTTAAGTACTAACTAGACACTTGTGTGACACAAACATGGGTCCGCGATGGCTGGACAAGCTTCCCCGACATCGTCAGAGGCACTGGGGAGATGAGGCAATGAGAGGAGAAGTAGAGAGAGTCCTTCCAAACATGTAGGGCAACCTATATCGTTTGGCTCAAAGGATTTCGATGGTTCAGGTAGAGGATCTGCAAGAAGCCATGCAGTGACAAGTGGTCGGTGTGCCCAGATCTTGGGTGTGACTCTTTCGGTGTCTCACAAACGTCGTAGTTTGTTATCATGACACACATCTGGTGCCATAGGCGTAGATGTCATGGACCTTGTATTATCGACTATATATGTGTATTGAGGGTATTAGCCCCAATTTTGTACTACAAACATCATATTTTTTGAAATATATATAAAACAGGGATCTTCGACTTTACTTGTATTACAATGTGTACATTGATTAGATGGTTTTCTTAGCTTTAGTTATTTGACAAATGCCAATCTAAAATGAAATTAGCATAAGCATAAGATACATGATTAGAACTCCTAGGAATGTGATAATAAGTAATAAAATCAAACTGTCATTCTAAAAGACGTACCCATAGGAATCGTCGGAGTAAAGTAGGATCATGCACATGGTAATGGTCTTTCAACTGACATACTACTAACTAGGAATCTAGGTGAACTTCTAAAGAGATAATACCATGTGAGATAGCATCACGCAAAATTTCTATAATGGCATTGTATTCGGCCACATAATTCGTGGATGGCCCTAGGCATACACCACCTGAAGACATCAGTAGACCCTCGGGTAATTAAACCACCCAAGCAGTGGAAGCCAAGTTTCGTGTATGACGACTGGCTCCATCTATGAATCCTAAGTAGATCGAAGACTCTGTTGACATCTGCCAACCAAGGGAAAAATCGATAAGCAATTTGAAGATGAAAAATAAAGGGAAAAGATATATACACTAAATTACATTAGTATAAAAAGAGTTTCCCCCAAGCTTGGGGCTCAAGCATAATATATTTTCAAGTAGATCCCATTCCTAGGCTCAGCCAACATATTCCCTTCATAATATTCTAACTCATAGACTCCTTTTTCTAATACACGTCGCATGATATAGGGACCGTGCCACATGGGTTTAAACTTGCCAGCCCCAAGTGGTTCTTTGGCTTGATCATTTAAGAGGACCAAGTCACCCTCAATGTATAACAGAGGACAAACAAACTTATCGTACTTAACCTTGACGCGTCTTTTGTTTTCCTCGATAGTTGTAGAGGCGTCTCAACGATGCTCATCGAGACTCTCTAGGTGTACAAGGTGTCGCTCGAGATCAGAAGTGTCAGGTAGGAGTGTGACTTCCAACTTAAGAGAAGGGATTTTGAATTCAAAAGGTAATATTGACTCCACATCGTGGAAGTCTTGACCGAGGTTCGATATGTCCAGAGTGTGGGATATAGCATAATGTGCCAGTCACAATTACTCTGGCTGACAATTTTCTGCAAAATGATCTTGAGAGACTTGTTGATGGCCTCTACCTGTCCATTTACCTAGGGGTAATAAGGGGAAGAATGACCATGTTTAAACCATAACTTAGATGCTAGATCTTACATCATTTCATTCTGAAAGTGACTGCCATGATCAGTTACAATGTCACTCGGGATACCGAACCAGGAGATAATTTTATTGAATACGAAGAAGGTAGTAGTCTTCCCGTTGGATTTAACCGTAGGCATGGCCTTGGCCCACTTAGTAAAGTATTCAATGGCCACGATAATGTGTTGATTCTCCCCAATAAAAGTTGGGTTGCAATCCATGAAGTCCACTGCCTACTTGGTGAAGGGATTGACGGTAATGACTGGGTGAAGAGGGGTTGGATGAGAGCGCATTTTATGAGTGAATGCCTGGCAGGGGTGACACTTCTTAACTGCTTCAACACAATATTTAAATATAGATGGCCAAAAATAACCGGCTCGTAAAATTTTCTAGGTTGTCACAAGCCCGGATAGATGACCACCATAAGCCCCACTGTGGAAATCCTTTAGGAATGACTCGGCTTCCCGTGATTTAAACAACGACGCAGGATATTGTATATTCCTCGGCGATAGAAAGTGTCATCAATGATAGTGTAATTCTTGGCTTGGTATCGTACACATCGTCGATCATCTCGCAAGAGATGCTGAGGGAAATTCAAGGTTTGAAGATAGAGAACGATGTCTCCATACCAGGGGTGGGACGACGAGACAAGGAAAATGTGTTCATCCACAAACGAATCAACATGGATAACATCCTCATACAATCATGGAAAGTTGGATATTAATTCTGCGAAGACTAATGATTTCTTGGATTTAACAAAAGTAAAATCGAGATCAAATTCTTGTAAATGAAAATACATTTATTATGTTTTTCCCTTATGATACGTCTGGTGAAGACATATTGAAATGGATTGACATCAACAACCACAGTAGTCTTGCAAAGAAATATATAATGGTGTAAATTTTGGACTGCGTGAATGGTAGACAAAGATAGATTTTCAACGTGAGAATAATTAAGCTCAAGACCGACTAAGTTTCGACTAAGATAGTAGATGACGTGCTCACAGAGCTCATCATCCACCTGAACCAAAACCATCCCAATCGTCTCCTCAAACATGGAGATATAAAGAAAGTAATCCCTACTATAGTCAAGAGACTTCAACAGAGGTGTCAATACCAAGGCTTTCTTCAAAGCATTGAAGGAATCCGGGGCTCGCTCATCCCAGATAAAAGGTGTGTCCTTCTCCAAAAGATGCATGAAACCCTTTGTGATATTGGCATAGTTTACTATAAACCAACGTAAAAAGTTATCTTTGCCCTGTAAACCTTGAATTTGTCGAATAGTGTGCGGGGGAGGCAATCAAAGTATTACCTCAACCTTTAATGGATCTACCATGATCCCAGTCTCAGAAACTAGAAATCTGAAAATATGACTAGATCTAACACAAAAGATGCACTTATGAGGGTTCAACCAGATTCTATAGTAACGACATATTTCAAAAACAAGCTGAAGGTGTGTAGAGTGATTTTCTCTCTTACGAGAGTGAGCAACAAGATTGTCAAGGTAAGCTTCGACTATATGCTTAAGAAATTGGAATGTGAAGGTCATAGCACGTTGGAATGTTGCTCTGACGTTTTTAAGGCTGAAAGGCATCTTACGGTATGTGAAAGTACCCCGAGGGTAAATAAATGTCATCTTGTGTTGATCCTCAGGTTTAATTTGAATTTGGTTATACTCTAAAAATTTGTCCATGAAAGAAAACACTTTTCTTCCTGCACACTCGTCGAGAATATGATCAATGAAAGGTGTCGGGAAGTTGTCTTTAGTACATGTTTTTTTCAGGTCACGAAATTCCATACATACATGGATCATTCCTTTCTTCTTATTCACTGGAATGGTATTGGATAGCCATTCAGTCAAGGAAACCAGGTAGATGAAGCCAACATTAAGTAGCTTCTCCACCTCTGCCTTAATAGAAGGGGCCTTCCGGGGATTGATAACTCTAAGATGTTTTCGAACAGGTTTAGAATATGGATAAGTTATAATCTCATTCTTGACAATACGAGGGTCGATTCTTGGCATCTCTTCATGTGAACAAGCAAATACATCTCGGAATTCCTTGAAGAGTTTGGTGTAGATCAAGATTTCTTCTGGCGAACAATCTGCACCGATATGTATGTTTTCAATATTACCAGGGGTACGAGAGATATCGATCATGACGTTAGGAGATATACTTGCCATATTTCCCTTGACATAAATGTCATGCATATCAAGTGGAACTACAACGTGACCGACTATCTCACTCAAAGTAGATCGAAATTCATCTTGTTCGATTCTTTCAAGATCTGGGAGAAAATAAGAGCGATGATTCATATCATCCCAAGGTTTGTCAGAACCATTCATGGCTTCGATGATAGCTTCATCCGAAGTCAAAGTCTCATCAAGGTAGTCATGTGAAAAAGACAACGAAGTGGCCCACATGAGCCTAAGAACGGGATCCTCCTCGTCCGTCAGCGAGGTGACAAGATCGGGATCAGTGGAAGAGTCAAGAACAACTTGATACGCAATCTCCATTGTTGATAGTGGCATGGCCATTCCATCTTGTGACTGACCTTCACAAGACAAAGTCAAGGAAGGTATGGTCCAAGGATCACTAAAATAGGAATTTCGGAAAGGAATGGACCTCTCTGTCGAAACGGGCTTACTGGACATGGAATAAACATGGTGAATCGATGCCATGAAGTCAAAAGTTCCCATAAGGGAAGAATACATTCTGACACCAATATTCTCATTTGTCGGCTGAGAATTATCGATCATGGGGATCGACAGTCCAAAAGATGCATTGGAACTAGCATACGCAAAGGATAACTAGTCAATCGTCATAATATTTCCATCATGAGGAAAACAAAGAGTACGAAAGATGGACGATACTACGGCAGTCATATCATAGGTCCAATTGCATCCTAGTAACAAGTTATAATCAAGAGGTGCATCAACTACCTCAACCTCCACCTCTACCATCTTCCCACCCAACTGGACTGGAAAGGCAGGAAGAATATCGTGAGGGCGGAAGGAATGATTGTCAAAAGCAGTCAACATGTTTGATGATTTAGAAAGAGTGGAAGAACTGAGAGATTTCCAACAGATCAAGGACATCACACATGTAGCAGCACCTTCATCAAAATCTGCATGTTTGATGGTATACTTTGAGTACCCCACATGGATTTGGAATTCCACATGGTAAGGCAAGAGAGGCTTCACATCTGTGACGTCAAACTTGATCAATTTTGAGCCACTAGGTTCTAGAGATCCTAACGCAGATAGCAAGACATTCCTCTATGAAGGACATGTCTAGAGTACCTCCGGAGCTGACATCTCACAATCGATTTGACCCAGGTCCTCAATAATAGAGTAGTTATGGGAAGCTCTAGCATTTGGATTTTGGTTAGATCACTTGAATATGAGGCGATGGCTCTATTTTTTCAATCTGTAAAGTCATCTCTGGAGGAGGAGGATGATATTGTAGACCAGGTATAGCCTGTGAAGAACTATAATCTCAAGATCGAGTGGCTAAATGAACTTTAGCATCAACCATATGGATACACAAACAGTCACCGTTTTGCAACGGTGGGTTTTGACTCCCACCAGCCGCATTTCCATCGTTTGGGGAGATCGAGGCCATGTGTTGGTTATGTCAGAAAGGATTCATCAGCACGGTAGGTGGTATAGATAATATCCTCGCATCTTCCACAATTTTGGGGCATAAATGAGTAAGGTGATCATCTGTACAAAGCTTACAGGGAAATTTCACCTTACGCCTTTCTCTCTTGCCCTCTCTAGAATTATTATCTGTCTTCTCATTATTACCATTGTCCTTGGGTTTATTATTATTTTTCCCACCCTTACGATTATTATTATGTCCTTTCCTCTTACTACCGCTTGGTTGTTGGTTACCATTCGGATCAGCTGGCGATAACACGAAATGTACATCCATTGAATGAGTGGTATTGGAATACATAGACGAAGCTGACCCTCCTGCAGACTAGTTTAAAGACAACTCTTTCAAATGGATTGTCACCGAGTCTGTGGATTTTACATTGGCAGAGCCTATAATACCATCGGCATGAGCTCCATTATTTTGTCTAGGGTCATAGGTTGACCTCGGTGCGTCTGTAATAACGTGGTATAACATCCAAAACTGAGCGTATATAATATCTAACTGTTGTGCTTTGAATATCACTTCTTCCTCAATGGTAACCCTGGATGTAGCAACATCCTTCGAGATAATAGGCTACAAAGACTTAAGGAACCATTCTAAAAGAAAGGTCAGAGGTATATAGGTCTTAATCAACCTCTTCCATCTATGCCATTCTTGGATATGATCTGATATATGAGTGGTTGTGTCTTGGCGTAAATTCAATAGAAGTTTTAGGCCAACATCATAATGAAATGGCAATTGGAAGTGGTTAAGGAAGACCAAAACCATCTGAATAAAGGTCCCATATGCCCCCCTAGGTAGCTCGATATACCATTTTGCAGTGACTCCAATGAGGGTGCGTTGAAACAATCTTAACTGAATGGAACCAGCATTAACGGAATTTGAGGAGCACCATAAGTGAAAGGTAGTAATGTGATCACCAAGATCCTCACCATTCTTACCTTCGAATTTCAAAATGTATGAAGGAATCTTGGTGGGGATGGGGGGCCATGTAGGATCATGACTCACAGGATCATTCATCAACTTAGACAAGTCTGGTAGATTAAGCATGGCCAGAAAAGGGAGACACGATTGCGGCATCTAGCCCCAAGCTCCCTGGAAAGATTGTGGTTGAGGAACTGCAGCCCATCCAGGGTTCTAATAAGGACCATGTCCCTATCCGAGATTGTAAGACCCTCCTCCATGCTGATTCATAAAAGGTTGGTTGGGAATCATTCCAACAGGAATGTTCTGATGGGGGTTATAAAAATTTCCCCCAGCCAGATTGGATCCGGGTTGGGGGTTTCCCAAGGCATGAAACTGACCTCCTTCGGGTGTGAATCTGGAGGATAGAGGTGGATTCGTCATGCCTAATGTGTTTTTTAGAATTGACACTGAGGAGATAATGGTGTAGGAAGGAACTTGAGCAGAATCTCTTCTACCAGGTTGGTTGCTCCACCCAAAAGCAAGAGGATTAGACCCGGGGTTAAAAGAAGGAATGACTCCCATATTAGGAGTCATTTGAGGGATTGGAGAACCACCAAACGAAAATGGAGTATAAGGAGGTGTAGTGCCCCCAAGTCCAATGCTAGCATTAGGGCCAAAAATTGGGATGAAGTTTGAAAACTATGAAGTAAAATTTAGCATACCATAGGAAAAAGGACTAGAGGCCATAGGGATGGACTAAACATTATAGCCCGGTGAGTGACCAAGAGACCCAAATGGGTTCAAGGAAAGAGATTGATCATTTACTATAGGACGGGAAGTAGTAATGATAGGTGCCTCTGACACTAAAACCATTGTGGTTGCAGGAGTTGAAGGGGTGCCATTAACTATAGTAGGTGTGGGATTCAAAGGACTCCCATTGTTCTGAAGAATCGGTTCATTACTCATCCTTGTAGAATCACAAGTCTGAACAATGGAGGTGTGTGTACCATGTATAGTAAATCTACTCCTTTTAGAAGGCAAAGACTCGAAATCCAGTGGTAACTGTAACAAGCGACGGGACCAGCAGGGACGCTAGTCCAACTCCACGATCACTTAAGACTCAAGATACAAAAAATAAATCCTAGGGCCAACTAGTAATCAAAGAGCACACCAAAAATCAAACATCCAATATGCACACAAACAGGATAAAGTGGCTAAAAGGGGCCTCCCTCCCTAAAGAAGGTATTTCTCTCCTAAGAGGGGCCTAAGACTCCCTGCTAAAGATCGGAGGTAACTAAATCAATTATAAGGACCCTCGTGGGATTAACAACTAGTCAGTCAGATCCTCCCAGAGAGGTAATCCTCCATAAAGGTCATGTGATGTCTGACCCTTATCTAACCCAGGGTACCTACAGAATAACCCCTACAAGTAACCTATGTGGCACCTAAGTCAAGCAACTAAGTAACCAATGTATAACCGATGCACAAGCGAGCATTCGTAAGTCGGTCCCACCATGTGGGCAGGGTAGAAAAGCCCGAAACCTTGAAATTACTTCCTCTCATGGAGTTAAGGGCACTAGAAAGATCCCCAGATATGAATATATCCCCAGAAATATCTATGACACTAAGAACGTATCGAGGGGATATCCCTTCAACCAACCTCGCGTGACCTCATGATTAAATTCAGTGTAAGTGGAGCCTCCTGATATTACCAATTATACAATGGATTTCTCCACTCCCTTTGTCAGACACATATGTTTATTTAATTTCCTTGGAGAATTTTACTCACAAAATCCTATTCCAAGGCACTAAATCCTAAGATAGTTTGTGCACCCTAGAAAATAAAATTGTGACTAATCAATTTTAAATTATAGCATTAATTTTAGTAGCCATGCTTAATCAAAAAGGTATGGTAGTGAAACTCATGATGTTATGACTCAGAAAGTAAAGTAAATATGAATACCATGCAAATTCCTAACTTCAATTTTCAACGAATGATATGCTTCTTAAAAAAATGAAATTTTCAATTTCAACTCTGCAATTCTGAAGTAAAAAAACAATCTTTCTTTACATGATCTAAGCTAATGACAAAGACTCAAAAGATCAAAATCCCAAGCAATGAAAAATGCCTAATATTTTTGTATTTTCAATATAAGAAAAATGAAAATGCATGGACTGAACAACAACTTGATATAGAAAATCTACTGTGTATAGAAACAAACAACTCAAGTAGGATACCAAGGATAAAAACACCCAGCCCAATGTACAAGGACAATCAAAATGAAAAGATTATGATAAATACTCCACCCAAAAATTCAACCAAAGACAGGTTTCCTGTCATCCCACACACACTTAACAGTCACTACAAAGACCCAAGAAGACTCAGCAATCAACAAAACCTACCCAGCAACCACCAAACCCAACAAACAAGAGAAGAAAGCTAATGCACATGACTGTTCAACGAAACCGAGCGTATGTATGCAGCTTGCAGAAGGACAACACACATATATACACGACTGTCAAGCAAAAATCCACGTATATGTTTCAAAAACAAAGGTAGGCAAAGGAGAAGGATGAAAAAATCAGACCCATAGTGAACAGAGGTTGTCAAGAAATGATACGACGAGCAACACAATATGAATGAGAGAAATCTAAGGAGAAAAACACTCCAAACCCCAAGAAAGAAGATTCAATCCTCAATATAGTCGTCAATTTTGTTACGAGGAAAATATCTCTATGGCTAGTGGTAAACCACAACAGACGGGACTGCAGAAATCAACTCTATTCTCAAGTATGATATATAAACAAATATGCTAGCAAGACAAGATAAAAGGCCTAGCTCATCCAGACGTTCGATGAATTCCACCATTGAGCACTCGAACCAAAGCATGAAAATGACTGCAAAAATCAACTCTATTCTCAAGTATGCTATATAAACAAATATGCTAGCAAGACAAGATAAAAGGCCTAGTTCATCCATATGTTCGATGAAGTCCACCATTGAGCACTTGACCCAAAGCAATACACCTGCAACTAGTCCTCAACAACCAATCAAAGCAAGCATATGGTGATAATAAATGATGTTAGCACATTCAATAGTATAATCCATTAATAAACATGAAAAATATGCTCTTGGAATAATAATTTAAATATTTGCAAGATATCAATTGGACGGGAAAAGAGTATTTCTATTAATATATGATCAGCGGAAGTGAAAATGTTACAGACTTCCATGTCGGTACGGTTCGGAACCGAGAAACTAAGTTCCTTCCAGCTAGGCCTCTATCACTTCAATCCTCCACCAAATCCAAGCTCATAAAATAGAAACAATGAGGTTCTCAATCAATAAGGGAAGAGCTTGGGGGATGAACATTGTGTTCAGAATTAAAGGACAAAGGGATGCAGACTCAATATGAAGTAAATAATTTCTCCAGAGTAACTTTGCTCTTAAAGTTGAATTCTTTCTCCTCTTTTCCATAGCTTGGAATTGGCCCATTTATAGCCTTCAAATGGAACTGAAGGGCTGACTTGGAACGTTTCTAGTATATGGAAGGCCAAGGATCATAGATCTCCTGTCGTGACATGGAAACCCAACACCATTTTTCATTTTTGGGTACAAATCTTGATGTACACAGGTTGTAGTGGTGTAGCCCGCGAATACGTATGTTGTATAGTAGGCAAGGTGCGTACATGTGGAAAAAATGTATTTTTAGCTCTAGAATTTGCAAAAAGAGATGTAATGTCTGCATAGGGAAATGGAACAAGACCCTATGTGCAATATTGCATAGTGTGAGGCAAATCTTGCTATAACAACTACAACCCCTTGTATGTCATGAACCCCATGCCCAATGAGTCTTGATCCATAACTACTTCATCTATTTCACATGGATTAGAGAGGGATCACTTGGGAAACACTCCTTGACCTAGGGAAAGATCTACCCAATAGGACACCTCCTCAACCCTCCCATACCCAAGCTTGGAAAGTTGCATAATTTCTTTGACAACTTACTTGTTTGATCTTGTAATCTTTGATGCACATGCTTAGGTGGATCATTTATTGATTTTATTTACTCACCATGATATTTTGACTTGAGATCCTTGTAGATTTTAACCTTGTACAATATTTTATTGCAAACATATTTTCAATAAAAGAATAGAAAAGATACAATCACAAATACACACATTACACAGAGATTTTTCCCCTGGAAACCCAAACTGAGAAAAACAACATATTATATATTCATTCATAGTGAAACATTGCTTACAATACAATATACATGTAGGGGCCAACGACATCCAAAAACCTAACACAATTACCTGGGTTAGTCAACAACCCTAATTCATTAACCAGAAATAGAAAACCATTAGCAAAAACCATGTATTGAAAAACCGCCCAATAATGGACATGAAAATCCAGGCAAAAGTGCGACACGTTTCTTGAGGAAAACAAATATTGGGGGCATTGCCCTTGAACCCCCACGCAAGGGGGATATAGCCCCCCTTCAACACCCAAATTGGTGCCTCATGGACCCCCTACGCAATGTAGTAAACACTAAAGCTAGTCATGCAAATAATATAACACATACCCAACAATCCTTGGAGGGTGTGCTTATTTGTCTTTGCAGGACCTAGTTGGTGGAAACGTTTGGAAGAAAAATATTAGCTTAGGCTTCCATGGGGCTTGAATCCCATAGGTTCGTTTCCAAGGTCTTGCATGTCGAATCAGGATAACGTTCCTTTGGAGGCCTAGAAGAAATCATGGATGACATGACCTAGCCCTCACATGCCAAATGTTTTTCCTAGAACAGGAAAAACGTCACCTTTAGAGGCTTGACGTCACCTAGAGGGATAGGGTTTGGTGGTGAAGGTGTTTCTTGATGACATGTGACACATGTTTAAGGAAGGAAGCTTGAATACTATCAAGAGAGGATTTGGATGAGTGAAAAGTAGCCTTTGGAGGCCTATCCATGCATCTACAACCCCAACGACTTCTTCAAAGTGCCAAAACGCCCCTTAAAGGGATGACGCCACCTTATTCTATGGTTTATTTTGTGTAAAAGTGAATTTTAAGATGAATTGTTTAATATTGTTTTGCTTCAAGGGGTAAGATAAGGGTTGTGGACCCCTTATATTATGTTTTACCCTTGCTAATGTGGACAAATTATGTGATAGACATTTTGTATAAATAGAGATCGGAAAATCAGATTTTGAATCATAACTCTCCCATTGTGAAGAGCTAAGGACTGAAAATTTTTCTACTCTTAAAGATTTTTGTTCTCTCGTGCTATGGTATGGTGTCTCTTTGATTATGGACTTGATGATGATGATGTTCTAGCTCTTGGAGGTATTTTTATAGATATTTTGGTGGTTTATCTTGGCATCTTGTGGTTTATCTTATGCTATTTGGATTGGTAAGGTATTTTACGTATTGCTATCATTTGCAATTCAAGCTCAAGGTTGATTATTTCTAAGGCTAGGTAGGGAGTATAATTGCATACATCCCTACTTTAGCTCCACCATAATTTTAAGCATAGAATTTTTGTTTGCAAGGGTTTGCTAAGGAAGTATAAGGATATACATCCCGTATTTTAAACCCTAGCTAGGTTACTTTCCTTGGGGAATAAGAGGATTTATACCCCCAAGGTCGTAGTATCTCTAACTCTTTCTTATGAACCCATTAACTCATTAATCAAAGGCACTATTCATTGCATTGGAGAAATAAAACATTGCATTGGTAAACATGAAAAGTTGATGTTTTGAAGTTCTCTCACTTGGATATTTTTCCTTGAGCCATAGGCTATCTTACCTCATTGAGGCATCCTCTTACATCGACTAAAACTTGTTGATCTACTAAAACTAACCTACAACCATAAGGGTTGCAGAAATCTAATTGTTCTAACCCTAATAACTCACAAACTAACCCTAGAAATTAGCTACAACTTTTCCCTAACAAACTACTAAACCTAGCGCACATTTTGGACTATTTTGAGGTGATTTCCATTGGCTTAATTTTCTGTTATAAGGCTTGGTTTTCTACAGCCAAAAGGCTGATAAATATCACTACAGTAATATTTTTTTTTCATCATTGCTTTATTCTAAAGTCTTGCTCTTTTATTCTTGAGCTAAATTGGTCTTCACTATCTTGTCTCTTGCTTACTTAACTAGAATTTTAGCACTTACTTTGCAGATCTTATTATGTTTTACATGATGATATATATCATTTATTTTTTCTACAATTAGGCAGAAAAATCTTAACTTGATTGTCCACCTAACATATTGTATTATATACTTGATTTTCCTTATGTCTCAGGTAGGTATTCACTCTTGGTAGGTTACTCAAAGCATTGGCAACCTTAAGCAACACTCTAGACTCACTTCCAAGTTCCTTCTTCCATCTAGAAACCTGACCTTTAGGGGCATCCATTCATACATCATGTTTTCGGTATCAATCCCCCTAGTTCACTGGGATTTCCCCCTTGAGTTGACTACCTCACCTCTAAAGTGATGAGAACACCTACATAAGGTGACAATAGGTAGGTTCTCTCTACGTTGTCTCCATTTTTGTGGTTGGGTCAGGATTTTCCCAACCTACAACTTGTGTGATAATACGACACATATTGGAACCGAGAAACTAAGTCCCTCCACCTAGGCCTTCAACACTTCAATCCTCCAAAAAGGAAAGCTTACAAATAGTAGGAGTAATTGAGTTTATCCTTCTCAATATAGGAAGACCCTGAGGATCAACACAAAATAAGCTCAAACTTTCAAGGAAAAAGGAATGCAGACTCAATATGAAGTGAAATTTCTCCAGAGTGTCTTTGCTTTCTATGATGAATGTCTTCAAGGCTTACATATGGATAAATTTATAACCTCCAAATGGACTTGAAGGGTTGAGTCAGAGCATTTCCAATATATGGAAGGTCAAGGATCATGGATCTTGTGACATGGCATGGAAACCCGACATTTTTTTTAATTTTTGAGCACAAAACTTGATGTACATGGGCTGTAATGGAGCAACATACATATACATGAGTTGTCTAAATGTGGCCCACGTATATGTACATAATTTTGAATTTTTTACTCTGGAATGATAAAAATGGGGGATTTGAGTCTATAGAGGGAAATGGAAGGCCATCAAAGCAAGATGCATGGAGTGTGGCAAAAATTGCTATCACACACACACACACACACACACACATATATATTTGAAAAAAAAAACAAAAGAAATGAAACTTTGTTGTGGATCAGGTTCATCTTCCATATTCCATTAGAATAATGCTTCAACACAATTAATATGGCCACAATATATTGTAGTGGATACAAAACCTCATGTTGTTGCAACTCCATATGTTGCAACTCTAGATACTGCAACTCCAAATGATGCAACTCCAGATGTTGGAACTCTAGATGCTGCAACACTTGATGTTGTAACTCCGAGCGCTATGAAAATCTCTTTACATGTGGCAGCATTTCGAAACATGATGTCACCATGTTGAAAATCCAATGTTGCAACTATGAGCTTCAGCATAATAAATATCACTTCAATATCTTGTATTGGATGCAACACCTCATGTTGCTACAACTCAAAATGTTGCAACTCCAAATGCTACAACAGGATGCAACACCTCATGTTGCTACAACTCAAAATGTTGCAACTCCAAATGCTACAACACTAGTGTTGCAACTCTAGATGCTACAACTCTTGATGTTGCAAATCTGAGCGCTATGGAAATATCTTTCCATGTGGTGGCACTTAACAACATGAAGTCACCATGTTGCAACCCTGGACGTTGAAAATCTTGATTCTCCAACTTTGAGCGCTATGGAAATCTCTTTGCATTTGGAAACACTTAACAACATGATGTCACCGTGATGCACCTCCAATGCTACAACTCTGAGTTTCATAAGAATAAATATGGTCACAATACCTCATATTGGATGAAACACCTCATGTTGTTGCAACTCTAGATGTTGCAACTCCAGATGCTACAACTCCAGATGTTGCAACAACAAATGTTGTAACTCCTAATGTTGTAACTCCGAGCTCTATGTCAATCTCTTTGCATGTTGCAACACTTAACAACATGATTTTCTTTGACCAGTTGAATTTTTTAGCTAGATATACCCATTACTCTACCTGCCCTATCAGAGAAGCCATATAAATTGAGAAACACCCTAATAATATCAATAAAGAAGATGGTTACCAACTTAGGAAATCTTGGGATTTGTTGGCACAGGGGCAGGCCCAAGGTTCAACTCTAACAGCGCACCAACAAGCCCTAACTACTGGCCCTTTTGGCAACACCTGTGAAGTAGATGCAGTCTCACCCGAAGTAGCAATAGGGGGTTGCAGGACATTGGTGTCTACAACCAAAGGAAATGAAAGTGGATTCAAAGGAACAACACACATAGATCTAGTTATTCTTTATCTCCCTTATGCCTATTGTATGATATATGTCTCAGATCTAACACAATGATGCAATAACATAATAACAAAAACCAAAAGAACACATCTTCAATCACACAGAACAACAAGATATACATGCTTCACCCTCTCCCTAGAACTACGTCCATAGTACTGCGTTTCTTGATATTAGGTGAAAACATACAGTTCTATCTGTGCACTTAGCTTGTAGAACTTTCTATCTTTCTCTCCTCCCTACGCACCCAGCTGCAGGGTTGATCTTCACACCCAACTGAAGATATTACAATAAAAAATCTCTCTCGATACAATACTTCTCTACATGAAAATACTCACTCTCTTAATACACAATGATAAACCCATAATCAACAACAATCGAACAACCATCAACTGAATCATCCCAGGTCTTCTAGACCTTTATTTATACATTACGATGACAAACGTCTAGGTGTCAAAACCCTAGATACCAAAACCCTAGGTCTAAAACCCTAGGTCAACTTGACCCACGTTTTTAGGGCTTCACCAGCCTATCGTTCCTTCTTTCCCGCGAGGTGCTCCAAAGCACTCGTTGACGTCTTATTCTACTTTCTAAGTTTTCCACGATCTATCTTCCTTGTTGATATGTCATCCTCGATCTTCTCATTCAACAGCTAGCTTTCCCTTACTTCGCTCCTTCTTTTCTGCTTCTTTGACCACTTCGACCCAATATCAATCAATTTTCCTTCTATGCAATTCATAATTCTCCTTTCTTCCTTAATCTTTGCTTTCTTCCATAACCAAGGGCCAACAGGCCCCCAACACTCACCTGTGACTCGTCTTGAGTCACTGGAGGTATTAACCTTCTATTTCTCTTTGTCTTCAGACTACGCAGAGCAGCCTATGCTCTTTTTTATGTTCCTCCCTTCCTTTTGCAGACTGTATTTTCTGTGTCCGGTACCCATTTTCAACTGCACCTGGTACCTAGACCCTTCTTCTTATGCTTTTACTGAGAGCTGTGAGGTAGTTGGTTGTCGTAGTACAATTTCAACCGACTCCCATTTACCAAACCTTCCTTCCATTCTCCCTTCAAAGTCTTCAACTACACAACTCCTCCTTTTGTAACACAGGCAACCTCATATGGACCAAGCCAATGTGTCCTTAACTTCCCTAGATGCTTCATGAACTTGTTGTCGTATACCAATACTAGATCTCCTTGCTTAAATGCTTTCTTCTTGATATGTCTGTCATGGTAGGCCTTTTCTCATTCCTTTTGTACCTGTTGGTGAAATCCTGCAATGAATCTGTCTTCTTCCAGTTCTACCAACTGCGCAAGTATGTCTTGCACAACACTTGTGTCATCAATATCTGTAAATGCTACAATTCTTAAGCTAGGAACTAAATATTCCATAGGTACGATTGCTTCGAGACCATAAACCAACTTAAAGGGTGTCTGCATTGTCATCTTCTTGGAAGTGGTTCTATAGGCCCATAATCTTGTTGGTACTCTCAAATCCCAATCATCTATGTTCACACTACAAATCTTCATCAACATTGTCTCCAAGATCTTATTGAAAGCATCGACTGTACCATTCGCTTGCAGATGGTATAGAGTTCTCTTCTTATGGTGGACTTCAAATTCCTTAATCAAGGCTTCAATAATATTATTAATAAAATGTGTACCTTGATCACTCATAAGGATCTTCAGGCATCCAAATATGGTTATGATATCATCAAATATGAATCCCGCAGCTGTAGTTGCACTATAGTCTTTGACTTCTCTTGCTTCTGCCCATCTAGTCAAATACTTTGTCATGGTGATGATGTATCTGGCTCCTGTGCGCTTTCCTAGTGGGTTGATAGGTCTTATGAAATCAATTTTCCATTTCTCAAATGCCTGCAAAGTTAGTTGAGGTGCTAAAGGTATCTCATCTCTTCTAGAGGGTTTCCCAACTATTTGGCATACATCACAGGCTCTGTAGTATTCCTTAGCATATTTGTGTGAAGTGGGCCACTAGAGGCCAGCTCTAAGAACCTTTCACATTGTTTCATTTCCCGCATAGTGTCCTCTTGTGATGCCTTCATGTGCTTCTTCCAGAATCAGTGGTCTTTCTACCTCCATAACGCATCTCCTCGGGATCTCATCAGGTCCCATCTTATAAAGTTATCCATCTATAAGGGAAAAATCTACAACTCGAACTACCAGTTGTTTCTTCTGAATGATTGTATATTCATGAGGTGCCCTTCCTATTGTTATCTCCTAAAATAGCACTGTCATTTTGTCAAATTTTAGGTGATAGGAAGAGGTCCAAAAATTTGTTTCTAAGTTTTTTTAGGTGTGTTAGATGGTCTACTTTCTGAAAATAAACTTGGAACAAGCATTGGATTTGGTCTTCTCAAGAAAAAGCGAGAATCTCAGGTTTCGGTGGTTTAGGCGGGCCTGAAAAGCACTCATTAACCACCGCAAGTAGAGCTTTTGGTAGTTACCAGGCTAAATTCGGGGGCTAGTTAACCACCAAAAGTGCAGGTTTTCCAGGAAACAACTGCCTTGGGAAAAATCATTTTTCTCAGCCGTGGAAAGTCTGTTTTGCATGCTCAAATAGTCAATTGACAACTACACATCCTAATATTTCCAATGGTTCTTTTAGATCTGAATTTAGAGCTTGGTAAGGCAGTCAAAAGTTCCCCACAAGATCAGGTGTCGGTTGGCAAATTTTGTAAATGCAGAGGTTTGATAAATGCATGCACAACTGGATTTGTAAGTGTTTGAAAGATGGTATCATTACATTTTATCAGAGTTTTATATTTTGTAGTACTTGCAAACCTCCATTTGTTATTTCAACTTGAAAACATGGCATACACAGAAATCTATGAGGTGATTGCTTGCCTAATTGTTTTGATTAGTCACATATCAATATGTCAAAGCCATACATGCCGAGCAGATAGAGGAAGTATTTAGCTGTTTGCAAATATCGAAAGATGCACAGGTGTATATTTGACGGCAGTCATTTATCAAGGTAACTATACAGGAAGGAGTTATGTATCCCTCATACAGAATACAAACGAAAAGTGCAAAGTATGGAAAGACCTCCAATGTTCCTTATTCAGAATTCTGGAATGTCACAGGTTGATGAAGATAGTTATCAAAACACTAGCTATAGCTAATTATACAGCCAACATGTAGACAAAGTACTTAAAGGAGCTTGGTCACTCATACCTTAATTATACTCTATTTTGCCTAAAAGAATAAGAGCATATATATAGACTTGGGTAGCAGACTCTTTCTAGCAGTCAGACGACATTAAGGACTTTCAGTGACCTAATCAGCATTTCAGCTAATTTGTGAAACTTCAAGGCAAGAGATCTAGATAAAGAAAAGATATTTTGCAACAGTCCAGAGGACATCTACAGATAGCAGAAGAAGCCAGGTAGTTCAGTTTTGCAATTCTGAACATTTTCAGAAAGTTACAGGATTCGGTAGTTAACAGGCCCTCTTAACTACTGAAATCTGTACATGACAGCGAGGTCATATTTTTTCCTAGATTTGACTTTTTCGGTAGTTAACAGGCCCTCTTAACTACCGAAATCTGTACATGACAGCGAGGTCATATTTTTTCTTAGATTTGACTTTTTCTCAACCAAATATTTCGAGGTTGGTTTCTAAAGATGCATAATAATTAAATACATCAAATTTAAGGTTTTATCTTGATGTATTTAATGTTTAAGAAGGTGGAAAAGTGAAAATGGTGACCTAGTTGAGTAGCAAAAAAAATGTCTTTTTGCCAAAGGTGGCAAATTCGAATTTCCTATGAGGATTCATCAGCCTTGGAAGGCTTTCTACATCTGTCAAAGAGTTTGGAGGATATAAAGGCTATCAAGATAGAGTTTGACACCTAAGATAGGATATTTTTTTTTGACTTTCCATTTTTAGAATTCTAGATCCATTTTTATAGGATCTCATCCTACACTTGTTTGGTTTGACTATTTTTAGCAAATCTGATCCATCTTTCAAGGATCTAGATTTCATCTTGTAAGGCTATAAATCCAAAGACATTTGAAGCACCAAGGGGTTCAATCTTGGATACATTTGTCCCATGTACTTAGACTCTTATCTTGATATGAATCACAGTCTTCTTTTGCTACCAATGTCAAATTTGCTCATGTGTTTACATTGCTCTATAATTTGATTCAATTTAGCTCAGCTATTAAGAATTGTTATCTTCTTATTTAGCTCATGAATTTGAATTGAATAATATCTTACTATCTTGTATGACCCTGCATGTTAATGTACTTGGTTATCTTGAATAGTGTTCTTCATACCCCATTCCAATTACTCTATCTAATTATTGGTTTCTAAAAGCACTGTCTCATTTGAATGCATGATAAGTTGTTCTTCTCATTAAGCCCTTGAGTTATCCCATTGATCCACATACTTTGATTATCAATTTCTTAAGTTACCAAGAATTCTTAGCCTACAACCCTAAGGAGTTTCTTGGAGGTCTAACAAATTGGCGCCATTGCCGGGGAGAGGAGATTGAAGCTCAGCTTCCCTGGGAGATGACATAGATCCAACTTTGATTATAGACAAAGCCTGGACATCATTTGGTTGTAATCATCTATCTGGTGACTCCATGAAGGACGAATTTAGTGGCGACTCCATTGAAGAACTGTGTCTCCAAAGAGAAGATCATCAGAAGAGGAAGAGCTCTACAAAGGCAAACTTCCAGAGCAGCAAGGACATCTAGATCAGATATCTCAAAAGGTACTGCTTCTTTATTTGTACCTAGAACACCTTCCATTAATTCTACTTCGGGTGAATCTTCTTATTTTCAGAAAATTGTATTTGAATCAGAGGATTTAAAAGGTGATTAACCTTCTATAGATTTTGTTGTTATAAATCCTTTTCCTAAGAATTTTTCTGTACATAGGGTAGGGAAAGAGGTTGAACCATCTTCCCTAGAAGAGGATTGTTCCTCTTTTTTGAATTCTTTGCAAACAAAACTAGAAAAGATATATACATATACCCATACCAGTCTTCCTATGATAGAATCTATTCATCAAAATCTGCTTGTTAAAGAAGAAGAAAACCTAGCCCTTCTGCTAGGACAGTTTTACAAAGCTTCTAATTTCCCTGATCCATCTGAATTTACAAAGACTCCACTGGGGAGAATCTAGTTGACAAAAGATGAAGAGGCTAAAGTTTGGATCCAGATATCAGTTTATCAGTTTGCTTCATGAATTATTGTATTTCTTTATCAGCTCTTTCATGCTTTTTCCTTCGCATGTTAAGAGAATTATTTTCTATTTTGTATATTTGGAAACTTATCATTCTTCTTGTATATATACCACACTAGAAGAGGAAAGCTTGCAGCCTGCTTGCATTGTAGAAGTAGATTCAATAGCTTTACCTCAGCCCATTCATAAAGATGGACACTGTATTCAAATTCCTTTTGAATTTGATCAGCCATATAACTCTGTAGAGATTGAAATTGATTCTAAACCTACTCAGACTTCAGTACTTGCTGTCATTACTGCTGAAACTTTTCATCAACCTCTTATCCCTCACGAGCAGCCCACTTCTTTTCAAACCAAGATCAGGATGAATATGTTTAAACCTTTAAGGCTTCCCTATCCCCTTCATCCTTATCCTCTTGACTGTTATGAATATCTTCCCTAGTTTTCTAGAGAGAATCAAGTTTCAGCTGAGAGGCACTTGGAATTATTTGAGAATTTTGTTGATCGTTTTCAGATTATACATGAAGATGTAATCATGAGATTTTTCTCTAAATCTCTAATCATAGATCCTGCTGCATGGTTCAAGGGTCTGAGAGATGATTCTATTGGCTCTTGGATCGAGTTATCTTATGCTTTTGTGAAGTACTGGGGTGAGTACAAATCACTAGATTCATACCTTGCTGATTTTTATGCTTTGAAGAGAGAACAGGGTGAACCTTTGTCTGTCTTCAATCGAAGATTTTACAGCATCTACCATGACATGCCTTTGAAGGTCTGGCCTACAGAGACAACTGCCATGATACATTATGTTATGTGTCTTCATTCAGAACTTGTCCTTCTTCTACTAGAAAGGAAGTCTTCATTCTTAACTCAGTTGTTTGAAGATGCTCACGAGGTAGAAGAGAACATATGTGCTGCCAAGTGGAATTATAAGCTACCATATTCTGAAAAATTGTATTCTTATGAGCAGGAGAAGTGTCAGTATATTCCATTTTGGATCAAGAAGACAGTAAGTATGGTTCAGATTTTGAACATGGAGATTATGAATGTAAAGCAGTTTGTGAATAGCAACGAGTATGTGAGTCTATTTCAGATTCAAGCTAGAGTTTTTCAATATTTGTTGAGTGTTCTAGAAACATGTATGAGTCAGAATGTTATGATCAGTTTGCTAACCAGGATGAGCCTATGGTAACCAATGATTGCATAAGCAATTATATTTTTTTAACTGATCTTTATTCTTATGATCTTAACACTGTTTCATCATCATGCTCTGACCATTTTTCTGAAGAGAAAGTCATTATGATTAATGATCACAAGTTAATCTCAAGAGAACTAGAAGGTGACTAGTCTTCTAGCAAAGGAACAGTCACGGCTGAGCGGGAGGCTGCTATAGATGTACAGTTTTTTCCCGAGGATCAGTATGTTTCTGATCTCTATTTCCAAGACCCGGTGGCAGCCTTCATGGAAACATACATTTTAGGGAACTTGAAAATTTCATATTTCTTCAGCTCTCTCATGTTTACGGGTGAGTATAATTTCCTGAATGAGTTTTATCCACTACTGTTACATTTCCAAAATCAGTTATTGAGCAGTGACAAAGACAAGGTTTCTTCAGTTTTGAAGTTACTTGGATGGTTATTATGGAAGTCAACATTTACTTAACCAAGAGGCAGTATGGTTGGTTAGTGTAGGAGTAGACAGAAGAATAAGCTCTTCATATGAGCACTTAGATTGTTTTCAGATTTTGGTTGAATAAGCAGACAGGCTACAGACAAGCTACAGGAAGGTTGCAGGTTTGCAGAGGAACAGTTGCACAGGCCACATGACTCCATAGACCAACAGATAAGGTAACTGGAACTAATTGTTCTTGGAACCACACTGGGAGGATTCCATCCCCGAGTAGGAGCTAGATGTTATCTCCTAAAATAGCACTATCATTTTGTCAAATTTTAGGTGATAGGAAGAGGTCCAAAAATTTGTTTCTAAATTTTTTTAGGTGTGTTAGATGGTCTACTTTCTGAAAATAAACTTGGAACAAACATTGGATTTTGTCTTCTTAAGAAAAAGAGAGAATCTCAGGTTTCGGTGGTTTCGGCGGGCCTGAAAAGCACTCATTAACCATCGAAAGTAGAGCTTTCGGTAGTTAACAGGCTAAATTCGGGGGCTAGTTAACCACCGAAAGTGCAAGTTTTCCTGGAAAAAAAAACTGCCTTGGGAAAAATCATTTTCTCAGCCGTGGAAAGTCCATTTTGCACACTCAAATAGTCGATTGACAACTACACATCCTAATCTTTCCAATGGTTCTTTCAGATCTGAATTTAGAGCTCATAAAGGAAATCAAAAGTTCCCCAGAAGATCAGGTGTCGGTTGGCAAATTTTGTAAATGCAGAGGTTTGATAAATGCATGCACAACTGGATTTGTAAGTATTTGAAAGATGGTATCATTACATTTTATCAGAGTTTTATACTTTGTAGTACTTGCAAACCTCCATTTGTTATTTCAACTTGAAACCATGGCATACACAGAAATCTATGAGGTGATTGCTTGCCTAATTGTTTTGATTAGTCACATGTCAATATGTCAAAGCCATACGCCCCGAGCAGATAGAGGAAGTATTCAATTGTTTGCAATTATCGAAAGATGCACATGTGTATCTTTGATGGTAGTCATTTATCAAGGTAACTATACAGGAAAGAGTTATGTATCCCTCATACAGAATACAAAGGAAAAGTGCAAAGTATGGAAAGACCTCCAATGATCCTTATTCAGAATTCTGGAATGTCACAGGTTGATGAAGATAGTTATCAGAACACTAGCTATAGCTAATTATATAGCCAACATGTAGACAAAGTACTTAAAGGAGCTTGGTCACTCATACCTTACTTATACTCTGTTTTGCCTAAAAGAATAAGAGCATATATATATACTTGGGTAGCAGACTCTTTCCAGCAGTCAGACGACATTAAGGATTTTCGGTGACCTAATCAGCATTTCAGCTAATTTGCAAAACTTCAAGGCAAGAGATCTAGATAAAGCAAAGATATTTTGCAACAGTCCAGAGGACATCTACAAATAGCAGAAGAAGCCAGGTAGTTCAGTTTTGAAATTCTGAACATTTTCAGAAAGTTACAAGATTTGGTAGTTAACATGCCCAAATTTTGCCTCTCTTAACTACCGAAAGCAGGGCTTTTCGGTAGTTAACAGGCCCTCTTAACTACCAAAACCTGTACATGGCATCGAGGTCATATTTTTGCCCAGATTTGACTTTTTCTCAACCAAATCTTTCGAGGTTGGTTTCTAAAGATGCATAATAATTAAATACATCAAATTTAAGGTTTTATCTTGATGTATTTAATGTTTAATAAGGTGGAAAAGTGAAAATGGTGACCTAGTTGATGAGCAAAAAAACTGTCTTTTTGCCAAAGGTGGCAAATTTGAATTTCCTATGAGGATTCATCAGCCTTGGAAGGATTTCTACATCTGTCAAAGATTTTGGAGGATATAAAGGCTATCAAGATAGAGTTTGACACCTAAGATAGGATATTTTGTTTTGACTTTCCATTTTTAGAATTCTAGATCCATTTTTATAGGATCTCATCCTACACTTGTTTGGTTTGACTATTTTTAGCGAATCTGATCCATTTTTAGGCTATAATGCCAAAGACATTTGAAGCACCAAGGGGTTCAATCTTGGATACATTTGGCCCATGTACTTCGACTCTTATCTTGATATGAATCACAGTCTTCTTTTGCTACCAATGTCAAATTTTCTCATGTGTTACATTGCTCTGTAATTTGATTCAATTTAGCTCAGCTATTAAGAACTGTTATCTTTTTATTTAGCTCATGAATTTGAATTGAATAATCTCTTACTATCTTGTATGACCCTGCATGTTAATGTACTTGGTTATCTTGAATAGTGTTCTTCATACCCCATTCCAATTACTCTATCTGATTATTGGTTTCTAAAAGCACTGGCTCATTTGAATGCATGATAAGTTGTTCTTCTCATTAAGCCCTTGAGTTATCCCATTGATCCACATACTTTGATTATCAATTTCTTAAGTTACCAAGCATTCTTAGCCTACAACCCTAAGGAGTTTCTTGGAGGTCTAACACCTATTGAAAAGAATTGAACTATCTCAACGAAGTGATCATCAACCTTTCTGATGGCCAACAACTATGCATCTGGTAGTGTATCATCCAAACTGGTAGATTCCTCTCCATGTTCTAACCTAGACAAGTGGTCAGGAACCTTGTTCATTCTTCCTGGCTGGACCACAATCTCAAAATCATATTCCTGGAATAACAGTAGCCATCTGCATATTCTTCCCCCCAACGTCGGCTTGTTGAATAGGTATTTCAACGCAGAGTGATCGGTCAACATATTAAAGTGTCCTCCCAAAAAGTAGTGACGAAACTTCTGCAATGCATACACCATGGCTAAACCTTCTCTCTCAGTGGTAGTGTAATTTATCTCAGTTGTAGATAGCTTCCTGCTAGTAAAGGTTAACAGATGGGGAATATCTCTTGCTCCTGGTTGTGCTAACACTTCTCCTAATGCAATAGATAATGCATCGACGTGCACATGGAATTCCTTACTCCAATCTAGGAAAACCACAATGGGCGCAGTGACCATTTTTTGTTTCAGTGTGTTGAAGCTCTATTGACATTCCTCTGACCATTGGAACTAACAATATTTCTTTAATAACTTCTCCATAGGTGTTGTTATCTGTGCATAGCCCATGATGAACTTTCTGTAGTATCTTGTATGTCCCATTGTATTGTGCAACTGTCTTACTAAAGTAGGAGGGGGTAGATCAACAATGATGGCAATCTTGGAAGGATCTACCAGCAACCCCCTCTTACACACAATATGGCCTAGCAGCACTCCAAAAGGTGAAAAGAAGATGCAATTCTTTAGGCTTATGGAAATCTGACATTGCCTGCAATTATCCAACATTAGTCTTAAACATTCAATATGATTCTGAAATAAAGCTAAAAACAGTCCAGTCATCAAAATATGCTTCCAGAAATTTATGTAAAAATTCCATGAATGCTTCGACCACCACCCTAGAAAATATGGCTATTGAATTATTCAGTCCGAAATGCATCACTGTGTACTGGTAGGATCCCCATTCTGTTGCAAATGTGGTCTTATGGTGATCTTCCTTAGCAATCTCGATCTGTTGATAACCTGAAAATCCATCTGTGAAGGAGTAAACTTCCTGTCCTCCCACATTATCCAACACTTTGGCAGTAAATGGTGTAGGGAATGGATCATGTAAACATGAATCATTCAGTTTCCTCAAGTCTACACAGATTATGATCCTTCATGTCTTCTTATCTTGGACCACCATAGGGATCATCCATTCTGACTCTTCAACAGGTTCTATGATTCCTGCTTCCAACATTCTGTCTAATTCAATCTTGAGTTTCTGCTTATATTTTGGATTCAGTCTATAAGGTCTCTGCTTGACTGGCCTTGCATCTGGTTTCAAGGGGATATTCATCTCTCCCATGGGCCCTTTAATGCCCTTCATGTCGGTAAAATTGGTTGGAAACAAGTCCTGATACTCATGCAATAGCTTTGTGATCTTGTCAATAGTTCCATCATCCCAATAATCTCCAACGTTTGCGAGCTTAGGTGCTTTCTCTATTCCAATATTAACTTTCTTGATTTTGATTGGTCGTCCAATAAAAGGTAGTTCAACTCCTGGTCCTTCTACGTCTCTTTGTCCTTCTATCTCTATGATGTTCACATTTCTAGGATCATCGTCTTCATTAGCATTGATATTGTAACAGCCTTGCAATTTCTGAAGTGGTGCAATCCATTCATCTTCTTCTTGCTCCAAAGGGAGGTTAGGTGCCTCCTCAAAGACTTTATGTCTTACAACTTGTAAAGCTTGATCTACTGAGAGGTACTGACCTTCAAATAAAAATGTAGCTACAAAGTTCTGAGTCATACAGTACCAATCTGAAGTGGTGAGATGTAGTTATGCTTGAAGATACCAATAAATAGGTGTTGTTTCCAAAGTGTTGATGAATTTATGCACCCAATGCTCTTGAGGGATGTTTCTCCAGGCCTCCTCGCAAATTCACACATGGTCCTTTCGAAAATATCTCACCCATGTATCGAACTTCACATCCTTTGGCTTGTTCTAAAAAACACACTATCGTCAAAGTGTGATATTGCACCCAGTCTACAATGTTCTTCTTATGTGTTCCCCACCATCTTGCTGGCATTGCTTTTAAATCTTCATTCAATGCCAACATTCGTTGTTGTACTGGTACAATTTCTTCAAATTCTGATAAGAATGTTTCTAAATGATTTAAACCATCAAATGTGGGCAGATTGCTTACTTCTGTGTCAATCCAGCGAACTTCCCTGGTCAATCTAGCACACATGCTCGTAGAAAATCCATACATTTTTTTCTACCAGTTCTCTAGTGCTTCTTCTGAATCTGATGAGCATGCATTGTCACTTTGCCAGCTTAAGTTCCCATCTGTTGTAGGATTAATTTAATCATGTTGTCTTGCTGTCAATTTATATTTGTTCTCTAGTTCATAAGCATGGTATTCTTCTCTGATGGGTTATGTGTATCTGCGACCTTCATCAGGATCTAGAGGTGTAATGACCCTAAGGCCATCACCTTCAAATTTCATTCTTCTTTTCTTTAATTCAACAACAGTAGAATTATTGAAATCCCAATCAATTCCTAACAACACATGATAAGGGCAGCTATCATCAACTATCTCAATCACCTCGAAATCCACAAATGTCCTTACCCCGTCGATGTCCACAGGGACATGCTCCAGTCTCCCAAAGGGGCTTACTACCTGTTGATTATCCATCCTAAGCCTGATAGGGGAATAAATTAACTTAGGTTTTCCCATCAGTGCCCAGGTCGGCTTTGTCATAACATTGACTTTTGATCCTAAGTCGAGGACCACATAATCTATGTCATAATATGAGCATTAAGGTGTAGTTCCTTATTTGTTCTTCTCTTTCTGGATACTTGATGTACTGCTTTATTCAGAAGAGGAGCTATCCTACCTATCTCATACTGTCTGATCAAATTTTGTAGTTCTTGTACAGCTCATTCATCCTTAATCAGATTAATGCAAGTACATAAGAATTCCATAAGCTTGCTTACCTCTTTTCCTTCTCCAGGTGATGTAGACTGGTCGAATGCCAAAGGCATTCCACACTCTCTCACTTATGGTTGTGTCTTTGATGAAGAAGCTTGATCTCTTCCAAATTATTTTCTTACCTCTTCAAATGTCTTTTTTTATTCCCTCGGATCAAACACTTGTGTATTCTCTACAAATCTTCGGACCCTTGATTCCTCTGTAGTCTTTTCTGGGGTCACTTTGTCTTCTCCTATAACAGTGCCTCCTCTAGTGATAAAAACAACTCTAGTATCCTCTCCATGAGGTTTTGCTGATATTAGTTGTACTTTATGGTTTCCTCCTCGTCTCTCCTAAAGCTTGGATAATAGATAGGGCAATCTTCAATGACATGTTCAAATGAGTTGCAGTAGTTGCAAGTGGTACAAGGGTTCTGACAGTTCCTTTCCAAGTGACCTGGTTGTGCATATTTATAACAAATGATCTGACCTCGACCTCGACTCATGCCTCCTCCTCGTCCTCTTCCTCTAAATCCACCGTGAGGTTTGAAGTTTCCTCTTCCTGGAGAGTTAAACTGCGTATCATTTCCTTCCTGTTGTAATTTTCCTTGAATCCGATATGTATCTCTTGATCTTTCATGTAAGATTTCATAAGCCCTACAGTCTTTCTCATCATGCCCCATAGATTTACAGAATATGCAGTAAATGTTTGTAGGTGTCTAGACATATTTTTGCATGTAATAACATTCACCAAGGTGATGTCTATTTCTACATACCTCACACCAAGGTAGAGTAACCTGCTTCAAAGGGATCGGATCCCTAGAGGCCAAGTAATCATGAAATAGGGGACAGTTCTCCTTATTGTGGCCTTCTGATTTGCATCTGATACACCAAATCTTGTCTCTTTTATCTTTTCCCTTGTCTTTCTTCATATCTTCGACCTGCAGAGATAAGCTAGTTAGCTAACTCAAAATTTGACTCATACCTGAGTTGGATTCTCCCATAGGTGATGACTCTAGTTTCATGGCAATCTCCAATACCTCAGCCTACGAAGAAACCTTCTATTGCATCAGAGGAACTCTGATGTGTGGTATAAGGGAAGCAATGAACCATTCCTTGTTCTGCTCGTCTGGGATTTGAAAACTCAATCGACATGTTAAGGTCTTAAACCTATGATCAAACTCCCAAACAGGTTCAGCTACTTTATGCTTGATTTCTTTCAGTTATGTAATGCTTTGTGACTCTGACTTGGGTTTATTGAATTTTGCACTCAATCCAGTCTTGATCTCGTTCAACGGTTTAGGTTGTGCAACTCCGTTGACAAAATTCATGTACCAGCTCAATGCGCGGCCTCTCAAGGTAGTACTAAACTGATCTCTCTTAACTGCTTCGTCATTGACTTGCTTAATACTCCATACAGCCTCGCATAAGAACTAATGTTGATCAGGATCTTCAGATCCATATCCTCTAAATATAGGTAGCCTCATTTCATCTTCCATAGATATTCCTAGGTTTCTTGACTGAGTATGTACTTAACTTTTGGTAATAGTTCTCTGAGTGCTCTGGTAACTCTAACTACTCTGGTTACTTAACGTTGCTAAAACAATAGGAGGAGTAATAGTACTTACTTCGGCAGTCAACACAGTTCTTGAAGTTTCTGACTCTTCTCGGCGAGGTTCTTCAGTCTTCTCTTCCTCTGCTCTAGTGGATCCTGATTGTTCCTCGTTCGATAGCTCTTCTTCTTCTCCACTGTAGAACCCTCCATCCTGTGCTAGTGGTTTGTGGCTCTGCTAAAACAAGTTTACTAGAGGAACCTCGCTGAAGGTTCTCCCACTACGCATATGTCCCACCTCTAGGTCCTTGACGTTGTCTAAGTTTTTGAACATTAGCTCTTCAATCCGACCAATTACTGTATCTTCAATATGTTCTTCTCATGCAATAGTATCTTGATCTTCAGCTTCAAAAAGTGTAAAAAAACTCCTCTAGGTCTTTTAAAGGAATACCCCTCTGCTTGGTTATATGACTCTACTTTGTCAATAGAAAACTCAGTAATGTACCCTACAATAGTTCTATCAAACCAGTGGTCTACTGCTCTTGACATGGCCTTATCAAATCTCTTGACCTTCGTGATCAACACCGATGTCCAAACCACAGGTGGTGTAAATCTGATCTCAAATTGGGTATCTGCTAGCTTGGCTAACCACTCGTATAGCTCTTTATGAATTCCTCCAAAGCAAATCTCATGTATATCAGTAAATATGTACCTTCCCAACCAATCCTCTATGCTAAGATTAGGGTTCTTATTCTAAGCCTCAGCGAAGTCCTTTTCTTGTTCTTCTATCCACTTATGAATCTTTGTCTTCAATGGAAACCACCTTGACATTCCCTCAAGAATATCCTGGTCTCAGCAACGAAACCATTTGTTGGCATAGGGGCATACCTAGGGTTCAACTCTAACAGTGCACCAACAAGCCCTAACTACTGGCCCTTTTGGAAACACCTCGGAAGCAGATGCAGTCTCACCCGAAGTAGACTTAGGGGGTTGCAGGACACAGGTGTCTACAACCAGAGGAAATGCAAGTGGATTCAAAGGAACAACACACAAAGATCTAGTTATTTTGTATCTCCCTTAGGCCTACTATGCAAGCTATGTCTCATATCTAACACAATGAAGCAATAATAGAATAACATAAATCAAAAGAACACAACATCAATCACACAGTACAACAAGATATACGTGGTTCACCCTCTCCCTAGGGCTATGTCCACAGAACTGTGTTTCTTGATATTAGGTGAAAACATACAGTTGTATATGTTCACATAGCTTGCAGATCTCTCTCTCTTTCTCTCCTCCCTGGGCACCCAACTGTAGGGTTGATCTTCACACCCAACTAAAGATATTACAATACAAACTCTCTCTCAATACAATACTTCTCTACACGACAATACTCACTATCTTAATCCACAATGATAAACCCAGAATCAACAGCAATCGAACAACCATCAATCGACCCATCCCAATTCCTCTAGACCTTTATTTATACATTACAATGACAAACGTCTAGGTGTCAAAACCCTAGATACCAAATCCCTAGGTCTAAAACCCTAGGTCAACTTGACCCACGTTTTCAGGGCTTCTCCAGCCTATCATTCCTTCTTTCCCATGAGGTTCTCCAATGAACTGATTGGCATCTTCTCTCGCTTGTTGATTTTTCCATGATCTATCTTCCTTGTTGATTTGTCATCCTCAATCTTCTCATTCAATGGCTAGCTTTCCCTTACTTCTCTCCTTCTTTTTTTCTTCTTTGACCACTTCGACCCAATATCAGTCAATGTGCCTTCCACTCAGTTCGTATTTCTCCTTTCTTCCTTAATCTTTGCTTTCTTACATAACCAAGGGTCAATAGGATCCACATATTAACCTCTCACGTAACATCAAACACTAACTCATTTCCCTTGATCCCTTTTCATCTCTTTCTACAAAGTCGACCTATACCCAACCCCTTCATTCTTTCCCTAGCTGATTTACTTAATTGAATTATTACCTCCATCACACTTGTATTTATATCATTGCATATTTCAAATAAAAAATGGTCACCTTATTATTCTCCTCATCTTTCGTTTCCCTGAAGATGAGCAATGAACTGCTCGAAATGTCAAAACTTTAAAACTATCTTACGCAGTCCAATTCAAAAAACAAACTATGGAAAACTACAACAATTGTGGAAATTTAAACAAAACAATACTTATCCTTTATGGAGATGATACTATGAGCAAAGTTCACAAGTTAGAATGAATGATATTAAAGCATAGGAAATATATGTCTCACCTCACATTCTTAAAATGATGTAGAGATAAGAGAATCCTACCCAGATTTATAGTGATCCAACACCACCTCCCAGGACCAAGATACACACATTTTCAGAAAGACTGGCCTAGCTCTCCTCCACGCTAAGATCACGAAACATAGTTACAACCTAATCAAAATACCTTATCAAGTTTTTATCTTACACTAATAACTACCTTCCATTTTAAATCAGGACCTGTGGTATAAAATTGATTCTTGATCCTTTTTTTGTGCCCACCTTTCCTTTTAACAAACCAAAACCAAACATATTTCAAAATTTGAACACCTTAGAAATTCATCCACTAACTGTAGTTCTTCTATGCTGGCTATGGTCACTCACAACTCCCCCAGATATTCTTCGGTCCATAGATCCAAACCATCAACATAAACTACACACCCACTACATCCAACTCCCCAATCCCACCACACCTCAACGCACTCACCTATCATGCAAAAACCTAATCTACCCAAGACACGATGTGAACCAGACATTCAACCCCCCATGTGCACTCATTCACATATGATACATATCCCATATACTCCACTCTCTCTATATGCCTCCGCACTCAAACCTATCCCACAACCCCCTAGATATCCTACACCCAACACCGATCCGACTAGCCACACAAAAATAGACTCGACTCACCACACACAACACACCAACTCAACTCCCCACACACAACATCCAAAAATGGACTTGAATCTCCACACACAACAAAATGACTCGACTCTCCACTTACAAACTCCACAATCTAAATCGACTCTCCCATTTTTATTCTCAACATGCAAAACCCTAATATACCTAAGACACAACGCAACCCATACATTATGCCCCCCATGTTCACTCATTCGCATACAATACATGGCCCATATAATCCACTCTCTCTATACACCTCTTCACTCAAACTCGTCCCACAAACCCCTGGATATCCCACACCCAACACCAATTCGACTATCCAAAAAAATGAACTCGAATTACCACACACAACATACCAACTCAACTCCCCACACACAACATCCACAAATGGACTCGACTCTCCACACACAAAAAAATGACTCAACTATCCACTTACAAACTCCACAATCTGACTTAAATCTCCACACACAAAAAAAAAAAACTCAACTCTCCACATTCAAACCTCACAAACCTCCTCGACTCTCCACACCCGACATTCTAACGACACCCAAAACCTATCTCCACCGTATAATTCTCATCTTATCACCAATTCTCACACACTCGTCCCTTGTCAACCCATTTCCCCAACCCCTCATTCTTTAATCCAATCATCTCCCCTCACTCTCATGCATGAATCCACACCCCATACCATCACCATTCCTCCCTCCACTCCTCCTTCGGTCGTCAACCTTTCAAATATCTCTTTTGATAACACTACCTTTTAACTTTTAGAGAAATTCCTAAACTATGCCACAACTCACTGAAAACTACCCTATGAAGATATCCTATGTAATGTAGAAAACTCCATCCACCTCCTCCCTACTCATGAAGCTGAACAGGTTCACCAAGAGTGGTCACGTATCCTTAGACATTTCAAGCCTCCCAAACCTAATTTATCCAAAGAAGAATTCAAGGCCCTTAAAAACCTCAACAGTAACCTTGATATAGTCATCCTAAACTATGACAAAGCAAATTCCACTATAATCATGAATAAACATTACTACCATTAAAAAATGCTAAACCTTCTCAATACTCCCACTTATTGTCAAGTCTTTCGCAACCCTATCAACAAAATCTCCAAATTGATCAAATATGCCCTTAAATGCTCCTCTCTAGATAATAATATTAAGAAATGTTTAGAACCCAGAAACTCCTTTACTCCTCGAATATATGGCCAACCTAAGATCCACAAAAAAGACATTCCACTTCACCCAATTGTCATCAACATCAACTCTCCTACCTATAACCTTGCCAACTACTTAGCCAAATTCCTCCAACCTCTCATTAGCCAAACTGCTTCCTTTATAAAAGACTCCACATACTTTATAAGATTCCTTCACCACCTTAATATTAACGACAATGACATTCTTGTAAGCTTTGATGTTGTTTTATTATTTACCAAAATCCTTGTCAAAAACTCATTACATATTATTTCTAACCAGATCAACCTTAATATCTCCCATGTTATCAAAAATTTCTTAGATTCCACCTTCTTCACCTATAATGGTCAAATATATGATCAAACTAAAGGAACTTCCATGGGATCCCCTCTTTCCCCTATCATAGAAAACTTATTCATGGAACACTTTGAAAATAAATCCATAAGTAGTGCCCCCCTAAAACCAAAATGTTGGAAAAAAAATTGTAGATGACACCTTCGTCATCTAACCCCACAAACCTAAAAATCTTGAAAATTTCCTCAAACATATCAACAATCTTTCCAAAGACATCCAATTCACTATGGAAATAGAGAATAACAAAATATTACCCTTCCTTGACGTCTTAGTTACTTGTAACCTCAATGGTTCCATATCCCACCAAGTTGATAGAAAGAAAACACATATTGATTGCTACCTCCACGCCAACTCTCATCACCACCCAACAAAAAACTAGGAGTCTTTAATACTCCTTTTACCCATTTCCTCCACATCTCCGATAATAACCACTTTGACAATGAAAATTCCCACCTTAAGAATTCCCTCTCCAATAATGGCTATTCCAATCTTCAAATATCTAAATCCATCCAAAAATTAAACAAACCCACACCCAAATCCATCACCCAAACTAACATCTCCCATGCCTTTATTCCTTTCATCAAAGGCACCACAAATTGTTTTTCTAGAATCCTTCGGAAAAATAAAACAAATACCATATTTAAACCTCCCAAAACTATCCAAGACTCCTTTACCTCTATCAAACACAAGATCAATCCATTCAATGACCAAGGGGTCTATGAAATCCCATGTTCCTGTGGCACTACCTGCATTGGCCAAACCGATTGTTCCTTTCAGACTAGACTAAAGGAACATATCTCTGACACAAAGAAAAATCGAACCAAAAAATTGGCCATTTTCGAACACTCTTCCAGTACCAAACACATGATTTTCTTTAACCAATTAAAAATTTTATCTAGAGATCCCCATTACTCTACCTTCCTTATCAGAGAAGTCATAGAAATCGAGAAACACCCTAATAATATCAATAAATAAGATGGTTTCCAACTTATCCAATATTGGGCTCCACTTATTAACCTCTGACGTAACATCAAACACTAACTCATTTCCCTTGGTCCCCTTTCATCTCTTTCTACAAATCCGACCTATATCCAACGCCTCCATTCTTTACCCAGTCGACTTACTTAATTGAATTTTTACCTCCATCCCACTTTTATTTATATCAATGCATTGTTTAAATAAAAATTGGTCACCTTATTATTCTCCTCATCTTTCCTTTCCTTGAATATGAGTAGTGAACACTCGAAACATTAGAACTTTAAAAAACTATCTTACACGATCCAAATCCAAAAACAAATGATGGAAAACTACAACAACTGTGGAAATTTAAACAAAACAATACTTAACAACATGACATCACCATGTTGCAACTCTGAGATTCAACACAATAAATACGGTTGCATCATCTCGTATTGGATGCAACACCTCTTTTTGCTACAACTCCAATTGTTGGAACACTAGATGTTGTAACTCCAAATGCTGCAACTCCAGTGCTGCAAATCCCAATGCTACAAATCCGAGCGCTATGGAAAATTATTTGCACGTGACAACACTTGACAACATGACATCACCATGCTACAACTCTAAGCTTCAGCACAATAAATATGGCCACAACATCTTGTATTGGATGCAACACCTCATGTTGTTGCACTTCGAGATGTTGTAGCTTCAAATGTTGCAACTCCTAATGCTATAACTCTAGATGTAATTAGTGAAAAGGTATGTACTCCTTACACTTCACATATCATTTAAATGACATTAATAATAATAAATAAATAAAAGAATATATATATATATATATATATATAATATTAAAAAAAAATAACCTTTGTTGTGTATGCATGTTCATCTTCCATATTCCATTAGTATAAAGCTTCAACACAATAAATATGGCCACAACATCTCATATTGGATGCAACACCTCTTTTTGTTGAAACTCTAGATGTTGCAACTCTGAGCCTCAACAAAATAAATGTGGTCGCAACATCTCATATTGGATGCAACACCTCATGTTGTTGCAACTCCAAACGCTGCAACTCCAGATGTTGCAACTCTGAGCTTCAACACAATAAAGATGACTACAACATATTATATTCGGTGCAACACCTCATTTTGTTGCAACTCTAGATGTTCCAACTCCATATGTCACAACTCCATATGTTGCAACTCCAGACACTCCAACTCCAAATGTTGCAACTCTGAGCACTATGACAATCTCTCTCCTAGTATGGAAGCATTTAACAACATGACGTCGCCATCAAAAAGAGATCATGGTATGGGTTAAACAAGTCACGAATCTGGCTATTGAGAACATGATTTCAACCACCAATACAATGAATCAACTCACGACAACAAGCACAGGCCACATGCATAGGATATACGACGCACGAGGTAAGTGGTGAAAAGGTACCATGTACTCCTCCTTACACTTTGCATATCAATTAAATAACATTAATTAAGTTGACTCGCCAGTTTATCCATGCGCAATCATAATTACCAATAACTTAAAATTATTACACAACAAGTGGAATTAACTACCTGATCTGTCCAACCATTAATTCCATTAAACATTTCACGTTTGTGACGTCACACCGCCACCACGACCATATAAATTTTCATTGATTCCACCTTAATGACCATTAGCCTCTCCGACTTACTATTTTTGAAAAGGTGGTAGAATCAGATTACTAATTACCATTATATAGATGAATAATAATTAAAATACAAGTGGCAGTAAATATCCAACATGTCCAACCACTAATTCCATTAAACACCGCATGTTTCTACCATCACACCACCACCACAACCATAATTCTCATTGATTCCACCTCAATGATCGTCACCCTCTTCGACTTAATTATTTTGAAAAGGTGGTGGAATTGGATTACTTTCCATTATCCCTCACGAAGTGTTGCAGGACCTCTTCAACCAAGTCAATAAGATTGATGAACATCGGTAGTAGAATTCTGCCAAAGAAAAATGATGGGCGGCTCTCTCATTTGTCATGAACCAGGGGCAGGGTTGGTTAAAGAATATGAATAACTATGCATGGATGATTTTAGGGGCTAAATTTTTCTCATGGGCTAATTTTCCATGGTTTTTCCAAAAACAAGATTCGCTATTTTAAAAATGATTCGCCCAAATTCTATAGGATAAAATTATTTTACTTTAAAAATCGCGAAAATTTTATAAAAACTATATAAAATCCTTAGAAATTTGAATATTTTTACAAAAATATCACCAAACATTATAGTTGGCATATGAAGGATTAGTAAGATTCGCCAAGGTTTCTACATTTTAAAATAAATTTCCATCCTTAAAATTATCCCTGGAACTATGGAGAGTCTTCCAGGAGATAGGGTGGGTGATATATATCAACAAAATCCATGGTCGATACAATGAATAAATCACCCTAGAATTTTTTGTAATTTTGAAAGAGGCTAAGGCACAGGTCCTTGGAGTTCCAATAGTAGTGAATGAATAAGTAATTGTTGTTGTGACGAGGCTTCCACAATAAAGAGAATGATGGCTCTCCTAGAAGACAAAATTACCTAGTATAAAAGAGGAGTTCTTTCATGAAGGAGAGGAGCTAAGGAAGAAAGGTAGTGGGTTCGATAGGAATTCCTTGAGTCCTCTATGATCAAGGGTGGCCTATCACATGCAGAAGTTGTAGTGTCCCCAAGGTCGAGCCCCATTGTAAACCATGTTCTGAAAGGAATTGTAATTATGTTTTATAGGTTGGTGAGCCAAGTTTTTTTTATAAGCTGGAGGCTTATGTGTTTGTTCAGCCAGGGAGCCTGAGTGTTGAAGGCCAGGAGCCTATTGTTGTATATGTAATCAAGTAGAACAATTAATAAAATATAAACACCGCCATGTGCAGACCGACCACGATGAATGAGTGAAGGGGGACTAAGCATCCATAGAGTGGGCAAGGAATTAGGGGATGGAAGGTGGGAAAAGGGGCTAAGTGTTGAGCCTAGGGGCTAAGCCTAGGGGGCTTAAGCCTGGGAATAATATTTTAATATTATTCCAAAAGACATGTGCATTTTATGTTTTATCCTAAGTTTCTGGCAAGGGGAGAACATACAAGGGAGATGTGTGCTGGTGGAACGCATGCAGTTTCATGGGTGACAAGTGTCAACCCTGACGCATGCAAATAAAATGGCCAGGGTGAGCCGTGAGAAGGGTTCCTCCTCCATTCTACCCGATTTCCTGAACGCGTACAGAACCCTGGATAGTACTACCAACCCGACTCCTACAGAGAACCTTCGTGCGTCCCTGTGATTCGAAAATTCTATGTCTGGCTCTGAGAAAACGGTGTGTATATTCCCTGAACAAGAAGCCTGCGTGGATTTGGGGAAAGAGTCTGTGTTTTTTCTAGAAAGCTGGTATACATTCTCGAGTCTAAACCGGGGGGTCTGAATCGACCCCTACGTGGATGACTCATCATGCATCCTTGAGAATCCAGAGTGTGAGTCTATTCTGTGTTGCCAAATTGAGAAAACATAAGTGTCTCATCCCTGCTAAGCCTGGTTATACTGTCACACCTATCTGGAGATGCCCTGGGGTGTTCGTGTCTGGATTCTCGTGGATTGTGGTGGATGTGTATTGTTTCATCCTGTGTGGCTTTTTGGCCAGTTTGTACAACACTCTCTCCAGGTGAGAGGTGTGGTTGAAGATTGGAAGAACAGGTTGTTGGACCTGTGAGCGACTCCCTCCAGGTGAGAGAGTGCGCAGAGGAAAGAGAGAACTCCTGGAAGGAACCCTGTATCTTCCACAGAGCCCAGAGAATTCCAGTCCGGCATGTTCCTGTAACCCAAGGCAAGGGAGATTAGCAGCCGAAGGACTGTCTAGGTGACAGAGAAGGTGTATACTCCTAGGGTGGAACAGGCATGTGGGGAATGAGGGTCTGTGGGCAGTGAGCGTGGGAGGTTCCTTGGAGAGAATCCCTTCCTTGTGGTTGTGTGTTGTTTTCCCTGTAACCTCAGCCTAGCCTGGGATTCCTTGTCTTGGGGTGGAGCTTATTCCCAGCTCGGGGGTGACCCATTGCTGAGCTGATGAGTAGTGTGGTTTAAGGCTGGGAGGTTCGTGGAAGTCCTGCACTTGGTTGGTGTATTCTACCACTGTTAAAAGATAAGTATCTGATTATGTTTTAATCATGTTTTTGCATGACTCTACTGCTCATGTTATCATGATTTCCACTATGTATATGAATTAGTATGAAATTCTATTGATTGTTAATTATAGTCATAGAGAATATGGTTACTCTGAGCTTGAATGTGTTTAATTGTTGAAAGCATATGGATCATATAATACCTGTATGAATCATGTATAGAGTGGTGTTATAGTCTTCTCTTATTAGCAATTAAACCTTGGTATCCAAAAAGGGGCGCTACAGTTTGGTATCAGAGCCAAGGTTTTGACACTGACCCTAGATGGGCCAGTGGAGCAGTCTTTGGACCGAGAATGAGAAGGAATTGGGTCTGGAAGGCCAATTTCAGACCCTGGTTTGCTCCAAAATGTCAAGGAGTTACTTGACGAGCTTTTAAGCTCAGGAGGTATAGCAGCATTATGAAACCGCCACCAGTGTGGTATAAGTCGACAGGGAGAGAGGACTCCACACCAGAAGTGTAGGAGCTTTAGGATCTGTTCGAGAGGGAAGGTGAACCCTCGTGACCGTTAGTTCTAGAAAGTGTGCACGGGGTTTAAAGCCTTTGGAATTGCACAGAAGTGTGGAAATCGCGATACGCGAAATCCTGAGTTAGTTAGGAACCGTCTGAGCCATCAGATCTCGGCTGGAAAACCCGACAGCCATTGGATCTTTTAGGAGGTATCTGAGGGTTAAAACCCCCGTGAATAGGGGTGAAAGCCCCGAAATAGATCTAGACCGTCTGAATGACGAAGGCCACGGGTCGTGAGATTTCCCATTTTGGGAAATCAGGAATAGCGATATCGGGAGTCCTGGTAACAAGGGATCGGGACTTTCCATGGTGGAAACACCAGAGCAGTTGTGGATCGTCCTATTTGAGAAGGCCACGTGTCGTGAGATTACCCATTTCGAGAAATCAGGAATCCTGAAATCGAGAATCCTGAGGACGAGGGCTCGGGATTTTTCATGGTGAAAACCCCAGGATAGATTTGAACCATTCGATGGACGGAGGTTACGTGTCGAGAGATTAACTGCATCGGGAAACCAGGGATCGAGATTTTGGGAGTCCCGTGATCGATATTTCAGACTCTCGTGATGATAAACCCAATGAACAAACGAGATTCTTTCAGAGGATCTTAGGGTCTGTGACGACCATTAGATGTGAGGAAGAGATGTCAGCTTTAAGTCGGGGCGCAAATGTGCATTAAGGTAAGTAACGAGCAGATCTAGATGACCAGATTCCACCCACCCAGATCTACGGCTGAGGTTTCATTCCGGAGCCCCCTTGCTGTTCTACCTTTAGCAGTGGGGGGGGGTCCGAAATTGGACGTGCAACTCTCGAACAATCGAGATTATTTCACCTTTATCAACGGTGCTCAGTTGGAGTCCGGGACCCCCTTTCCATTCTGGATTTAATGGCGGTGGGGGGGTCCGAAATAGTGTGGCATGTGAAATGGGGCCCCTCTGCCACCTGTACTCCACTTAAAGGTGCACGATGCGATTGATGCCATAGATCTTAGAAAGATCTGACCATTGGATTTTTCTAGGAATGGGCGTGGACACATGGAGAGGTACCACGTGCCAGTGGGTCAAGAAGAGAAGCAAGAGAGGTCAGACCCGATGACATCGTTAAAAGCAACTTGGACCCTCATGAATGTCCCATGTGCCACCGTATTTGTGGGTGACCACTGTGCTATGTGGGCCCGGAGGGTAAAGTAAGTCGGAATTTCGGAAGTTGGGGGTGGAAAGGAAAGAAAGTCTGAAAGCCTCATGGACTAAAACCTCAAAACCCTGAAACCTGAAGTTTTGAAATCCAGAAGTACCGAAAATGAAAGTTTCGAAAACCCGAAAATTGCAGAGCCAAACGAGAGCTTAGAAAACTTATTTGAATCAAAATGTCTTTTGTTCTTGTCCGTATTGGCTTATAAATGTTATGGATTGTTTCGAAGGAGTAATGGCCTGAAAAACTTTGAATTTAATTGCACAGTGCGTGTGCAGAGTTCAACAGAGGTCAGGACTCCAGCTAAACAACGCCGAGTATGGAGTGGGGAAAGGTGCAGATTACCCCCGAAACAGAAGACGAACGGGAAGGAAAATATGTCAATATGGGAGTGGTAGGATCGAACTCCAATGGGCACAGAAAAGAGAAGGATAAGGAAGGACACATAATGAAAATCCTTGAAGGATTTCAAAGAGAGGCCAAGGCTCACCGAGCTGATAGTCGAAAGCTCATGAAAGTCAGGGATCAGCAGGGTGAATTAAACTTAAAATTTTTGAAGAGCCTGGAAAGAAAGAGAAGAAACTCGAGAAGGGAAGAGACTCAAGTACGACGGAGAGTCGCAGAACCCATGGGAGAAGAAGTAGGTCGAGGAGTGGTAGTTGACATCTTAGTCGCTCCCAAAGACATTCTGATAGGAAGACACACAGTAGTTCAAGCCCATCCCCTACCAAAAAACATTGGAAATATGGAAAGGAGGAATTGAAAGGGGAGATGAACAAGATTAAGCCTCCGACATTCGATGGAGAACATAAGAAGGAGGAAGATGCCGAGACCTGGTTACTTGGCATGAAGAAATACTTCCAACTGCAGAATTATTCTGCCCATGCAGAGGGAAGAATTGCAATGTACCAACTTAAAGGAAAAGCATCCATTTGGTGGGATCAGTTTGTGCAGGTGCAGCACATCAGAGAGAAAGAGGTCACTTGGAAGGAATTTAAGAGGTATTTCAAGAAGAAATACCTGACTAAAAAATACTATGACAGAAAGATGAAGGAGTTCTTCAAACTCAAGCTAGGCAGCATGACTATTGATGAGTATGAGCGAAGTTTCCTAGAACTACTGAAGTATGTTCCATTCATCAAAGATGAGGCTGTCAAGATTCAGAGATATCTGAGTGGACAACCACCTTCCATGAGTGACAAGATTCAATATGATGATCCTAATACCATGGAAGAAACAATAAGAAAGGCAAAATGCTTGTATGAACAGCAAGGAGAAAGGCCCATCCTTTGGAAGGCTTGGAATGATCAGAGGAAGTTTAAGAAGGAACAGAGGCAGAAGGGAAACAAGCCTTCCTTTTTCAGAAACAGTCCTTGGGGACAGTCATCTTTTAGAGAGCCCAGGAAAGTTGAAGGGAGTGAGCAGGTGCCAAGACCACCACCTATGGAGTGTTGGGGCTGTAAAGGGAATCATAGGTACAGAGACTGTCCCCACAGAAAAGACAAAGCAAGAACTGTCCATACTGTTCAGTAAGCTAAAATAGTGGAGGATATGGGCAACAGAATGTTGAGGATCTATGCAACCCTGGACAACAAGCAAGCAAAATATCAATCGCACATGATTGAAGTGGAAGGTACGATCAACAACCGACCACTTGTTATTTTAATTGATTCAGGGGCTAGCCATAGTTATGTAGATCCTAGAGTGGTGGAAAGTTTTCATCTAATGAGAAGCAAACATGAGAAGTCTTGGTTAGTGCAGTTGGCCACAGGGACCAAGAGGAAGGTCACTAAATTGGTTAAGTCTTGTTCAGTGGACATGAAAGGAATGAGCACCAAGGTTGAACTGAACATTCTGCCTTTAGGCTCATACGATTGCTTAATTGGAATGGACTGGTTGGACCAGCACCATGCTCTTCTGGATTACTGTAACAAGAGGTTTACCTACCTGAACGAGGAGGGAAATTAGGTAACAGTCCAAGGAATTCCCAGAGCCGTGGTTGTTAGGGAAATCTCAGCCATGCAGCTGAAGAAATGTTACCAGAAAGGCTGTCAATTATATGCAGCTCGGGTGGAAAAAGAATCCCGAGATGAAGTCTCGAATCTGGAAGACCACAAAGTACTCAAAGAATTCAAGGACATATTTCAGGAGGTACCTGGACTACCTCCGAAGAGGGACATCGGTTTTTCTATAAATTTGATGCCTGGTGCAGCTCCAGTTTCGAAGGCTCCTTATAAAATGAGCACACCAGAGCTGAAAGAGTTGCAATTGCAGCTCGAAGAGATACTAAAGAAAGGTTACATTCACCCCAGTGTGTCACCTTGGGGAGCCCCGGTCCTATTCGTGAAGAAGAAAAATGGGACGTTGAGGCTGTGCATTGATTTTCGGCAATTGAATAAGGTCACTGTCAAGAACAAGTATCCTCTGCCAAGGATTGATGATCTTTTTGATCAGTTGAAGGATGCAAAAATATTTTTGAAAATAGATCTCCGATCTGGATACCACCAAGTGAGAATAAAGGATGAGGATATCAGCAAGACCGCCTTTAGAACAAGGTACGGTCATTATGAGTTCACGGTGGTGCCGTTTGGGCTGTCCAACGCGCCTGTTGTTTTCATGTGCTTAATGAATGGAGTGTTTAGAGATTATTTGGACAAGTTTGTCATAGTCTTCCTGGACGACATCTTGGTGTATTCCAAGACAGAGGAAGAACATGAGAAACACCTGAGAATGGTGCTGCAGGTGTTGAGAGAACACCAGTTGTACGCAAAACTAAGCAAGTGCTCATTTTATCAAAGGCATATCCATTACTTGGGACACATTATATCTAAAGAAGGGATCGTTGTGGATCATGAAAAGGTAGAGGCCATTCGAGAATGGCCAGTGCCAAGGAATGTGGCAGAAGTTAGATCTTCTATGGGTCTGGTGGGCTACTATAGGATATTGATAGCCGGATTCTCAAAGATAGCTCATTCTATCACTTCCTTGCAAAGGAAGGAGAAGAAGTTCCAGTGGACTGAAGAATGTGAGAGAAGCTTCCAGCGATTGAAGCAGCTGCTAACTATTGCTCTGATCCTGAAGATTGTAGATCCAAATAAGGATTACGTAGTGTGCACAGATGTGTGTAAGGAGGGGCTGGGAGGAGTTCTCAGCCAAGAGGGATTTGTAGTCTGTTATGAATCCTGAAAGTTGAAGGAGCATGAGAAGAATTATGCCACTCATGATTTAGAGCTGGCAGCAATCATCCACGCCTTGAGGAAATGGAGACATTACCTCATGGGCAAGAGATTTGAGTTGAGAATAGACCATAACGGTCTGAAGTATTTATTTGATCAGCCAACCTTAAATGCCAGGAAAATTAGATGGCTTGAGTTTCTGTGCGAATATGACTTTGATATCAAGCATATCAAAGGGAAAGAAAATAAGGTGGTTGATGCACTCAGCAGAAAAGTGCACGAATTACATGCTACAGTCATTATTATGTACCGGACTGAGATGAAAGACAGAACTTTGGAAGCTGCAAATACTGATTTGCAGTACAAAGGTCTTGTAGCAAAGCTACAGCAACGTGAGAGACCACAGACCAAGGAAAGTTACACCTTGGCAACTGATGGCTTACTTATGTATAAAAATAGAGTGTATGTACCCAATGTCCGAGAATTGAAGCTGGAAATTCTAAAGGAGATGCATAACGTGGCTTATGCTGGACATCCTGGATATCAGAAGACTGTGGCAGCAGTCAAAAGCCATTATTTTTGGCCGGGTTTGAAGAAAGAAAACACTGAATACATCGTCATATGTATCGAGTGCCATAGGTTAAGGCTGAGCATAGGCACCCAGCAGGGTTGTTGCAGCCTTTACCTATTCCTGAATGGAAATGCGACGTGGTAACAATGGATTTTATCACCGGACAACCTAGAACAAGCAAGCAGCATGATTCAATCATGGTGGTGGTGGACAAGCTTACTAAAGCTGCCCATTTTATTCCACTGAAAACCACCCATAGAGTAGCAGATGTTGCTAACATTTTCCTAAAAGAATTTGCACGCTTGCATGGAATTCCTAAGACAATTGTGTCTGATAGGGACTTGAAATTCACTTTGAATTTCTGGAAAGGACTGTTCAAAGGATTCGGAACGAATCTGAACTTTAGCACAGCATATCATCCTGAGTCTGATGGATAGACAGAGAGAGTAAACAGAGTAATAGAAGACACACTGAGAATGTATGTGATGGATAAACCATCAAGGTGGGAAGACTACCTGCATTTGGTAGAATTCGTCTACAATAATGGGTATCATGCATCATTGTAGATGAGCCCATTCGAAGCACTTTATGGAAGAAAGTGCAACACTCCAGTGAGCTAGGATAATCCAGCTGACAGAGTAGTAGTTGGGCCTGAACTGCTCAAAGAGATGGAAGACCAAATGATAAGAATTAAACATAATCTAAAAGCTGCCCAGGACAGGAAGAAAAGTTACGTTGATAGTAACAGAACCCATAGAGAATTCAAATTGGGTGACCATGTTTTCCTGAAAGTGAAAACTAACCGGAGTTCCCTGAGGCTGGGAAGTTGCGCCAAGTTGGCAGTAAGATTTTGTGGGCCATTTGAGATCCTAGAAAGGATTGGGCCAGTTGCATACATGCTTGCATTACTTGCATCTATGACTGTACATAATGTGTTTCATGTTTCACTGCTTAAGAAATATGTACCTGATGCTAATCATGTTATCGATTGGAATGTGATTCAGGTAGAACCAGAAGGTGTCCTGCAAGTGCATCATGTGCGCATATTGGACAGGAAAAGCAAATAGCTCCGGAATCGAGCTATAGAGCTTGTAAAGGTCCAGTGGACCTGGTACAGTCCTAAGGACACAACATGGGAGCATGGAGATGTTATGCGGGCATTGTACCCACATCTTTTTGAAAAATTTTGAAAATCTTGCAGATGTTGTGTAAAGTTGCACTGAGGACAGTGCAAAATAAGGGGAGGGGGATTGTAGTGTCCCCAAGGCCGAGCCCCATTGTAAACCATGTTCTGAAAGGAATTGTAATTATGTTTTATAGGCTAGTGAGCCAATTTTTTTTATAAGCTGGAGGCTTATGTGTTTGTTAGGCCAGGGAGCCTGACTGTTGAAGGCCAGGAGCCTGCTGTTGTATATGTAATCATGCAGAACAATTAATAAAATATAAACACTGCCATGTGCAGACCGACCACGATGAATGAGTGAAGGGGGACTAAGCATCCATAGAGTGGGCAAGGAATTAGGGGCTGGAAGGTGGGAAAAGGGGCTAAGTGTTGAGCCTAGGGTCTAAGCCTAGGGGGCTTAAGCCTGGGAATAATATTTTAATATTATTCCAAAAGACATGTGCATTTTATGTTTTATCCTAAGTTTCTGGCAAGGGGAGAACATACAAGGGAGATGTGTGCCGGTGGAACGCATGCAGTTTCATGGGTGATAAGTGTCAACCCTGACACATGCGAATAAAACAGCCAGGGTGAGCCATGAGAAGGGTTCCTCCTCCATTCTACCCGATTGCCTAAACGCGTACAGATCCCTGGATAGTACTACCAACCCGACTCCTGCAGAGAACCTTCGTGCATCCCTGTGATTCGAAAAGTCTATGTCTGGCTCTGAGAAAACCGGTGTGTATATTCCCTGAACGAGAAGCCTACGTGGATTTGGGGAAAGAGTCTGTGTTTGTCCTGGAAAGCTGGTATACCTTCTTTGTTCTAAACCAGGGAGTCTGAATCAACCCCTATGGGGATGACTCGTCACGCATCCTTGAGAATCAAGAGTGTGAGTCTATTATGTGTTGCCAGATTGAGAAAACAGAAGTGTCTCATCCCTGCTAAGCCTGGTTATACTATCACACCTGTCTAGAGCTGCCCTGGGGTGTTCATGTCTGGATTCTCATGGATTGTGGTGGACGTGTATTGTTTGATCTTGTGTGTCTTGTTGGCCATTTTTTACAACACTCTCTCTAGGTGAGAGAGGTGGTTGAAGATTGGAAGAATAGGTTGTTGGACCGGTGAGCGACTCCCTCCAGGTGAGAGAGTGCGCAGAGGAAGGAGAGAACTCCTGGAAGGAACCCTGTAGCTGCCACAGAGCCCGGAGACTTCCGGTCCGGCCTGTTCCTGTAACCCAAGACAAGGGAGATTAGCAGCCGAAGGACTATCCAAGTGACAGAGAAGGTGTATACTCCTGGGGTGGAACAGGCATGTGGGGAATGAGGGTATGTGGGCAGTGAGCGTGGGAGGTTCCTTGAAGAGAATCCCTTCCTTGTGGTTGTGTGTTGTTTTCCCTGTAACCTCAGCCTAGCCTGGGATTCCTTGTCTTGGGGTGGATCTTAGTCCCAGCTCGGGGGTGACCCACTGTTGAGCTGATGAGCAGTGTGGTCTAAGGCTGGGAGGTTCATGGAAGGCCTGCACTTGGTTGGTGGATTCTACCACTGTTAAAAGATAAGTATCTGATTATGTTTTAATCATGTTTTTGCATGACTCTACTACTTATGTTATCATGATTTCCACTGTGTATATGAATTAGTATGAGATGGTAATTGATTGTTAATTATAGCCGTAGAGAATATGGTTACTCTGAGATTGAATGTGTTTAATTGTTGAAAGCATATGGATCATATAATACCTGTACGAATCATGTATAGAGTGGTGTTATAGTCTTCTCTTATTAGCAATTAAACCTTGGTAGCCAAAAAGGGGCGCTACAGAAGTAATTAACCTGTGAGGGATGCCATGACATCATCTTTGGGTATCACCTGAAGCTACTACATAACCTCAAACATTGTAGGTTGATAAATATCCCTTACTTTTTATGGAAAACTTGCAAAACATGGCCCAAAGTGTCCAAAAATCCCAATGACAATGAGAGTGCCTCACCCACTATGGGATTATCAAGCTTGTGGTGATGCACGCTTTCCACTAGGATAGTTGTGCATGGAAAATCCATACAAACCCTCCTACAAAAATTGCAGAAGGACTGGTGGCTCTGGAAACAACAACATCTGCACAGGACTCGGGGGAAATAGGTTTCACACAACCTTCAGAGGAAGGACTTCGAGGAACCCCCCACAAAGAGAAGGAAATCATGCCACCTCAAAAAGTAAAGGATCGACCCTCAAAGAAGAGGAATTTGATAATAGAAACAATTGCTCCTAAGAAAAAACATGACACAATCCTCATCTAGACTGGTTGTTCGTGTTGAAACAGAAGAACCAACAGAATGGGTCGAGTCAACAACACAACAAGAAGAGACCCTTATTTTCACACAAGAACCAATAGGGGAAGTTGGACTAACATAGGAATTAGGTACAATGGAGACAAAACCCCCTACTACCACAAAAGAACCAGGAGGGGAAGTTGGACTAATGGATGAATTCGGTACAATGGAGATGGAACTGTTGAAAATTTGGTTGTCATTGATGTCAACCCTAGAAAAATTCCATGAGCCCTTGGAAGTGATGGGTCTATTTGAAGGAATATCCAAAGTGGTCCCCTTATGGTGTATCTCTAAGCATGGCCCTCACGATAATATTCTTTGAATAAGCCTACAAGAAGCCCTAGTGGTTAAACAAAGAAGTTACAATGTATGGTCAAAGAAGCCATGAGAATATGGTTATGAATCCCAAAGGAGTGTTCATGAATCTTGAAGTTTATTGGAGGAAAAGAGTATGAAGGAAATTGCAAATATATGCAAAACTTTCATATATGGATATTCCTTTTCATGTTGTTTCCAATGGTAGGTGGTATTCCACGTAGTTCCTCATGGTTGAGAAGTTATACCCTCTTAAAGATGAAGCCTGAAGTATGGTTAAAAATCCCCTAAATGGTTGTAACAAGAAGTTATAAGTCGGCCCAAAATCAGGAAAAGGAGAAAAGTTGTTGCAAACAAGAAGTTATAGGTTGGCGTAAAGATCAAGTAAAGACGTTACTTGGAAGGGTTAAAATACACATCAAGAACCTCTCATTTTATATCCAAGCAAGTGTGTGTTTTTTGAATGGAGCTATCATAAGTGGGTTTGCACTTGTGCTAGGAGAATTGGTGGTCTAAGAAAAGAGAATCTAGCCTAGGAGAAAGGAGGTCGAGGAGAGAGAAGTGTATGGAGGTGACCGTACCGATTTTATGAGGTTATACGCAGTTTGCAGATGACTCTCATTAGCTATACAGGCTTGGTTGAAACTTATGAAACCCCATGACTTAAAAGGCCTTAACACCTGAATAAAGAATCAATAGCCAAAACATTTCACCCGACACACTCAGATTCGGCATCGGAAAGAATTCAAAGAAGGAAAAGAACCACTCAGGAATCCTTAGTCGAGCGTCAATCCCCATCGGCATCAGCAAAAGGCAGTTTTTATTTGCGTCGAAATCTTGCATAAGGATATCGCTGATAGCCAATTCCCCTTCAGCATCAGTAAAAGACAAGGGGAATAGATGTTAACAAAGAAAGAAAAGATATCGTTGATAGCCGATACCCAACGCGCTTATCAAAATCAGGAAAAAACTAAAGGGATCGCAATGAAATTTCTGACCACGCTAAAGAGTATGCCCGATCTCTGATCCCCAATTCCTTTTCGGCATCGGGAATTTTTTGAGGAAGCTAATCCGAAGAAATCGCTCGACAGGTTTATCACTGATCGCCCATCCTGGATACTTTTCGGCGTCGTCAAGCTAAGGTTTGATTTTGAACAAATAACTTAATGAAATTCCCAAATTCGATTAATACATGAAAAGTAAGTCACTGGTCTTCAATTCCATGTGTCTTTACTAGGTTGGAGAACTGTATAGTCTAGTTTTACCCTGAGTCATTCTTGGTTCACTTGGTCCGAGTCGCGCCTCTAAGTCAGATTTTCCATAGAAGCATTCTACGGTAGGATTGATCAGCATCAAATCTTTTGCAAAGGACATCAACAAAAATGTTCATAGCATATCCCTGATCCCCGATCCACCCACTGAGAAAGCGACACGATGGGACATTTTACCATTAGATACGATTGGATTTGGAGCATTTAAGGGAATAATTAATACCAAATCCTACAGTATTTTCTACCTCGTGCACCAATCAAAATGGTCATTTAAAATCACTGATAGAACACATCACCCCCGCACCTCTGTCGTCAACCCATAATGAATTTAAGTTGCACAGATTTGTTTAAATTTCACTCATCACCCGAATTGAATGGTTGATGCGACACAGTGAGTTCTTCCTTGGTTCAAATTCTATTGAGTTTTTGTAAACGAAATCATTTTGCACGCAAAGAAATTTAGAACATCCGAAGAAGCACGACGAGTAATTTGAAGGCTACATAGATCCTGTGAGTATCAAATTAACCAGTTTTAGCAATCTTTACAGGTATGTATCCAAGTCTGTGGATTTTACATGGTTAAAGTTCATATTTTTTTCCTTTTTTTTATCTGGTTTTGTTTTTTAAACAATCTCTAAAATTTTATTGTAAGTTGTAGGAACAATGTCGCCAAGAAATCCAACCACCAGACGATCATCGAGGGCACCGAAGCTGAAAGAAACCAGAGGTATGTGAAGGCTATTTTCCAGGGGCCGCAAGGCAATTAGTATACACTCTCAGGCTAGAACCTGTCATCAAAACAGCAACGAAGAAGGTTTTTGTCTAGCCTCCGATCTTTGGAGATACAGAGGCCAACATGGTGTCCAAGATGGCACTCCCACATTGGGGAGAACTCTTTAACAAGATCATTCAGGAGGAATACCAAGAATATGTCCGACACAGTGATCCATATGTGAGAGCGCTCGACGATAAAGTGTTCCCGAACATCTGACGATCATACGTGCATATGGTGGTGAGAAGAACCCATGTTTTTACCTATATTGAACTCCTGAAGTGGTTCAGACACATAGAAATGCTTGATCAATGCTGACAATCGTGGGTGTGTCAGAGTGTTCTTATCGGTGGAAGTTCAGAAGTACTACAAGCTTAGAGATCCTGAGGAGCAGCTAAACACATATTTTGTCGTCAATTTCTACGAGTGCCACGACACTAGCTGGGTGATGGCCTCATGGTTGAGGGAAGACAATAAATACACCAACCGGAGCACTGGCTAGTACCAGATGACCAAATTAAGGGACCCATACATCTATTTGATGGCTCTCATCTGTCGATTATATGGAGAGAAGGACTGCTCCATATTTTTAGAGGCATGGATTCCCTTAGCTTATACAATGGCAATCTTCAGGAGCGGTTTCAACTGGGGAGCGATCATTTCTAAACAACTGAGCATCTTTATACAACAAGCTTAGATGCCAAAGGAGGGAGAGACACCAGTTTTATACATCGCTTGCAAGATACCAGATATAAAAAATATGCAGAACATAAATAAAATGCTAGAAATGGCAGAATAACAGTAATATAACTAGCATAATCTCCACAATAACACAGAAATGATATAAGAACAACAACAGAAATATCACTTTGATTCAGAAAGCAATGTTCACAGGCCTCTTTGAGGGGGCAACCTCCAGTCGAGTAGCGCTCTGTTACAATAATCTCCAAGCTAGGGTTTTCATACCCTCGACCCTTATTTATACTAAATATGTCTATCCAGAGAAGCATCTAGAGGAAGATCCTTCTAGAAGCGAAAGCTTCTATTAGGTCTTCTTACATCTGCCTTATTCTATTTTATTAAAAGGCCTTATTAATATTGACCTTTATTACATCCAAATATATTGATCTACCTATGTGCGGGTTAGGACCCTAACATGTCTGCCCCCCTTAAAACCAACCTTGTCCTCAAGGCTTGAGATGTGGAAACTGCTGCAGAATAGTAGCTAGTTCCCAAGTGGCATCTGTTGGAGTCGTATATTTCCACTGGACTAGCACTTCCTTGATGGTTCTCTAATGTAGGTGATGCTCACACTGGTCCAAAACTGCTTCTGTCTATAGCCAAATGGATCCTTCTTCAGCTAACTCTGGAAGGTTGGTTTGAATTTGGCACCCAGTTCCAATCACCTTCTTTAAGCATGAAACATGAAAAATAGGATGTAGCTTTGACTGACTGGGAAAAGTGAACTGATATGCGACTTGTCCCACATGCTTGAGAACTGTATAAGGACCATAAAATTTGGGCGCTAGCTTCTGACAATGCTCGGTCTTGAGGGAAGTTTGTTTGTATGGTTGCAATCGCAGAAACACCTGATCCCCTTCTACAAATTGACATTCAGAGCAACCTTGATCTTCTTGTTGCTTCATGCAATTCTATGCCATGACCAAGTTCTCTTTAAGGGCACAAAGAATATCCTCTCAAATTGTAAGTGTTTGGTCAACCGCCTGGACCTTCGAGGTACCCGGTAAGTATGAGAGAACTGAAGGTGGCTTCTGTCCATATACTGCTTCAAAAGGAGTCATGCGAGTAGTTGTATGGTAGGAAGTGTTGTACCACCATTCAGCTAGGGGTAACCATTGAGCCCAATGATGTTGTTTTTCAGAGGCAAAACACCTCAGATATGTTTCCAAACACTTGTTGACAACTTCCGTTTGACCATCAGTTTGGGGATGATAAGCTGTGTTGAGATGCAATTGGGTGCCTTGTAGCTTAAACAGTTCTTGCCAAAAATTGTTTGTGAAAGTTGGTTCATGATTAGAAACAATAGAGTGTGGCATGCCATGAAGCTTGAAGACCTGGTCCATGAAAATTTGAGCCATTGTGGATGCATTAAATGGGTGTTGAAGAGCGTAGAAATGAGCATACTTGGAAAGGCAATCCACAACCACCATTATGACTGATTTATTCCCTGATTTGGGTAAGCCGGTAATAAAGTCCATAGAGATATCCTTCCAAATACCAAGTGGAATCGGAAGCGGTTGTAGTGTTCCTGGAGATTTGACTGTTTCTCCCTTGTTGCATTGACACACCTCACATTCAGCGACAAAATTACAAATGTCCTGTTTCATACCATCCCAGAAAAAAGAACGTTTGACCCTGTCATATGTTTTGGTGAACCCTGAGTGCCCCGCTGTGGGTGTAGCATGAAGCTCAGAAATTATTGTGGATTTAAGCTTTGATTGTATACTTAAATACAAATGGCCTTTGTATCGAAGCTCATCCTGGAGCCAAGATTACCCTGGGGGAGCCGACGCATTGGTCTGCAATTGTTGGATCAGATGCAAACTTTTGGGATCTTGAAGCCACTCCTGGCACACATCTTGGAGCCAATTGGGTACAATGAAGGAAAGAGAAAAAAGGGATCCTTTGTCTTCATATTTTTGGCACAGTGCATCTGCCACTACATTGTCTTTTCCCTTCTTGTAAATGATCTCATAATCATATCCAAAGAGCTTAGTCACCCATTTTTGTTTCTCTGGGGAGGAAATGCATTGTTCCAGAAAGTACTTGAGGCTTTGATGGTCGGTCTTAATTTGGAAGTGTTGCCCCAAGAGATAAGGGCGTCACAGATCAATGGCATGCAGAATAGCCAACATTTCCTTTTCATAAATGGGTTTGCCCAAATTCCTTTCAGACAATTGCTTGCTGGTGAAGGCCAAAGGTCGACCCTCTTGCATAAGGACAGCGTCGATTCCTTTCCTTGAGGCATCACATTCCAACACAAAGGTCTTTGTGAAATCAGGAAGGGCTAGAACCGGAGTGGTGCACATGGTCGTCTTCAAGGTTTGAAAAGATTGAGCAGCAACTGGAGTCCAAGTGAAAGAGTTCTTTTTTAGGAGAGCAGTGAGAGGTGCTGCAATCTTTCCATAGTTCTTAACAAACTTGCAATAGTACCCTTTTAAGCCCAGAAATCCATGAAGGATTTTGAGAATCTTTGGGTGTGGCCAGTCTTTCATAGCTTCAATATTTTTCGGATCCACCCTGACGCCATCCTTGCCAACCAAATGACCCAAGTATTCTACTTTTGAGGCACCAAAAGCACATTTAGACTATTTCAGGAAAAGTTGGTGCTGAGAGAGTAGATGGAGAACTTGATCCACATGAGTAAGATGGTATATCTAGATTTTTCTATAGATGAGGATATCATCAAAGAAAACTAAGACAAAATGATGGGAAAAGGGATGGAAGACATGATTCATGAGGCTTTGGAAGGTGGAGGGGGAATTACACAAGCCAAAGGGCATGACCAAAAAATCAAAGTGGCCTTCATGAGTGCAAAAAGTCATCTTGGGAATGTCTGCCTCTTTCATACGTATCTGGTGATAGCCCAAGCGAAGATCAAGTTTAGTAAAGAATTGGGCGCCACTCAATTCATCCAGAAGGTCATCAATGACAGGAATGGGAAATTTGTCTTTAATGGTCAGTTTGTTGAGGGCATGGAAGTCAGGACACATTCTTCAAGAACCTTATTTCTTAAGGACCGTGACAACAAGAGAAGAGTAAGGTCTCATACTAGGGCGGATAACGCCTGCATTAAGGAGTTCCTGGACCATTTTCTCAATTTCATTTTTTTGTGAAAAGGGGTGGCGATATGGACAGATATTGGGAGGAAGGATTTTGGGTACAAGGGGAATGGAATGATCATGAACACCACAGGAAGGAGGGATTCCTTGGGGAGTGGAAAATACCAGTTGATGTTTAGAAAGGAGGGCTTGGAGGTCATGCAGCACCGGGGGTGTCTCTATTGCTTGTATGGCATAGAGTTGGGAAATGACACCAGAATGACCTTTTTTGAGCATCTTTTCCATGCGATGGGAACTAATGACCTCAGATGAACTAGCAGTGATGCCTTGGATTTTATATTGGTGGCCTTCCTGGTCAAATTGCATGGTTAATGCCTTAAAATACATGAAAATGGGACCCAAAGTTCTTAACCAGTCTGCACCCAACATAATGTCACAACCACCCATGTCGATAGCAAACATATGGGATTTTAGGTGGTAGTCACTAATTTGGAGACGCACATTTTCACAACGCCCTCCACATTTCATGGAACCACCATTGGCAATCATGATTTGGAAATTGTTGACAGCATGGATGTAGCAATGAGTTTCTTGGGCAATGCGGTGATGAATAAAATTATGGGTGCTTCCATTATCAACCAGAATGATGAACTTCTGATGCTTGATGTAACCGATTAACTTGAGGGTTTGGGGAGCAAAGAAGCCAGTGAGAGCATTGAGGGAAATGACAGGTTCTACTTTGGGAGGGTTTGAGGGAGGGGTTATGTCAGTGATTTCAAGTGACTCAGACACAAGGGGAGTTTCAACATCCTCTTCCAAAATATCCTCAGAGATGGCCATAAAAATATTTTGTTCCTTACACTTGTGGACCGGGAAATATTTTTCATCACAATTATAACAAAGACCTTTGAGTTGGAGTTTAGCCATTTCAGCCCTGGTCAATTTTTGGATCTTTAATGGGATGGAGGGAGTAGTGGGAGTGACAGGTTTAGGGCGAGGGATAAAGGAGGGTTTTCAGTTTTGAGAGAATACAACCTATTGTGCTTCTTTAGCTCTTTTAGTAGCCTCCACCCAACTCGAGGGTTGAGCCATGACGACATGGGCCCGAATCTCCTCCTTGAGGCCACTGATAAAACACTCATGAAAGAAAGCATCAATCATGCCCTCTGTTCGAAAATCCAGAAGCTCAAAGGCAGCTATGAAGTCTTCTATTGTTCCTAATTGTTTCAACTTTTTCAAATGGCCCAAATGGTTGGTGTCTGTGTCAAAGCGTTCATAAAGCTCAGTCACAAATTGGGTCCAAGCAATATACCCTTGACGGGAAGTTTTTCTCCATTGCCACCATTGCCAATGTTCTTGATCTAGATGGAGAACACCATACTGGAGTTTGGCCAAGTCATTTGTAATGTCGCATAAACAGAAATAATGTTCCAGTGGGGTCCGAGCCATCAAATTTAGTCACATCCACCCACGGAAGGCGTAGGTCACGTTGAAAGTGATGGGGCTGAAAGGTATGGGAATGGGAGGAATGTTCGCCTTCCGTCTTTGTAGGTGATTTAGAGAAAGGGTCATCTGTAGGGATATTCAATTTAGTGTAGAGTGATGCAAAGACATATTCAAGCTGGGTGGTCAGTTCTTGTTTGACTTCCTCCATTGAAGACTGCATGATTGTATTTATGGTTGTATTGATGGATGAATCGATGGAAGCAATAGTAGCACTGAGTTGTTTCACTTCTTTTTGGGTCTCGAGGAAACCAGATTGCAAGGTGTTGAAGCGAGTTTCCAGATCTTGGCTACGGGTATGGGCCATGAGGATGGGTGAACTGAAAAGGGGCGGGTGGGGTCAAAAATTTTGCTAAAAAATGATATGGATGAATGTGATAAGGATGAAGAGATGAATCCAATGCAATAGGTCTCAAATAATGGTGAAAAAAATTCCAGACTTTTTTTTTTACACCTGCGGAGTTATACTTCGGTCTGAAGAATACTGCAGTGATGAAATCCCCAAATGCTTAACCAGAAAGAAATGTGTATTTACTTGGCAACCCGAACACAGTTGTGTGGCAATAGATCTTGTCTGTTTTAATGTGTTTATGTTAATGTCCCCCAAGGGTTAGGTATTCAAGGGTTCTACAGACAAGGGTTTTCCTTGTGCTATAGCTCTCTGATATACGTGCGGGGTCAAACAATAGTACTCAGCCCAATATCTCAAGGCACTAACTAAGGAGGATAGACCGTACCCTTAGCCGTACTACCTGACTACCCAGGTACTAGAGAGTATCTTCCCGAGTGCTATTCTCGGTGACACTATAGAAGTCCGGTGGCTGATAGGTTTATCTAAAGAGGGCTTCAGGAAATCTAGGTCGATCCATACACAGGTGTTGTCTGATGTGCTACCACTCGAAGGGGTACCAACAGGGGTTACAAGGGTGGCCAACAAATGTGCGCTTAAGAACCACTTGTGTTTCTTGCGTGTATGAATCCATCAACTGTGGGTTTATGTGCGTAATGACAGATCTTTGTGGCTTAAAGATGCCGGAATACGTTTCTACCCTGGAAAAAAAAAAATTCCCACAATTTCTGCCAAGGAAAGTGCTCTGATACCACTTGCAAGATACCAAATATAAAAAATATGCAGAACATAAATAAAATTCTAGAAATGGCAGAATAACAGTAATATAACCAGCATAATCTCCAAAATAACACAGAAATGATATAAGAACAACAACAGAAATAACACTTTGATTCAGAAAGCAATGTTCATGGGCCTCTTCGAGGGGGCAACCTCCAGTCGAGCAGTGCTCTGTTACAATATTCTCCAAGCTAGGATTTTCATACCCTCGACCCTTATTTATACTAAATATGTCTATCAAGAGAAGCATTTAGAGGAAGATCCTTCTAGAAACGGAAGCTTCTATTAGGTCTTCTTACATCCGCCTTATTCTATTTTATTGAAAGGCCTTATTAATATTGACCTTTATTACATATAAATATATTGATCTACCTATGTGCGGGTTAGGACCCTAACATCGCTTTATATTTTCTTGACGTCATGTGTTCCAGAAACATATTCATCGGCATGAATCTGAGTTGGCATGTTGCAGAGCTCTCGGCCCACGTCTACTTCAACGTGCTATGGGAGAATAGGTATAAAAATTCTTACTCCCTCATCTACAATGAATTCATCGTGCAAATTTATTTCAATCTTTTTAAGGAGGAATGTTCGAGACTATCGGTTGCGGCCAAGAAAATGATTTCCAAAGTAGGCCATTGGTACTTGGACGAGCATGACACATACATCAAGGTGTTTGGGGCCACTGGAGCACCACATATCCTACAAACACTTGTCTCGGACCGGCTTGTAGTGGGTGAAATATGCTATCAAACCATTTTGCAAGAATACAACGCCATCCTAGTCAATGACAAGAAGAGAGTGTTCATTCCCTATGGTTTCCATGTAAGTTTCTACTTGGTTAAATATACATCTCAAGCCAAACAAGAGGGTCTGAGCTAGCTCAGGTTCAGGTTCCAGACATGCCAATTCCGCAAGAATGATCCAAAGGGCTAGGTCATTCAACACACTTCACAAGTGTTGTCCTACTGGTCGTACACCCATGACAAATTTGAAGATGAAGTCTTCACAGAGAATGCCCAGGGCTGGGACAAGGTGGTAGCAAGGATGGTTGACCCCAATCTGACCAAGTTCAAGGCCATGAGCTTGGATTAACATGAGACGAACATAGAGCAATCGGCTCAAGAGGCCCTCAAAGCCAGAGAAGAAATCAGAGTGGCAAAAGAAACAGAGGTTCCTCTGGTGGCCCCGGTGTAGGATAGAGGATTCTCTATAACACAAGATGCGTTGACAAGGGGATTTATCATCATAGAATAGGTGCAGCGAGTAATTGATCATCTACAATATGACCCAGACCTCATCGAAATGATAGGTGCCCCTCCGAACAACCCAGATGAAATCCAGGTAGGTCCAAGCAGCCCTGAGTTAATACAAATTGATGAAATCGTCGTGTTAGATAACCCTGAAATTACAACACCACAGACTAGATCACCAGGGGATGTTTCAGCTCAACCAGATATAGTAGGAACATTAGGGAGAACAAGTGAACCAAAACCCCTCCATGAATTTATAAACATCTATGATGATGAAGAAATTCTGGAGGTATCCCTGGTAACTCCTGTATAAATCACAAAGGAGAAGGAGCTCGAGAAGGCATCTTCCCTAGCTCTCGAAGCTCAAATTCAGATCCCTTCACAGACTGACCAAGAGGTCGAAAGTGTCTTAGACACTGAACTACTCGAGGTACTGGGAACTCAAAATGACATTCTGACGAACAAGCTAGGGTCGGGCGAACAAAAAGAAGAAGCACCTCAACAGGAAATCGACATCTCAATGGCTGATTATCAAGTAAGTATCAAGCCTACCCCCAATGCTTCAATTTCAATCGGTACTCAACCTCCCGATGAGAAACAAACTGAGGTCATACCTTCGAAACACATGGAGGAGGTTCAATAACCCAATCTCGAACAAATATACACCTTCGGGAGCCTGGAAAATATGCTCACCTGGGGAGATCAGTAAATCCCCGAACCCGTGGATGAATTCATTGACATACATGTCATTGCTTATGATTGGAAAAGGAAATCTATCGTACAGAGAACCACCAAGAAGAGGAGGATCACTCTAGATCGCTCCATCCTCATCACAGAGGAAAATTGATCAATACAAAGCATTCCAAGACATTTGAACTTATCGGAGCAGGGATGGAAATCACAGATGCCACCCTAGACATAGAGAAAAGGGATGACGAGGAACTAGCTACTTCTCTAAAGGAATTGGAACATTTACACCACTTGGATAAATATTACCAGGACACTTATTGGCACATGGGCAGACCCAGGGTTCAGCTCTAATAGTGCACCAACAAGACCTAACTACTTTCACTTTCGGCAACACTTGCGAAGAAGATGCAGTCTCACCTGAAGTAGCTATAGGGGGTTGCAGGACACCAGTGTCTACAACTAGAGGAAATGCAAGTGGATCCAAGGAAAAAACACACTGTAACCTAGTTACTCTTACCAAGCATAAGCCTACTCCATACAGTTATATTCTAGATCTAACATAATAATTCAATAACAAAATAACATAAGGTAAAAGAACACAACATCAACCACATAGACACAAAATATATGTGGTTCACCCTCTCCCTAGAGCTACGTCCACAAAACTATGTTTCTTCATATTTTATGAAAGCATACAATTCTATCTGTGCTCTTAGCTTGCAGATCTCTCTCCCTTTCTCTTCTTCTCTCCCCTCCCTGCGCACCCAGCTGCAAGGTTGATCTTCACACCTAGCTGAAGATCCTACAATACCAAAAGGCTGTCACACTCAGCACTTCTCTCTCATCCAATACACAATAGTATCCAAAAAAAGGATGACCCACAATAATCAAAAACAAACAACTCTAAACGAACCCATCCTAGGTCCTTTAGACCTTTATTTATACATTACATGACAAAGTCTAGGTTTTGAAACCCTAGATCCAAAACCCTAGGTGTCAAAAACCCTAGGTCCTCTTTGACCTATGTTTTTCGGGCTTCACGAGCCTGTCTTTCCTTCTTTCCCATGAAGTGATCCAAAGAACTCGTTGACATCTTCTTCCACTTGTTGATTTGTCCACGATCCATCTTCCTTGATGATCTGTCATCCTCGATCTTCTCATTCAATGGCTAGCTTTCCCTTTCTTTGTTCCTTCTTTTCTTCTTTTTTAACCACTTCGACCCAATCTCAGTCAATATACCTTCCACGTAGTTTTCACTTCATCTTTTCCTTCCCTTTTTCTTCTCTTTCTTTCTTAATCCATAACCAAGGGCCAACAAGCCCCCAACACTCACCTCTGACTCATCCTAAGGCACTTCAGGTCTGAACCTTCTGTTTTACTTCAACTTCAGACTACGCATTGCAACCTATGCTTTCTGCTCTATCCTTCCCCACTGTGTATAGACTATATTTTTTGTGTCTAGTACCCAGTTTCAACTGCACCTGGTACCTAGACCCTTCTTCTTCTTCTTTTACAGAGATCTTCGAGGCAGCGGGTTGTCATAGTACAATTTCAACTAGTTCCCATTTACCAATCCTTCCTTCCTTTCTCCATTCAAAGTATTCAACTGCGCAACTCCTCCTTCTATAACATAGGCAACCTCATATGGCCCAATCCAATGTGTCATGAACTTCCCTGGATGCTTCATGAACTTGTTGTCATATACCAATACCAAATCTCCTTGCTTAAAGGATTTCTTCTTCATATGTCTATCGTGATAGGCCTTTTCTCGTTCCTTTTGTACCTGCTAATGGAATCCTGCAATAAACTTGTCTTCCTCCAGCTCGACCAACTGCACGATCCTCTCTTGAACAGCACCAGTTTCATCCATATCTGTAAAGGCTGCAATTCTTAAGCTAGGAACCAAATATTCCATAGGTATAACTGCTTCAAGACCATAGACCAACTTAAAGGGAGTCTGCATTGTCAGCTTCTTGCAAGTAGTTCTATAGGCCCATAATACTGTTGGTACTCTCAAATCCCAATCATCCCTGTTCACACAGAAAATCTTCCTCAGCGCTATCTCCAATATCTTATTGAATGCTTCAACTATACCATTCACTTGTGGATGGTATGGAGTGTTCTTCTGATGATGAACTACAAATTCCTAAGTCAAGGCTTCAATGGTCTTATTAACAAAATGTGTGCCTTGATCATTCATAAGGATCTTTGGGCATCCAAACCTGGTTATGATATCATCAAATATGAATCGTGCAGTTGTTGTTGCACTACAATCCTTGACTACTCTTATTTCTGCCCATCTGGTCAAATACTCTGTCGTAGTGATTATATATCGAGCTCCTGTTCACTTTCCTGGTGAGTTGATAGGTCCTACGAAATCAATGGCCCATTTCTCAAATGCCTGTAAAGTTAGTTTTGGTGATAAAGGCATCTCATCTCTTCTAGAAGGTTTCCCAACTCTTTGGCATATATCGCAATCTCTATAGTATTCCTTACCGTCTTTGTGTAAAGTAGGCCACCAGAGGCCAGCTCTAAGAATCTTTTGCATTGTTTCTTTCCCTGCATAGTGTCCTCCTGCGATGCCCTCATGTGATTCTGCCAAAATCAACGGTCTTTCAGCCTCCATAACACATCTCCTCGGTATCTCATTAGGTCCCATATTATATAGTTGTCCAGCTATAAGTGAAAAATCTGCATCACGAACTACCAGTTGTTTTTTCTGAAGGACTGTATATTTGTGAGGTGCCATTCCTATTGACAATAACTGAGCTATCTCGGTGAAGTGATCATCCACCTTTCTGATGGACATTAACTGTGCATCTGGTAGTGTATCCTCCAAACTAGTAGGTTCTTCTCCATGCTCTAATCTAGACAAGTGATCAGGTCCCTTGTTCATTCCCCCTAGCTTGACCACAATCTCAAAATCATATTCTTGGAATAACAGAAGCCATATGCATATTATTCTCCCAACACTGGCTTGTTGAATAGGTATTTCAATGCAGGGTGATCTGTGAACATCTTAAAGTTTCCTCCAAACAAGTAGTGACGAAAATTTTGCAGTGCATACACCATGGCTAAACCTTCTCTTTCAGTTGTAGTGTAATTTATCTCAGTTGTAGAGATTTTTCTGCTAGAAAAGGATAACGGATGATCAATATCTCCTGCTCATGGTTGTGCTAGCACTAATCCTAATGCAATAGAGGATGCATCGACATGCACATGAAATTCCTTACTCCAATCTAGGAAAACCAGTATGGGCGTAGTGACCATTTTTTGTTTTAGTGTGTCGAAGATCCACTGACATTATTTTGTCCATTGAAACTGACAATATTTCTTCAAAATCTTCTCCATGGGTGTTGTAATCTGTGCATAGCCCTTAATGAGTGTTCTATAGTATCCAGTATGTCCCAGTGTAGTGTGCATCTGTCTAACTGAACTAGGAGGGGGTAGATCAACAATAATGGCAATCTTGGACGGATCTACCAGCAAGCCCTGCTTACATACAATATGGCCTAGCAGCACTCCAAAGGGTGAAAAGAAGATGCACTTCTTCAGTTTTAGAGAAATCTGACACTACCTTCACTTATACAACATTAGTCTTAAACATTCAATATGATTTTTCAATAAGCTAAAAACAATCCAATCATCAAAATATGCTTCCAAACCTTTATGTAGAAACTCCTTGAATGCTTCGACCACCACCCTAGAAAACATGGTTGGTGCATTCTTCAATCCGAAAGGCATCACTGTGTACTGGTAGGAACCCCATTCTCTTGCAAATGTGGTCTTATGGCAATCTTCCTTGGCAATCTTGATCTGGTGATACCCTGAAAATCCATCGGTGAAGGAGTAAACTTCCTATCCTCCCACATTATCTAACACTTCGTCAGTAAACAATGTAGGGAATCATGTAAACATGCATCATTCAGTTTCCTCAAGTCTACACAGATTTTGATCTCTCTTATTTTCTTATCTTGAACCACCATAGGGATAATCCATTTTGACTCTTCAACAGGTTCTATGATTCCTGCTTCCAACATTCTATCCAGATCAATCTTGACTTTCTCCTTATATTTGGGATTCAATCTGTAGGGTCTCTTCTTGATTGGCCTTGCATATGGTTTCAATTGGATCTTCATCTCTCCCATGGGCCCTTTAATGCCCTTCATATCAGTGAGCTTGGTTGGAAACCATTCCTGATATTCATGCAGTAATTTTGTGATCTTGTCAATAGTGGCATCATCCCAATAATCTCTAATGTTTGCGAGCTTAGGTGATTGATCTGTTCCAATGTTAACTTTTTTTATTTTAATTGGTTGTCCAATAAAAGGTAGTTTGACTCCTGATCCTTATGTGTCTCTTTGTCCTTTTGTTTCTGTGGTGTTCACATTCCTAGGATCATTGTCTTCATCAGCATTGGTGTTGTAACAACCTTACAACTTCTGAAGAGGTATAGTCCATTCATATTCTTCTTGCTCAATAGGGTGGGTAGGTGCCTCCTCAAAGATCCTCTATCTTACAACTTGTAATGCTTGATCTACTATAGGGTACTGACTTTCAAATGAAAATGTAGCTACAAATTTTTAACTCATACCTTGCCAATATGTAGTGGTGAGGCGTAGTTCTGCTTGCAGATACCAATTAATAGGCATTGTATCCAAAGTGTTGATGAATTTATGTGCCCATTATTCCTAAGGGAAGTTGCTCTAGGCCTCCTCACAACTTCGCACATGGTCCTTCAAGAAGCTATGACCTGTGTATCGAACTTTGCACCCTTCTACTTGTTCTGAAAAGTGCACTGTCATCAAAGTGCGACATTGCATCTAGTCCTTGATGTTATTTTTGTGTGTTCCCCACCATCTTGTTGGAGTTCCTTTCAGGGCTTCATCCAGTGCCAACAACCTTTGTTGTTCTGGTACAATTTCTTCAAATTTCAAAAAGAAAGCTTCTAGATGATTTAAACCATCAAAGGTGGGTAGATTACTTACTTTTGTTTCGATCCAGCGAACTTCCCTAGTCAATCTAGCACATATCCACGAAAAAAATTCATACATTTTGTTCTTCTAGTTCTATAGTGCTTCTTCTAAATCTGATGAACATGCATTGTCACTTCGCCAGCTTAAATTCCCATCTATTGTAGGATTAATGTAATCATGTTGTCTTGCTGTCAATTTATATTTATTCTCAAGGTCATAAGCATGATCTTCTTCTCTAATGGTTTATGTGTATCTGCGACCTTCATCAGGTTCAATAGGTGCAATGACATTAAGGCCATCACCTTCAAATGTCATTCTTATTTCCTTCAATTCAACCTCAGTAGAATTATTGAAATCCCAATCAATTCCTAATAGTGCAGGATGAGGACAGCTATCGTCAACTATCTCAATCACCTCGACATCCGCAAACATCCTTACCCCATCGATGTCCATAGGGACATGCTCTAGCCTTCCAAAGGGGATTACTGCCTGTTGATTGGCTATCCTGAGCCTGATAGGGGATTAAATCAACTTAGGTTTTCCCATTAGGGCCCAGGTCTGCTTCATAATAACATTGACTTCTGACCCTAAGTCAAGGACCACATAATCTATATCATAGTCTCCAATCTGAGCATTAAGGTGTAGTTCCTTATTTTTCCTTCTCTTTCTAGATACTTGATGTATTGATTTGTTTAGCAGGGGGTCTATCCTACCTATCTCATACTGTCTGATCAAATTTTGTAGTTCTTGTATAGCTCTTTCACCCATGCCTCTTTCTCGTCCTCTTCCTTTAAATCCACCACAAGGATTGAAGTTTCCTCTTCCTAGAGAGTTATACTGCGTAGTATTTCCTTCCTAATGTACTTATCCTTGTATCCTATATATGTCTCTTGATATTTCATGCAAGAGATCATAAGCCCTATAATATTTCTCATCATGCCCCACAGATTTACAAAATGTGCAGTAAAATTTGTACGTGTCTGAACATATTTTTGCATGTAATAGCATTCACCAAGGCAATGTCTATTTCTACATACCTCGCACCAAGGTAGAGTAACCTGCTTCAAAGGGAGTGGAGCTCCAGAAGCTAAGTATTCATGAAATAGGAGACAATGTTCCTTATCATGGCCTTTTGATTTGCATCTAATACACCAGATATCTTCTCTTTTATATTTTCCCTTGTCTTTCTTAATATCTTTGACCTGCAGAGATAAGATAGTTAGCTAACTCAAAATTTGACTCATACTTGAGATAGATTCTCCCATAGGGCCTGATTCTAATTTCATGGTGATATCCAATGCCTCAACCTGCGAAGCGATCTTCTATTGCATCATAGGGACTCTGATATGTGGTAGGAGGGAAGCAATGAACCATTCCTTGTTCTGCTCGTCTGGGATCCGAAAACTCAACCGACCTGTTAAGGTCTTAAACCTCTGATCAAATACCCAAATAGGTCCAGCTACTCTCTGCTTGATTTCTTTCAGTTATGTAATGCACTTTTAATTTTAGTTCTATAATGCATTGTGACTCTAACTTGGGTTTCCTGAATTCTACACTCAATGCATTCTTGATCTTGCTCAGCGGTTTAGGTTGTGAAATTCCTTAAACAAATTTCATGTACCAGCTCAGTGTGCGGTCTCTTAAGGTAGTACTAAATTGATCCCTCATAACTGCTTCATCAGTGACATTCTTAATACTCCATACAGCTTCACATAAAAACCAGTGCCGATCAAGATCTTCAGATCCATCTCCCTTTAAAATAGGTATCCTCATCTCATCTTCCATAGATCTTCCTAGGTTTCCTGACCGAGTATGTATTGAACTGTTGGTAACAGTGCTATGAGCACTCTGGTAACTCTGACTACTCTAGTTACTTAATGTTGCTAAAACAACAGGAGGAGTAATAGTACTTACTTCAACAGTTGGCACAATTTCTGAAGTTTCTTACTCTTCTCGGCGAGGTTCTTCAATCTTCCCTTCCTCTGCCCTAGTGGACTCTGAATGTTCCTCATTCACTAACTCCTCTTCTTCTCCACTATATAACCCTTTGTCTTGTGTCACTCGCTCGTGGCTCTGCTCAAACAGGTTCACCAGAGGGACTTCTCTGAAGGTCCTCCCACTGCACGTCTGTCCAACCTCTGTGTCGTTGTCTGAGTTTTTGAACATTAGCTTTTCAATCGAACTACTTCTTGTATTTTCAATATGTTCTTCCCATGCAATAGCATCTTGATCTTCAACTTCAAAAAGTGTAAAAAAATTCCTCTAGGTCCCTTAAAGAAATATCTCTCTGCTTGGCTATATGACTCAACTCTATCAATGGAAAACTCGGTGATGTACCCTCCAATAGTATTATCGAACTAGTGATCTAATGCTCTTGACACGGCGTTATCAACTCTTTTGATGATATTGATTAGCGCCAACGTCCAAACCATAGGTTGTCAAGATCTGATCTCAAACTAGGTATCTTCTAATCTGGCTAACCACTCGTATAGCTCCTTATGAATTCCTCCAAAGAAAATCTCGTGTATATCAGTAAAGATATGCCTTCCCAACCAATATTTGTACTAAGTTTAGTGTTCTTGTCCTGGGATTTATCGAAGTCCTTTTCTTGTTCTTCTATCCTCTTCTGAATCTCTATCTTCGATGGAAGCCACCTTGAAATTCCCTCAAGAAGATCTCGATCCCGGCAACGAAACCATTTTTTGGCACAGGGGCAGACCCAGGGTTCATTCTAACAGGGCACCAACAAGCCCTAACTACTAGCCCTTTCGGAAACACCTATGAAGCAGATATAGTCTCACCCGAAGTAGCTATAGGGAGTTGTAGGACACAGGTGTCTACAACTAGAGGAAATTCAAGTGGATCCAAGGAAACAACACACTACAACCTAGTTACTCTTACCAAGCATAAACCTACTTCGCACAGTTATATTCCAGATCTAACATAATAATGCAATAACAGAATAACAGAAGGTAAAATAAAACAACATCAACCACAGAAACACAAAATATACATGGTTCACCCTTTCCCTAGGGCTACATCCACAGAACTGTGTTTCTTGATATTATATGAAAGCATACAGTTCTATATGCACTCTTAGCTTGTAGATCTCTCTCTCTTTCTCTTATTCTCTCCCCTCCATGTGCACCTAGTTGCAGGGTTGATCTTCGCACCCAACTGAAGATCCTACAATACCAGAAGGCTCTCACACTCAGCACTTCTCTATCGCACAATACACAATAGTATCCACAACAAGGATCACCCAAAATAATCACAAACAACCAACTCTGAACAAACCCATCCCAGGTCCTTTGGAACTTTATTTATACATTACATGACAAATTCTAGGCGTCGAAACCCTAGATACAAAACCCTAGGTGTCTAAAACCCTAGGACTTCTTTGACCCATGTTTTTTTGGCTTTTCCAGCCTATATTTCCTTCTATCCCGCGAAGTGCTCCAAAGCACTCGTTGACATCTTCTTCTGCTTGTTGAGTTGTTCACGATCCATCTTCCTTGATGATCTGTCATCCTCAATCTTCTCATTCAACAGCTAGCTTTCCCTTGCTTCATTCCTCTTTTCTGCTTCTTTAACCACTTCGACCCAATCTCAGTCAATATACCTTCCACATAGTTCGCACTTCATCTTTTCTTTCCCTTTTTCTTCGCGTTATTTCTTAATTCATAACCATGTACCAACAACACCACACAGGCCACGGTGTTTCTGAGAAGCGAATTCCAAGAGGCCTGCAACAAATGTACAGATGAATGGAACCTATTCGCTCCAAGGATAGTTTAACTTTAAGAAGACACCCTCATGGCATTGGCGATGTGAAAGGATATGGAGCAGTGGTACGAGAAATCACACCAAGCCGTGGAAAGGATCAACTATATCAGCACTGTGCAACAGAGCTAAGACATCAAAGAGCATGACATCCAGGTGCTAAGGGAAAGTAACATCGACCTCATAAGGAAATCGGTTGAATATTGGGTAAAAATGGCTCAGGAACCTCATCAGAAAATCCAAGAGAAATAGGTTGAGTGTGAGAAAGGTTGGACCAAGATCAACCAGGCAATGAGAGACATCAGCCTCCCAGAATTTGTCACACCCAATGAATTTGTCTACTTGTACGACATAGTCAAATCACAAGCTGAACAAGACTCATCATGGGCCACGTAAATATCAAAGGTGGCAGACATGGCGCCAGGACAGGTGTAGCAGTTCATGGAGCACGCGATCAAAGCTTGAGCCATGTTGTGGCATTTAAGTGCCAGAATAGTCAAGTATCGGGCTCGAGCAGTAGAGATAAGAGAGATCATTTCGACTCCAATGGAACAACATAGATTCTCGTATGCCAACACATGCAAGGATCTTTCCGTCAAGTGGTCGTAGTACGAGAAGATTCATCCACTCAAGTGAGATCATTTGATGACTCGTTGAAGATTGATAGAAAAAAGCACCATGTGATGAGTTTTGTTTTACTTAGCTTCACTTTAATAGTTATTTTTAGTTAATAGTATGTTATAAATAGGAGGATTGACCTATTAGCAAAGGGTCGACGGTTGTTGCAAAGACCCTCATTTTTTTTATTTGTAAAGAACTATTTTGGAGCTACCTTAATTGAGAAGTCTTGTTTAGGACCAGAGACAAGTTTTTTTTTTTATCAAAAGTGTGTATGATTGGATGTGAAGAAGAACTATTTATGATTTCATCTCATGAATGGATATTGTAACAAGTAAGAGATTATATGTTCATAAGTTATCCGATTCAATGTTTTTACATTTTTTGTCTTTAATGATGAAAAGTAAATCGTTGTGTTAATATGTGATTGAAAATTAGAGTTAAGGAAACTATTTTTCTTTCCATCGTTTATCGCATGCATGTTTTCTTCTGATAAATTGAGTCGATATTTGGATCACTAGCAGGTTAATGTATTAGTAGTAGTCTTGTGGTGGAGAACCATTGTCTGCATGCTATAGTGAAAGGGTTATCCCAAGCTCAGCCTTTCTCCAATAGTTAAGTTTTCCCACTTTGTTACCTAGTTGGTTTATACCGACTTTTATCTTGTATCGGTCCCACCTATAAGAGAAAATACAAAAGAGAACGTTTGAACTGAAGGAGGAGCTTTCACTAGAAAACGTAAATCCCACCAATTAATTGGTCAGATCACAAGATCTGGAGAACCATTCCACTATTAAACGTTGCAGAGTCTAATTGGGCCTCAGTGGTGGGTTTGGTTCTTGTTGTTGAGTTAAAGGGATTTAGGACCCCTCAACATAACCATCGACAGATTCTCCCCCCAAACATTGGCTTGTTGAATAGGTACTTAAGGGATGAATGATCTGTGAACATATTAAAATGTTTTCCAAGTAGGTAATGCCTGAAATTTTGAGGTGCATACACCATTTCCAGACCTTCTCGCTCTACAGTGTTGTAGTTTTGCTCAAAATCTGACAGTTTTCTTCTTGCAAATGTTATGGGGTGACCCAAATCTCCTGCTCCTTGTTGCACCAGAATGGCTCCTAGGGATATGGATGATGCATCTAAATGTACATGGAATGTCTTCTCCCAATATGGGAATACTAGTGTTGGTGCGGTGACCATTTATTCTTTCAGCGTATCCATACCGTGTTGGCAATCTTCATTCCACTGGAACTTTGTATCTTTTCTTCATAGTTTCTCCATTGGCATGGTGATCTATGTGTACCCTCTTATAAATTTTATGTAGTATTGTGTGTGTCTCAATGTCACTCTCAGTTGACGAACTATTTTTGGTGGTGGCAGGTTAACGATTATTGCAATCTTGGCAGGATCTACTAGTAAACCTTGCTTGTATACTATATGGCCCAATAGTATCCCAAAAGGTGTTCTGAAAATTCACTTCTTAATGTTTAGTGATATCTGACATTGCCTGCATCTTTCTAACATCAGCTGCAAGACCTCTACATGGTCTTTCAATAGACTATAGATTGTCCAATCGTTCAAGTATACCTCTAGAAATTGGTGGATAAATTCTTTAAATGCAAGTATGACTACTCTAGAAAATATTGTTGGTGCATTATTTAATCCAAACACCATGACTGTGTACTAGTAGGATCCCCATTCTGTAGAAAAAGTGGTGTTGTATATGTCTTCCAGTGCTATCTTGATTTGATGGTATCCTAGAAAGCCATCAGTGAATGAGTAAACTTCCTATCATCCTACGTTCTCCAACACCTCATCTGTAAATGGTGTAGGAAATGGGTCATGTAGGCATGCATCATTCAACTTCCTGAAGTCAACACATATTCTTATCCCACCTTTTTTTTGTCTCCTAAACTACCATCGGGCTTATCCATTTGGATTCTTCTACTGGTTCTATGATTCCAGCTTCCAACATCCTATCGATCTTAACTTTGAATTTTTGCTTATATATCGGATTTAGTCTATATGGTCATTGTCTGATTAGTCTTGCCTCAGCTTTGAGTGGTATATTCATTTCACCTAGCTCTCCTGCTATGCCCTTCATTTCTGTGAATGTTTTGGGTAACAGGTCGTTGTACTCACACAGTAATTCTATTATGATTTCCATTGTCTACTCATCCCATTAGTCTCCAATGCTGGCCATTTTGGGATTCTGAACTGTCCCAATGTTGAATTTTTTCACCTTGATTGACACAGTAATTACTTCTAATTCTATAGGTGGACCTTCCACTTCTCTTTCAGCTTCATCTTCCTCTGGTACTTCTTCCTACACATGGTAGCATGACATCAGTTCTTTCACTATCTGTCTATTCCATTGTTGTTCTTTTGTTACGGGTTTGACTTCTGGCTCCTGAATGAATATCACCCCTCTTATTTTCTTAAGAGTTGCATCTATGTTGGGGTTATCATGCTCTAATGAGAAAGTGACCGTAAAGTTATGTTGTAGTATTGTCCAGCTCATAGTTCCTCTGTGCAGTTCCTGGTCCGTATACTAGTTTACTTGTATGCCCTATAATGTGTGTACAAAAAGATGAGGCCATTCTTTTGGGGGTGTCATTTTCTACAATGCTTTTCACTTCTCCAATGTTCCGTTGGTGCCCCATGTCCATCGTACTTCTACTACTGGTTGCTTATATGTTCTGTGTCAAACCTTATGCGCAGTAACCGCTTACATTGGTACCAATCCTTGATTTTTTCCTTGTGTGCACCCCACCATATTGCAGGTATGGACTTGAGTGCTATATCGAGTTCTGGGAGTCTCTTGTTTTCTAACATTTCATCTTCATAATGTTTCAAAAATTCTTCTAGATCGTTTACCCCATGGAAACTGGGTGCTTCCTTTATCTTTGTACCTACCCATCTTACTGCACGGTCTGTTCTTGCGCATATTCTTGTGGAAACTTCGTGTAGCCTCTGTTTCCATTTCTCTAAACCTGTATTTGAGTCTGACGCATATGAAGTAATGCTATGCCAACTAAGTATCCCATCTGCAGTTGGGTTTATGTAATCCTCATCTTGCGTAGTTGTTCTGTACAACTGGCTAATTTCCTCCAAGTCCAAGAAAGTAGGCTCTACAAACCTTTCTTGTTCTGATGGGTCTAATGGAAAAATGACCCTGTATTCTCTTGATTCAAATGTCATTTTCCATGTCTTTAAGTTGATTATGGCCTGGTTATCAAACACCCAATCGAATCCCAGTAATGATGGATATGGTGTTGTGTCATCCACTATCTCTATTACTTTGAAGTCAACTTTAGTGCGCACTCCATCCAGATCTACTGTCACTCCTTTCAACCTCCCTATTGGTAGAACTCTGTGTTGATTTCCCAATTTCAGTTGAACGGGTGAATATCCTAATGTGGGCTCTCCCATACATTTCCATGTATTCTTGGGTAATACATTGACTTTGGATCCTATATCCAGTATGATATCTCCCATGTTGAAATCTCCAATGTTAGCATTCATCTTGAACTCCCTACTTGTTATTCTCCTTGTATGTAGGTGATTAATTGTTTTTTGTTCTAGATTTTCATTTGTCTCTATGCTACATCATTCTAATAGATTTTGCAATATTTTGACAGAGGATGGATCATTTAATAATTTTCACATGATTGAAAAAAGCCTTTGATTGTACTTACTTGTCCCAGGGGCTGCATTTCTTTGGTATGATCCAATGATGGAGGCATCTCGTACTCTTGTACTTCCTTAATCTATTGCGTGGTTGAAGTCGACTCAATGTTAGGCTTCAAAAATTCTTGTCTGGCTTGCTTAAATATCCCCTTCTCATTCTGCATGTCAAACTGCTTCCTTGGTTGGGCGTTCTTCTTCACCCATTGATGTTGTACTAGCTCTTGTCGTACTGCATTGTTTCCTATTTTATCTCCTCCATGCGTAACTATGTTGATGTTTCTTCCTTCATCCCTCGCTTATGCTGAAATCCATTGAACATTCTGATTGTTATGATTCCTCTTTTCCTAGATCTTCCCTAACAATGTAGGACATTCTTCCGTGTCATGATCCGATGCGCGACAATACATATAAGTCACTGGTGGAAGTGGACATTCTCTTACATAGTGTTCGGGTTTTTGACAATTATGACAAACCACTGGTCCTCTACCTCTTCCAAAGCCTCCTCTTACTTTCCCTCTGCCTCTGTACCCAGCTCAATCCCCTTGTAGTGCATTATACTGCGGCGCCTGGTTATACTGTGCGTTATTGTAGCAGGGTTTTGTTGTGTTATATGGTTGTTGTGCAGTGTTGTATGGGGTTGATACTTGGTTAAAATAAGGTGAAACTCACCCGGTCATCATTTCTTCCTGCACCCTATATGCATATGATGTCCTCTCTCTCATCAACTCCATGGTTCTACATTCTTTGTCATCATGGCCTACTGACTTGCAAAAGTTGCAATATGAACTCTTTGGGACTGTTTGATGCTTCTGCATCATTGGGAAGTGATATGGGTCGTGGCCCTATTTCTTACAAATTTTGCACCATAGTCCTCCTATTGGTAATGGATTTTTCATTCCTGTTTCCATGTACTGTGTGAATATTGGACATTCGTTCTTATGGTGTCCTTTTGTCCTACATGTGGTACACCAGACAGCTTCTTGTTTGTCCTTAATTTTATTCTGGTTTAGCTGGAATATTAATTTCTTCAAATCCTCCTTCAGTTCTTCGATGGTTGGATCCATCTTCTGATGTTGGTTTTCTTCCAGTTGCAGGGCTACCTGCAGAGCTTCTGCATGTGTCTGAAACTTTTGTTGTCACAGTGGATATTTCAAGTGTGGTAATAGTGAATTGACAAACAGGTGCCTTTGTTGCATGTCTATCATGAGATATTTCAACTTTCCTTTTAGTCGCTTGAATCTTTTGTCAATCTCCCATACAAATTCTCCTAGTTTTTGTCTAATTTCTATCATCTCGTTCATGTATTGGTCCTCTGAACTTGGCTTCTGAAACTCATTTATCAGCAATTTATTGATATCCGCAATAATTCTAGTTGTTCCTGGTCGTTTGTTTATAGCTAAACTCATATACCAATCTAGTGCACAATCCCTTAGTGTAATATCTAACTGGGCAAGTTTAGTGTCCTCGTCTGTGATTTGTTTTGCTTCCCAGATATTTTCATAGATAAACAAGTGCTTCTCTGGGTCCTCCGGCGTTTCTCCTTTGAATTTTGTTAAACTGATGGTGGGATCGTGTCCTTCCATCGTGAATGTTGAACTAATACCTTCACGCAGAGTAGATACTTGACTAATGCTTCCTGAACTGGCTCCCCCAATTGTTCTTCCCTGTGTAAATGTACTTCATGTTTTCTTCCTTCTCCCGAAATTTGGTTGTCTAAACAGTGGTGTTCTTTTTGGTGTGTTAGTCGCACATGGGTTCATGGGTTCCACACTAACATTAATATGGATAAGATTTTTGCCTTCTATTCCTACTGTTGGACCTCTCATCTTCCTCTCATATGTTACATGCAATATTTCCTCAATCTGCTCCACAGCACGGAGATCCTCTACCTCCACTTCATCACTTGTCAAGCCTTCCCTCGTGGTTATGGCTCTCTTCTTGGTGTTCACATTGTATTGGTAGGGTGATCCATTGTGCATATTTCTAGCTGTCTCCATGATCTTCTTGATATGGTCATCATCCATCATGATCGGGTCCAAGGGTTCCTCCTTCTTTCCTTTATCCATTTCTCCTTTTTTTGTCAATGCTTCCCCCCTTCCCCCATGCACGCAGGGAAGTTTAGCTATCAGATTCCATTGTCATTACACCTTTGTTATAGAGAAATATATTAATAGAAGTATATCGCGATTGAATATACCTTCCTCAAGGCCCGCATAGAAATTCTTGCTCTGTTGCGATGTACGACTTTGTGGTATCTACTGCAATTTTTTTTATAAATCCCGCTACAATACTGTCGAGCCAAAAATCTATTGCGCGGGTGAATTTGTTATTCACCTGTTGTAACTGCGCGATCTGAATAGTAGTCAATTCTAAATATCGGATCCGGTTTGTTTCATTGTTATCCTTCAACCTCAATATCCACTAATACAATAAGTGGGGAAAATCACAAAAAAAGACTTCATGCAAATCAATAAACACATAGTTATCAAGGTATTTGCACGGTGTTATTCTAGGGTTTTGTTGACGGGCGAAATTGAACGCTCGCCAACTGGAAGAGTGGATCCAGTCTGGGGTTGTCTAAATTACCCAAGTCGTTTGGGATGATCCACCCTGACGGTTTTAGCGGCTCCGTTGGCCGATCTAAGTCCTAGGAAAACGAAAGAAAACTAACTAAAGGAACTAATCTAAATGAAAACAATAATTAAAGCAAACTAATAAACAAATCTAAAGTACATATATACAATCTATTACCTAAACTATATAGCAATAATTCTATAAAATTAAATGTTCAATTATCAACAGAATCAGATCCAACTACAAATATACAATATTTACAGATCACAGATTTAAATGAAAACCTACAAAAATCATTTGTAAACTGTCCTAAGACAGCGAAACTATTGTTTTTTGATTTTCTTATAATTTTATGAGAAAGAAATTCAATAAAAACTATCTAAGCTAAACAACTAAAATAATAACTCTAACTATAAATCTGAACTATATATATAGATATATATATATATATATATATAATATTTAAATAACGCTAATATACTAACCTGTAATAATGCTTTCCAATTTGTCCTGTGTAAAGTATTCAATTCAGCTGTTCGATGGGAGGAAACCCACATCAAATTTTTCACAGGCTTCTCGTAAACAAGAAGTAGCAGTGCTCTTTTGAATATAAACAACAGAACAAACAAGACATAAAACTGACAGCAATCTTATGATTTACAAATCAACACATTTAGATAAATCTGTATGCAAAGATTTGTACATAATAGTTCAATTAACGAAGAAGATAAACCTTTATTCATTAAACTGAAACAGAGTAATTGTTGTACTAAAAGAAATAAGAGACATCAGATATGGACAACATATAAATCAAATCACATCAACATGCAATGAATCATGATAGCTAAAGTAGTCGATAACTGATTGCAAATTGATATGAATAAAACTTGAAATAAAAGTTTGATATTTTGAAAGCTAAAGTTGTTACAAGACAACAACTTTCATCCCAGTCTGTATCATTATAAATCCATAGTGTGGTTCTCCCAACAGTAATGATGATGAGTTTATTACAAAAATAAATGAGTTTATAAATACCACAGGGTAAAACATCCCTGTGGGAATTATCAAAACAGTTTACAAAAAATCTGGGGATAATATCCCAAGTCCCTATTTTTTCCTATGACTAACAACTGAAAACTATATCTAAACTGCTACATCATGTCCAATTTGTCATTGAAATTCGTATGCACCTGAAAGTGGACAAGAATACAGAGGTTTAGATAATGTTTTATTGATAAAAATGACAAAAATCTAATTTTTAAGACTAGCTACAGAATCTTGCGATTCTGTAGCTGGTCTAATTTGAAAACAGAATCGTTTTTAATTGATCCAAATCTAATAGAAATATATCATACCAATTAAACCAAATCTTTAATTACTAATTCCAAACAAAACGAATCATTCATACCACAACGAATCAAAACTTGTAAGCAAATTGAAGCAAATAAAATCGTAATTGAATTAATCAAATGATAACAAGATATGTGAGATTTGTCAAACCACTTTTATCACCAATTCAAAACAAACAGAATCGATTGATAGTTGAGGAACCAACGAAATCAGACTATAACCAATTTGGCCAAGTCTTTGATACAAATTCAATAGAGATAAAATATGTCAATCTGAACTTAACATAATCGTTTTTCAAAATCAAAACTAACAGAGTTGTTTTGCGAATCAATAGATTACATTGTATTTGTCAAACCAATGCTTGATATTGATGCATTGCATACATGAAAGACCATGCTAATTCGAGCCTACAGAATCGTCTCAAAATCAAGCCAAAAGAAATGAATCGAGCCAGTTTGGGGCCAACACAATCGTTATGCAAAATCGTATCAATCAAAACATAGCTACATGTTTTTAGGAAACAAATCTTTTATACAGGTCGAATGCAATCATAATCCAAACGAAAATATTTATTCAAAATGAAACAGAATCGTTTCTAGTAAATCAAAGCCAACAGGATTGTTTCAAAGCAAACCAAACAGAATCAAAAACAACTCAATCGCTTATACTAATCTGAGCACCATAAAATCGCATAACCAAATCATAGCTATATTTGATTTTTAGGAAAACAGATTGATGCAAACAGAACTAATTTATGCTAATTGCAAGCGAAATCTTTTATATTATTTCAAATGAAAACGAAATCATTCCTTGAAATTCGAAGTAACAGAACCATTTCTGACTCTATTAAAACAAATAGGAGTAATCGAAAGCAAAACCCAATCCGTTATATTAATTCAAGCAAACTCATAAAGCAAAATCGATGTCGAAACACATACCTGGGCAACTCGGTCATGATAATTTTGAATTGACAAAGGTCGTTGCTGCTTCGACATTTCTGAAGACAATCGAACCGGTGGTTTTTTGTTTCTTCTCGTTGGCCTGTAGCCTGTCGTTCTCCTTTGACAGGACTATCACCCGTTCCTCTAATGATTTGATCTTTGATTGCAACAGGGGAACATCGGTGTAATAATGTTCAAGCCATGAATTACATTGGGTGCATGGTGATTGATCGGGCTTTGGCACCACAAGCGAGGGTTTGTTCAATTTGCCAGGGGTTTCATTCTGAAGCTTGATTCCCAGGTAGTTTGGGTCGTTTTTGAGGCACGGAGGTAAGTTAGAGACATAGTCATAGGGTTCCTTAGATCATAGGCCATGAGAATAGGGATACTCCTCAGTCAAGAAACGTTCAATTTCGGAGTCTGAGTCCTCGCTCACCACTATTGGCTTTTGGTCAACATTTTGCTTGGGTTTGTTCCTAGCACATCTCGATATCCATCGAGCATGTTTCTTCCCCTTACTATTGACAGTAGTATCACCTCTACCTTTCTTCCTCACAAGCCTTTTGACGGCCTTAGTATTTTCTTTAGCACACGGGTCGGCCATGGTATCGGGTAGGTCCATGTCGGGACAATCCGAGGGATTGATAGTGGGAAGAAGGATATGAAGTGGCATGGCTGGTCCAACCAATGTTTCAGTAACCACAACCTTGTCCACTTGGACAAACTCGGAAGTGGCAAAGCCATTCCTAGATAGGAAGGCTTGCCAACAGTCACCACTACGGCTCAAATGGTGGACGATGATAACTTTGATCAAGCAGTGATGGAAAAGGCTGCTATCAGCCTTCTCACGCTTGAATCTTTTGGACATCTTGTAAAGACTACGCAAGAGATAATGTGGCATATTCAGAGGATGGCCTATAAAATTCATCAATAACCGAAGATGATACAGAAATACCAAGCCATACCGACCTTTGCAGGTCACAAACTATTTAACAATTGCCAAAAGATCGTGCCACCTGGGTTTGAGGGTAGTGATAGGCATACCACTATCACAGGAAACAATCTTCCTTGGCATGAATAGGAGCAGCCATGGCACTTCGTCTACTTTGGAGTTATTAAACCACCTTTGCCCTGCAGTTGGTAGTCCTGTAGCAGAGCTTAAGAATTCCTCGCTTAGCTTGAGTTGTATATCTCCGACCTTAGCCCTGCATCCGTCGAAAGTGAGGGAGAATTGTTGGGAAATTGAAAGGTTGAAACCCTCAAACCTTTGGATAAACACCAGCCAACCACCATTTTTCCAAATCTTGATGAGAATTGCCGAACAGCAGGAGTGTTTGGCTACCATTTGGCTCTACGCGCACCATAGGTGCCATAGACGAGGGCACACAGGGTGAATGCACAAGAGTGTAGTCAGGGTAAACACATGATCGAATAAATCACAGGCTTCCCCGAAAACCAACAGAGGTTACTCGGTATAGGAGGGAGGCATTAACGCCCGAGTGTCCAAGGGTGGTGGAGCTAGATCAGCCCATGCAAACAGTCATTTCTCAATGTACAACCGACGGCGCATATAGCGATTCAAATTTCTATTGCATATGTTAAAAACAATGCCACTCAAACAATTAATGAAATCTATGGTAATTCGGTCCAAAAATTTACATAAGCATAGCATTTGCATAGTTTTAAAACCAAAAAAATGATTCGAAATCAACGCCAAGGGTTCGATCATATCAAATAAGTGTTGTATGAAATGATTACACCAAAGGTCTAACCATAATGTCAATGTATTTTCATGAAACCAATGTGTCAAGGAAGTCGATGAAAGACTATAGAACATCAAACCACCAATGTATTAATGACTCAATGACAGTCATTATAATATCATCACAATCTTATAAAAATGAAATCATATTAACAACAAAAGAATGCCAAATGAGTGAAGATCTTGGTATCTTGCCAACTGTGCGACTATAATTAAATTGGAAATGCAATGAACACATAGACAAGAGTAACCAAAATAATCCAGTGACGATTTTAATGTGACTTTGAAATCAAAGTTTTCACGCTTGCAGTCGTGAAAATGAGAACAAAGGTAGGTGTGCAAATGCGCAAAATAATAGTGTTGTTTTATTCCAAGATTGCGATGAAAGTCAAGGGTTGCAAAACACTGGTGTAGGCAGCTTATAAAGATAGGATAAAAATGCGAAATGGTTGCCAAAAATGGCGACACACTGGTAGAAGCAGTTATCTCTGCCAAAAGAACAAATTCAGATTATGATAACAAGAATAATTCAAACTCAGAAATAACCAGAAAATTGTTTAAACATCATCAATGATCAAATATTCTAGCAGTGTTTAAAGGATGAGAACTGATAACAGTCTTAAGATAAGCGAGCCATGATATTAAAGATAAAATCTCCAATACTATTGAAAGAGCCACTGCTGCCAGCAGGCGTCCATAGCCTCGACAGGGTTGCCATTTAACCCACTCTGATATCTGTATCCTGCCAAGAAGTTCTAGATCAGAATAAAGGACATTTTAAGGTCAGAGGTTTTATATTTGCAAATTTTCATATACTCGACATTGTTTCGCTGCCAGCGGGCCTATTCAGTACCCCGGCGAAGTTGTCTTGGCGTCATGCATGCATTTACCCGCTGCCAGCAGACCTGTTCAACATCCCGGCGGGTTTACAAGCACTTCCCACAGCTCTTTTAATGATTTATTTTGTTTTTTAAAGATATATAGTTGAGCGGGGTGACACTGAAAATTATGATATTTTAACATATTTTTTACAGACCTCAACAGAATTTTTTAGAACTGTCCCTCATTAAGATCCAGAGATGATTTATTTACAAAACCAACCTTCTAAGGCAGGGAGACATCTTTTGAGTCGTTCCTTTAAGGAACAGGGACGACGTAAGAAGATAATAGATGATCATGACAGGATTTACTCACAAATCGAAATCAGTTAACTTCATTCAAACAGCAGTCTTTTCGATATAGATATAAATTTCAGAAGCATATAATTGATGTTTATACAATGTTTCAGCAGTCATTTTAGTGAAAGAATTTTTTGTTTTCTTTGTCTGAATAGTTCAGCATGAAGGTATGTGTATTTCCAAAAGAAAAACTGATAAGCACAAAGGAAAAATCAAAACCAAAACAGCAAAAGAAAAGAAAAGAAAAGAAAAATATGTACATAGTATACAAAGGGTTGTCATCAAGCGAAATATATTTTCAGGGCTTGGCCATTCACCGGATAGGTGGCAGGCTGCCCCTCTAGATTCTACAATCGGAAAGAGCTGGGACCCAATTTCTCAGCAATTAAAAACGGTCCAAGCCATAAGTTTTGAAATTTCATGTGCTCTCCCTTTCCCTCATGCGGTTTGTCCCATTTCAGGACAAGGTCACCTACTTCAAAGTTCCTATCAGAGGCAGAGTTGGAATCAAACCAGCTTTTGACCACTAGTTGATGCTAATCTAACTTATGTTTAGATTGGGCTCTTACCTCTTCTAGTTTCATTAAAGCGTTAATTCGGTTTTCCAAAGGGGGACAGTCTTCTTCTTGTATTTTCTGCGATAGCTGTAGTGAGGGAAGAAGAATGTGTGGTGGAAAAATTGCTTCTCTGCCATAAACGAGAAAGAAGGGAGAGTTACCTGTAGCAGTCTTTGGTGTTACCCTATCAGCCCAGATTGCGTTTAACAGTGCATTGTGCCATTTTTTGTGATTCTCAGATACCGTTCTCTTATTAATTTTAATCAGATTCTTATTTGTTGATTCTGCCAATCCATTGCCCTGGGGGTAATAACTGGCAGAATATTTCAATTTAATTCATTTTTCTAAAGTGAACTCGCTCATCTCAAGAGATGAAAAATAAGAGGCGTTATCGAATACTAAACAGTCAGGGATACCAAAACGAGTGATAATATTCGAATTTAAAAAGGCAACTACCTGACTATTATTCACAGTTCTTAATGCGGTAGCTTCAGACCACCTGGTGAAATAATCTGTGGTTGTTATGATAAACTTATGTTGTTGTGAGGATGGTGGATTAATTGGACCTATGATATCAAGGCCCCACTGCTGAAAAGGAGAGTCTACTAGAACAGGCTGCAAAGGAAAGGCTGGTTTCTATAACCACCCTGATGCTTTTTGACAAATAATACACTTACGGCACAAGGCATGGGAATCTCTAAAAAGTGTGGGCCAGTAATAACCGGCTCTCAAAAATTTATGGGTAGTGGTGTCACCACCAAAATGTCCACCAGCTTCTCCTGCGTGCAATTCTAGTAAGACTTTTTCTGCTTCGTCTTTCTCAAGACAGCGCATCAGTACGCCATCAAAATTTTGACGAAACAGAATACCATTAACCAAATGAAAGGAGGTAGACTTTAATCTTAACGCTCTTATTTTAGTGGGATCCAAGTGATGAGCGGTTGACCCATGTTCAAGACAGAATTTTATATCATCATACCATGGACTGAAAAAGTTTTGTGCACAGCAGATTGCATTTTGATCGTGCTGTCCTAGATTTGACCTATCGTTTTCTTCTTGCTGTCTTGTTGCTGAATTAGCAACTAACTTGCATAACCCTTGGCCTCTCACTATCTGAGCTGGGGTAATTTATATGTCATACTCCTGTAAGGAAGTAACCCAGTTCGCCCTCTTTTCACCTAGTTCTTTCTGCACTAACAGATTCCTGACAGCTGGGTAAGGGACAATAATCTTCATCCTAGACTTCAAAAGATAAGACCGGAAGTGTTTGACTGCTTTGAAAATAGCGTAGGCCTACTGATCTACCACTAGGTAATTAAGTTTCGTGCCTTTGAAAGCAGAGATCATAAAAGCAATGCGTACTTCATTGTTTTCAGCGTTCTTTCAAGTTAGAACTGCAGCGTAGGAACAGTCAGAAGCAAATGTGTAGAGCGTAAAGTCTTGCGAAAGGAGTGTCTATTATGGACTTTTTTATTGCATTAAAAGATTGGTTTTTTAGGGGTACCCAATGATATTGTGCGACTTTCTTAATTAAATTCTGTAAAGGTCTGACCATTTCGGAGAAACTGGGGACGAATCTCCTCACGAAGTTTATCTGGCCTAAGAAAGACTGCATAGACTTTTTGGATGTAGGAGGGGGAAGTTTCGAGATGACCTGAGTCCTTTCGAGGTCGATAATCATCCCTTTGCTTGACACAATAAATCCTAAGAGTTTACCTTGTTCTACCGCGAAGATAGATTTTTTAGGATTCAAGGATATGTCGTATTTACGACATCGCTGTAGAACGGCTCTTAAATGAGCTAAAGGATCGGTTTTATTTTTAGAAAATACAGTAACATCATCTAAGTAAACTATGATGGACTGATTGATTAAGCCTCGGAAAGCGATGTCCATCGCTCTCTGGAAAGTGGCACCGACATTAATCAATCCAAAGGGCATTTTTCGATAAGCATAGGTGCCCCACGGAGTGCGAAAGGTAGTTTTAAGTTGGTTTGCAGGAGACATCAGGACTTGGTTGTACCCCGAAAAACCGTCCAATAAGGATAGTCTTTCAGAACCAGATACCTGTTGAAGGATCTGTTCCATGGGTGGGACAGGATAGTTGTCTTTATCATACGCTCTATTAAGGTTTCAAAAATTGACGCATAGTCAGATTTCCCCATTTTTCTTCTGGACAGGGACAAGGTTAGAAACCCATTGAGTGTGCCTAACAGGGAAAATTATCTTAGCATTAAGGAGTTTATTCAATTCTTTTTTAACGGTCGGTTCGAGCTTAGGGTGCATTTTTCTTAATTTCTGTTGAAAGGGCAAGGTTTGGGGTTTAATAGGAATGACGTGTTGTATGATGTTGGGGTCGAAATTTTTAAGGTCATCATATGTCCACGCAAAGACATCTTTAAATTCTTTAAACAATTTAATAAATGCAACTTTTTCTTGTTCAGAACACCCCACCCCTAAATTAATGCACTGTGGATTATCATTAGTTCCTAAGTTTACTTTTTCAAATGATAACGAGGAACTATTGGTTTTACAGTTGACCGATTTTTTGAATTTATCTTGAAGATCATAAAATTTCTCTAATCTAACTACAGATTTAGGGATGGAATTTACCATGTCTGATGAATATTCAGGAGTTCTCGGATCTGGTATTACCGTGGAATCGCGCAAATTTTCATTGTGAGTGCATTCGTCTATCACCGTGCCTTGAAAAGTTTCTTCCATATGCAGGAAGCTAATAATCTGTTGATCATCGTCGAAGACTCTCCAATTCGTGATGTTGTCGGGAATGGATGGCCTGAACAACAGTTTGAAAAAGGTATTCATCCCTTGTATGTCAGAAGATTAACGTTGAAGTTGAACCATCCACTTTAAAAATCATCCAACTTGATCGAACCAGTGTTAAATTTGTAGGAGAATTAAGGAATCTGCTTATAAGATTATCATCTAACCCCAAGGTTCATCAAGTTATTGATATTATTGTCGTGGATATTCCAGAAGTGTATGGTCTATTTTTAAGCAGGGATTGGTCGGAGTAGCTACACGGCTATTTCGTTGTTAGTCATAGGCAAAAATAGGGACTTGGGATATTATCCCCAGATTTTTTGTAAACTGTTTTGATAATTCCCACAGGGATGTTTTACCATGTGGTCTTTATAAACTCATTTATTTTTGTAATAAACTCATCATCATTACTGATGGGAGAACCAAACTATGGATTTATAATGATACAGACTGGGATGAAAGTTGATGTCTTGTAATAGCTTTAGCTTTCAATATATCAAATATTTGTTTCAAGTTTTATTCATATCAGTTTGCAATCAGTTATCGACTACTTTAGCTATCATGATTCATTGCATGTTGATGTGATTTGATTTATATGTTGTCCATATCTGATGTCTCTTATTTCTTTTAGTACAACAATTACTCTATTTTAGTTTAATGAATAAAGGTTTATCTTCTTCGTTAATTGAACTATTATGTACAAATCTTTGCATACAGATTTATCTAAATGTGTTGATTTGTAAATCATAAGATTGTTGTCAGTTTTATGTCTTGTTTGTTCTGTTGTTTATATTCAAAAGAGCACTGCTGCTTCTTGTTTACGAGAAGCCTATGAAGAATTTGATGCGGGTTTCCTCCCATCGAACAAATGAATTGAATACTTTACACGGGACAAATTGGAAAGCGTTATTACAGGTTAGTATATTAGCATTATTTAAATATTTTAGATAGATATATATATAATTCAGATTTATAGTTAGAGTTATTATTTTAGTTGTTTAGCTTAGATAGTTTTTATTGAATTTCTTTCTCATAAAATTATAAGAAAATCAAAAAACAATAGTTTCGTTGTCTTAGGACAGTTTACAAATGATTTTTGCAGGTTTTCATTTAAATCTGTGATCTGTAAATATTGTATATTTGTAATTGGATCTGATTCTGTTGATAATTGAACATTTAATTTTATAGAATTATTGTTGTATAGTTTAGGTAATAGATTGTATATATGTACTTTAGCTTTGTTTATTAGTTTGCTTTAATTATTGTTTTCATTTAGATTAGTTCCTTTAGTTAGTTTTCTTTCATTTTCCTAGGACTTAGATCGGCCAACGGAGCCGCTAAACCCGTCAGGGTGGATCATCCCAAACAGCTTGGGTTATTTAGACAACCTCGGACCGGATCCACTCTTCCAGTTGGTGAGCGTTCAATTTCGCCCGTCAACAAATGGTCATGAAATTGTTGAAAAAGGTATCCATGCCTTGTATTTCGGGCGAATCGGCAGAAGGTGTAAATGGTTCATTGGGATCATTCAAATCTATGACCATGAACTTAAGGTAGCGTTCATGATTTACCTTGATTTTGTTGGGCTTGCCGTTCTCTGGAAGCCACAGATGAGACCAATCTGTCGTGAAATAGCCGTGTAGCTACTCCGACCAATCCCTGCTTAAAAACAGACCATACACTTCTGGAATATCCACGACAATAATATCAATAACTTGATGAACCTTGGGGTTAGACGATAATCTTATAAGCACATTCCTTAATTTGCCTACAACTTTAACACGAGTTCGATCAAGTTGGATGATTTTTAAAGTGGACGGTTCAAATTCAACGTTAATCTTCTGACATACAGACCATGGCATCACATTGGAAGATGATCCTAAGTCTACCATACAATTGTGCACGTTTCTATTAAAGATTTCGAAAGTTAACAAAAATGGAGGTACATTTCTGTGAGTGCTAAGAGTGGTAGCTTGTGGTTTTTTACTCGCAGTTTCTAAAGCTACTTTATCTACATTATTTACATTATTTACAGGATGGATTCCTTTATCATGAGGATCAAGATTACTCTTAGTGGAAGTCTTCGAAGGAACTTTGTTCTGAACCACCTTGTTTGAATTACCATTTTTTCTATTCTCTGCGATGTTCTGTAACATTTTTTGTAGCAGAAATGGAAATTTTAATAACTCAGAAAGAGAAATGTTGGCCCTTAAATTTTTAAGATCTTCAACTAAATCATAATCTAAGTTGGGTTTTACATGACTCTGTTTAGTCTCAGCTGGTTTAGATTGCTTTGGGGGAAAAGTCGTAGTGTTTTCGGAAGAAGGTTTGTTTTTTGTCTTACTCCTAGTGTTATAGGGATGTACCGTCTCGAAGTTAGCTTGAAAGATGCTATCCGAGAAGTGTCCAAAAATGTTTGGAGAAGACTCTTCTTCTTGAACTATCTCTTGTTCAACAACCTCCTCAGGAATCTCAGGGGGCATCAAGTTATCTTGGGCTTCTAAAATTGTTTGAAGGGCGTATTGCAGACTCTCTAGATTAAGGCCCTCAGTAGTTGGATTAGGTCGGTTGGTGGGAAAAGGCTTCCTGAATGAGGTTTTGTATGGCCCTTTTCTCAAAGAAGCTTCTTCGGCCGTCCTTTTCAAATCTATAACTTGATTTGACAGTTTTTGAATGACTTTAGTTAAGTTTTCTAAATATGTAGTGTCTTTTAAACTAAGTATGTCTTTTTCAATCTGGTTGGCCTCTTCAAAGGCCTCTAACAACGTGGCTTTCTTAGATTGTTTAACCCAAATGGCTATACTTTGATGCAAGGCTTTAGTATAGTATGTTATGATAAGATTCTTGGCAGGCATAGAATCCGTAGGGATTCGGTTCTTAAGTGTTAAGAATCTTTGATTAAAGTCTTTAATTTTCTCTTTTGGGTTCATTCTTAAGCTAGAAAGCTCCATAACTAGAACTTTTGGAGTTTTATCATCTCCAAACTTTTCCAAAAAGTAGGATTCAAACTTTTCCCAAGACACGATAGTATGGGGTTGTTGGGAAAAGTACCAAGTAGATGCATTGCCCTTGAAAGTATAGGGGAACAACCTACAGACTACATCTTCATGCTCGACATTGTGGAGTCTTATGGCCAACATAAACTTTTTAATGTGATCTTCTCCGATCTATTTAGAGTCAGGGTCAAACTTGGGAAGCCACTTCTCCGGATGTTTGGGTAAGGGATGTTGAGCCCCAGGTATGGCTATGGCATCCTGGTCAAGCCAAGGTCTGGCAGGATTGTTCTGGTTGGCCATTGGTGTAAGTGGTGTGGAAGGCTGAGAAGGGGAACTGCCTTCGTCAGAGGAGTCTTCTACCGAAGAAGAAGGAGATGATGGAGGTGGTGAGGGAGGTATTCCAGATCCCCCTGTAGCAGGAGTGAGGATTGGATCTGTGGGGTTCACAGTGAGGTTAGTGCCTCCGAGTTGTTCTCTGATATCAGATAAATCTAAAGGTTGGTCCAAAGGTTGATTTGGTTGCCTTAAACGGGCTAAGGCACTATGTGTTCTTATGAGAGATTGATGGACAATCTCTTGTATATCACCACCTGTAGTGTTTGGGGTTGTTGGTTCGACTGTGATCCGTGGATCGTCATTTGATGTGGTTGTTGTTTGAGGGGGGATGTTGTCGTTTGAATGGCTTCTTGTCACTATAGGTGAGTGGTTAGGTGGTGGAGGAGTCTTACGACCGCCTCATGCCATTAATAAATTTCAGGCCCTCCTTCTAGCGCCATTTGCTGACGGGCGAAATTGAACGCTCGCCAACTAGAAGAGTGGATCCGGTCCGGGGTTGTCTAAATAACCCAAGTCGTTTGGGATGATCCACCCTGACGGGTTTAGCGGCTCCGTTGGCCGATCTAAGTCCTAGGAAAATGAAAGAAAACTAACTGAAGGAACTAATCTAAATGAAAACAATAATTAAAGCAAACTAATAAACAAATCTAAAGTACATATATACAATCTATTACCTAAACTATACAACAATAATTCTATAAAATTAAATGTTCAATTATCAATAGAATTAGATCCAATTACAAATATACAATATTTACAGATCACAGATTTAAATGAAAACTTGCAAAAATCATTTGTAAACTGTCCTAAGACAGCGAAACTATTGTTTTTTTTATTTTCTTATAATTTTATGAGAAAGAAATTCAATAAAAACTATCTAAGCTAAACAACTAAAATAATAACTCTAACTATAAATCTGAACTATATATATATATATATATATATATCTATCTAAAATATTTAAATAACACTAATATACTAACCTGTAATAATGCTTTCCAATTTGTCCCGTGTAAAGTATTCAATTCAGTTGTTCGATGGGAGGAAACCCGCATCAAATTCTTCACAGGCTTCTTATAAACAAGAAGAAGCAGTGCTCTTTTGAATATAAACAACTATACAAACAAGACATAAAACTGACAGCAATCTTATGATTTACAAATCAACACATTTAGATAAATCTGTGTGCAAAGATTTGTACAGAATAGTTCAATTAACGAAGAAGATAAACCTTTATTCATTAAACTGAAACAGAGTAATTGTTGTACTAAAAGAAATAAGAGACATCAGATATGGACAACATATAAATCAAATCACATCAACATGCAATGAATCATGATAGCTAAAGTAGTCGATAACTGATTGCAAACTGATATGAATAAAACTTCAAACAAATGTTTTATATATTGAAAGCTAAAGTTGTTACAAGACATCAACTTTTATCCCAGTATGTATCATTATAAATCCATAGTGTGGTTCTCCCAACAATAATGATGATGAGTTTATTACAAAAATAAATGAGTTTATAAAGACCACAGGGTAAAACATCCCTGTGGGAATTATCAAAACAGTTTACAAAAAATCTGGGGATAATATCCCAAGTCCCTATTTTTTCCTACAACTAACAACTGAAAACTATATCTAAACTGCTACAGCATGTCCAATTTTTCATTGAAATTCGTATGCACCTAAAAGTGGACAAGAATACAGAGCTTTAGATAATGTTTTATTGATAAAAATGACAAAAATCTAATTTTTAAGACTAGCTACAGAATCTTGTGATTCTGTAGCTGGTCTAATTTGAAAACAGAATCGTTTTTAATTGATCCAAATCTAATAGAAATATATCAAACCAATTAAACCAAATCTTTAATTACTAATTCCAAACAAAACGAATCATTCATACCACAATGAATCAAAACTTGTAAGCAAATCGAAGCAAATAAAATCGTAATTGAATTAATCAAATGATAACAAGATATGTGAGATTTGTCAAACCACTTTTATCACCAATTCGCAACAAACAGAATCGATTCATAGTTGAGGAACCAACGAAATCAAACTATAACCGATTTGGCCAAGTCTTTGATACAAATTCAATAGAGATAAAATATGTCAATCTAAACTTAACAGAATCGTTTTTCAAAATCAAAACTAACAGAGTTGTTTTGCGAATCAATAGATTACGTTGTATTTTTCAAACCAATGCTTGATATTGATGCATTGCATACATGAAAGACCATGCTAATTCGAGCCTACAGAATCGTCTCAAAATCAAGCCAAAAGAAATGAATCGAGCCAGTTTGGGGCCGACACAATCATTATGCAAAATCGTATCAATCAAAACATAGCTACATGTTTTTAGGAAACAAATATTTTATACAGGTCGAATGCAATCATAATCCAAACGAAAATATTTATTCAAAACGAAACAGAATCGTTTCTACTAAATCAAAGCCAACAGGATTGTTTCAAAGCAAACCAAACAGAATCAAAAACAACTCAATCGCTTATACTAATCTAAGCACCATAAAATCGCATAACCAAATCATAGCTATATTTGATTTTTAGGAAAACGAATTGATGCAAACAAAACTAATTTATGCTAATTGCAAGAAAAATCATTTATATTATTTCAAATGAAAATGAAATCATTCCTTGAAATTCGAAGTAACAGAACCATTTCTGACTCTATTAAAACAAACAGGAGTAATCGAAAGCAAAACCCAATCCGTTATATTAATTCAAGCAAACTCATAAAGAAAAATCGATGTCGAAACACATACCTGGGCAACTTGGTCATGATAATTTTGAATTGACAAAGGCCGTTGCTGCTTCGACATTTCTGAAGACAATCGAACTGGTGGTTTTTTGTTTCTTCTCGTTGGCCTGTAGCCTGTCATTCTCCTTTGACAGGACTGTCACCTGTTCCTCTAACGATTTGATCTTTGATTGCAACAGGGGAACGTCGGTGTAATAACATTCAAACCAGGAATTACATTGGGTGCATGGTGATTGATCGGGCTTTGGCACCACAAGCGAGGGTTTGTTCAATTTGCCAGGGGTTTCATTCTGAAGCTTGATTCCCGGGTAGTTTGGGTCATTTTTGAGGCACGGAGGTAAGTTAGAGACATAGTCATAGGGTTCCTTAGAGCATAGGCCATGAGAATAGGGATACTCCTCAGTCAAGAAACGTTCAATTTCGGAGTCCGAGTCCTCACTCAGCACTATTGGCTTTTGGTCAACATTTTGCTTGGGTTTGTTCCTAGCACATCTCGATATCCATCGAGCATGTTTCTTCCCCTTACTATTGACAATAGTATCACCTCTGCCTTTCTTCCTCATAGGCATTTGGATGGCCTTAGTATTTTCTTTAGCAGTCGGCCATGGTATCGGGTAGGTCCATGTCGGGGCAATCCAAGGGTTTAACAGGGGGTAGAAGGATATGAAGTGGCATGGCTGGTCCAACCAATGTTTCAGTAACCACAACCTTGTCCACTTGGACAGACTCAGAAGTGGCAAAGCCATTCCTAGATAGGAAGGCTTACCAACAGTCACCACTACAGCTCAAATGGTGGACGATGATAACTTTGATCAAGCAGTGATGGAAAAGGTTGCTATCAGCCTTCTCACGCTTGAATCTTTTGGACATCTTGTAAAGACTACTCAAGAGATAATGTGGCATATTCATAGGATAGCCTATAAAATTCATCAATAACTGAAGATGATACAGAAATACCAAGCCATACCGAACTTCGCAGGTCACAAACTATTTAACAATTGCCAAAAGATCGTGCCACCTGGGTTTGAGGGTAGTGATAGGCATACCTCTATCACAGGAAACAATCTTCCTTGATGTGAATAGGAGCAGCCACGACACCTCGTCTACTTTGGAGTTTTTAAACCACCTTTTCCCTGTAGTTGGTAGTCCTGTAGCAAATATTAAGAATTCCTCACTTAGCTCGAGTTGTATATCTCCGACCTTAGCCCTGCATCTGTCGAAGGTGAGGGCGAATTGTTGGGCAACCAAAAGGTTGAAACCCTCAAACCTTTGGATAAACACCATCCAGCCACCATTTTCCAAATCTTGACGAGCATTGTCGAACAGCAGGAGTGTTTGGCTACCATTTGGCTCTATGCGCACCACAGGTGCCATAGACGGGAGCACACAGTGAGCAGGGTGAATGCACAAGGGTTTGGTCAGGGTAAATGTAGGATCGAATAGCTCACAGGCTTCCCTGAAAACCAACAGAGGTTACTCGAGATAGGAGGGAGGCATTAACGCCCGAGTGTGCGAGGGTGGTGGAGCTAGATCAACCCATGCAAACAGTCATTTCTCAATGTACAACCGACGGTGCATATAGCGATTCAAATCACTATTGCATATGTTAAAAACAATGCCACTCAAACAATTAATGAAATCTATGGTAAGTCGATCCAAAAATTTGCATAAGCATAGCGTTTGCATAGTTTTAAAACCAAAAAAATGATTCGAAATCAACACCAAGGGTTCGATCATATCAAATAAGTGTTGTATGAAATGATTACACCAAGGGTCTAACCATAACATCAATGTATTTTCATGAAACCAATGTGTCAAGGAAGTCAATGAAATACTATAGAACATCAAACCACCAATGTATTAATGACTCAATGACAGTCATTATAATATCATCACAATCTTATAAAAATGAAATCATATTAACAACAAAAGAATGCCAAATGAGTGAAGATCTTGGTATCTTGCCAACTGTGCGACTATAATTAAATTGGAAATGCAATGAACACATAGACAAGAGTAACCAAAATAATCTAGTGACGATTTTAATGTGACTTTGAAATCAAATTTTTCACGCTTTCAGTCGTGAAAACGAGAACAAAGGTAGGTGTGCAAATGCGCAAAATAATAGTGTTGTTTTATTCCAAGATTGCGATGAAAGTCAAGGGTTGCAAAACACTGGTGTAGGCAGCTTATAAAGATAGGATAAAAATGTGAAATGGTTGCCAACAGGTTTTTGTTATCTTTCTGTGCAAGCTCTATCACCTTTGTCTTCAACCAGATTTCGATCTCTACTTTTGTGGGTTTCCATGGTCTCAACATCCCCTTCTAGCGGTGCATTCTTCTCACCTTCTTGTCATTTGATTAGGTATTTTTTTTACCCACCTTCTGCAGATCTTACGTTCTTCAACAGGTCACATACACTCAATCCTATGTTGTTCCAATCGGCAACCGAATCATTTGTTGGTTTGTTTATCTCTGATTTATACCTCTAACATGATTGACATAGGTTCAAGTCTGTTGGGTTCCCAACAAAGCCTCTAAAACTATTGTCCCTCATGGTAAACCAGAAGGCAATGCGGTGCACAGAGTGCACTGCGCAGTCTCACCCGAGATAGTCTTAATGGGTGACTACAATAATCAAGTGTTTGCAATCCAGGACTGAATGGAGATCTGTGAAGTGGACTCTGAGAGTTCTATTATTACATAAATATATTGGAATTCTTCTTCATGCATGTAATGTAATTGGATTCCTTAACTCATTCATAATTCTAAACTATACACATGTACAGTAAAAGAGACACAAGCATTCAATCACATAACACAGGTTTTACCATGGTTCAACCCCTCCTAGGCTACGTCCACAAAGATATGGCTCTCAATCTCTTCTATTATGGTAGTTCCAAAACTACAGCGTCGCATGCTTTGCAATTCATTCTCAGTCAGGTCGAGATCTATTATGAGGTGGACTAGACCACACCAGGCTCCTCATCCTGTGATCTAACCCTCAAGATCTACCCTTCTGATCCTCTACAGCTCAACAAATTACAAAAGGTTATCAGATTACAGCCATGGTACCGACCTGTTACTCTATCTCAAGTGAGTAACACATGACAAAAACATCCCCCTCCAAAAGTATCTCTCAAAACTGACTCTCCTCTTCTCCTAGACCCCCTAGGTATCTATTTATATGTGTTTCTAACTCATGAGACATTACAATGTATTACAAAAAACCTAACCCTAGCATCATTGGGTCTTCCATGCATGTGCATGTTCTTCTCTTCCTTCCAACTGTCACTTTCCTCGTGCATGCCTTTCTTCCCAAAAATATCATTTCTTTCTGATTCGGCCTGCTTCCAACAGTACCAATCATATATTAAGATCACTAATAAAATCCTCTCACAATGTACCATAAGATATACCAATAAGACTCAAACATGCACCAACAATATACTTTAATAAATCTACCTCAAAACCATTCTACAGCAAGCCCTAAACTTCCAAGAGGGCATCCAACAGATTTACAAGGAAAACCCTCAACCAGATTCATAGATTCAACACTACACATATTAAAACCATAACTTTTTCTTCTTGTAGTTGTGGATCTATTACGGATCTGTTTTTGTAGATGTGATTCTAAAGTTGTGGTTCTACTTCCGCAATTCTACTGTGGTGGTTTTTCTTCCATGATTCTATTGTAGTGATTTTGTTGCCACGATTTTTTTGTCGCGATTCTGCATCTGCGATTTTTCTGCCATGATTTTTCAGCCGCAAATTTGTTGTTGTGAATTTGATCTATCAATAATACCTGCCAAATAACATTTCACAAATGGATATTAAATTATATTCAAAAATAGGTGCTAATAGGAGACCCTTGCTCTCTTATTTACACTCTCCAAGTAGCTTCCTCAAGGGGTTATCTTCTAACTCACTTTACCCAACTTCCTTAATTTAGGGCTAACCCACTTTTAATCACTTGTCCACTTACAACCACTTTATGTACAAACAGTAAGTTCTTCACTTTTAGTTGCAACTAAATTTATTATTTAATTAATTTCTTTTGCAACCACTTTGACTTATCCATAAATAGTAAACTCGCCACTTCTTGTTGCAATCACTTTATTATTTAAATAATTTTCTCTTTGCAACCATTTTACCATAATTAACAAACTCACAACTTTAATTATTTTCTTAATGCAAAAAATTTACCATGATTAACTTCTAGTTAACATCAATTTGACTAATACACTTCTTCTAGGAGCTTCTGTAATGATTTAATTATTTGACCCTCAATGGGCTTCTAGATAACTCATGAGGGCTCTCCAACTTCACATGGCCATAACTCTCTAACCGTGAGGATTTAAGTGGTGTTCCACATATCACCGGAACCAGAATGACATGTACTATCCATATAGAATAGTCTCACCTGCAAATTCATTGTTCTTCATTAAAGTATTCCTCAACCAAACTTGGGTTCCTTACCCATACCTCCGAAGCTACCAGAATGTGCTACCGTACATACTCAAGGGTTGACATCAATCTTTAAGGGTTGACATCAATCTACAATATCACTCTCCAAGGGTTGAAATCAATGACAACCAACAATCCAAACCAATTTTCCATCAATCTAAACCAACTATCTGACAGGCCTAAAAAAAACCAAAGGTAGTGTCTTTACTAAAATTGCAAAGGAGATAGAGGTTACACATGCCATAATAAAAATATTTTACTTAAGGTGGACATTGAAATATTTTATTTATGACTGACAATGATATTTTTTTTAAATGCCATGTGTCAACTTCATGTTGAGCACGTAAGGAATTACACATCTCCCTCATATTGGGTTGTATAA
>ML782240.1:230596-243023 GCA_009831015.1 Picea engelmannii
TATATATATATATATATAATTGACTTGGGAAATTCTTCAAAAGAATAACAAGATCGGCCTTGAAAGGTGTTCTTTGTGTAAATCAAATGAGGAGACTACCACCCATCTTTTCTTGTCTTGTTTGTTCTTTATGCAGGTCTATAAGGATTTGGAGACTTCGTTGGATTTTTAATATTTATGGCACAAAGAGACCGTGGATATGAATTTCAAAGAGTGGTTTATAAGGAGATAATTCAATCCTTTTAGAGCAATTCCATTATTAGTCACTTGGAGAATTTGGTTGGCCTGCAACTCTAGTTTATTTTAAGATAAACCAATCCCATATTTTCAAATCTTTGCCTAGGTATTGGCTATGTTATTAGTTAACAAACCTAATGTCAATATAAAGGAACAAGGGTTGTGGGAGAACTTTTGGGGGATAGGTATTATGCTTAGATTTTCTTCAATGGGGATTGTCAAGGGCCAGGGAAGACATGCAATTTGGTTTTTATTTTATTTCTATTAGATTCTCATTTCTTCAATGCAAAGGGTAATCTAGTAAAAGGAAAAAATAATGTTGGGGAATTAAAGGCTTTAATTTTCCTTATGAAATCAATAATTGACAAAGGGATTGTCAAGCTTCATATTTTTGGGGATTCATCTCTCACTATAAATTCGATGCAGGATCAACTTCATGTCCAATGTATTTGTTTATCCCCATTGGCTAAGCATTTGAAGGAGATTTCAAAGTGGTTTTTCTTAGGATATTTAGACACATAGGAGTTAATTAAGATCAACTTGGTCTAATGTGTTGTTAGGTAAAAGTGTGTTTCTTTAGTATACATTAGTATACATTTTTAGTTAGGAAATCCTACGGTCACGATATGTTTCCGACATAGAGTGATTCGATGATTCATATTCTCCTCGATCTTAATGTATGCATTGATCTATGGCTTAACACCCGATTGGTTCATGATCTCTATTTAAAGAGCATGGAGGGTCATTTTTTGATGATCGATTGTGAGAAACTGTCGTAAATATCTTTGTAAATTTTTATTTTTCATTAATAAATTTCTCCAAGTGGCCATGTTGGTTGGGGCCATGGATGTTTCCTTGTAGGGGTTTTACCACATGAAAACATCAGTGTGTTGACCTTTTATATAGTTATGTGAGTGGTTATTGAAGGTGTTCATCCTCTGTTGGAATACATGTATTGTCAAACATGGTATCAGAGCACATTTGAAGACTCACTCCCATTATAGATAGAGATCGTGAAGTCTTGTTGCCTCATCTCTAGATTCTTCCATTTCCATACATTTATAGGCTAAGAGGACTATTCCATTGTGTTTTGAGTGCCCATTTCAATCAGTAATTCTTTTGATTTCACTCGAAAAGGTTTTTGTTTTCCCAAGATATAGCCATTTCAGTCAGATCTAGAGGTATAAAGTCTGAATATGCCCTTTTAAATTTTTGCAAAGTTATTATTTAAGTTTTTTGTTATGCATTTCCAGATTGCTACTCTTTTGGATCTGCATATGCTCTTTTCCCTATGCCATGTATGATTTCAAAAAATCAGAAACAGATCGGAAAGAGTTTTCTTGTCTACATATGCTCTTTGTTGTGTTCTCTATGTGATCTCGGTAAATCAAAAATAGAGGGAAAATTTTCATTTTCTAGGTAAGCTAACCGAGATATAACTCTTGTTGTCATTGAGAAGAGAAATTTTTTTCTTTTGTGAAAATTTTTTTTTATGAGCATCATCTCAAAGGCTATCTTCCACAACAACAACAACAACAATCCTCCTTCTAAACAATACAATATATTTTTACACTAGCTCACTTGATTAAAAGTTGTTTTATTAAGTAAGAGGGTCTTGAGTTCAAGTGTCTTTTTTGTTACTTTTTGTTGTTGCTTTTTTGTTACAATCCTCTTTTTTGCTTAAATCCGGTTAAGTGTTTGCATGCGCGAGACTGTACCTTGTGGTTTACACTAACCTACAACCTGTGTAGTGCCCCTAATGGTATCCTTGTTAACACAAATTGGATTTGGCTTAAGTCCTTCAAGGGTGTCTACCCCACAATTTCGTCCATGTGCAGCATACTAGGGTTGATATGGAATGCTACATGCAGTTGCAATATTGCCTGGATTGACTCTCATTCTTCTTCCTGCACTCTTTCCTCTGTTTGTAGTGCTAATGGTTCGAGTCCCCTTCTGCTTGTTGGTATCCTTTCCCCAATTTGCTTGAGGAGTTGTCGCATGTATACCAATTGTTCTTCAATCCTATCCCTGTGGTGTGCAGCATGGTCGAAGTCCTCAAATAGAAAATCCTGGACCATTTGGGCTATCATTTCCCCATCGTCATACATGATCATATACTATGGTGGTGTTCTTTGTGCCTTTCATTTCTTGTGCATGCCTCTTGTCTGCGTGGTTGGCCTCTTGTTTCCCCCCCATTCCTGTGGGTTGGGATTTACTACGGTCTCTTCCACGGGCTCGGCTTGTTTCTGCTGCTCCTTTCCCGGTTGCATCTTATCTTTCTTTCCATTTTGGAGCCCTATCTTCATTGGCCCTTCTTCTGTCTGTGTTGTCTTGCCCTGGCCCGTTCTTCGTCTCTTGGGAACTTGAATTTCATTTGGCTGGGTCTCTCCCTACCGTACCTCTTCTTTTGTTCTTCTTTCCAATATTTCATGGGTAAGGAAGGGAGTCTTCCACTCATCATCCCATTCGTTGATGACCATGTTAATGTTCCCCTCTGTGATATAGTAGCGCATTTTCATCCACTATTTATCTGGATTCGTCCTTGCCTGTATCCACATTGTATGTCATGTGGCCTAGAAGTTGGTGATGTCCCCATATAGCGCGATAACTTCTAGTGTTATTCTCCACATCTTGGAGATGGCTTCTTGTAGGTCGCATAGGTATCCTTCAAAGATAGGCCCGTTCGCCTTTTTTCTCCTGGCCTCTGCCCTGGCTCTAAGAAACAAATATCTTGCCCCTTTATTGGGTTTGGGTCTAGTGCCAAAAAATATGTACCTTAGCTCTCTCCATCCCATGAAGACTATTAGTCTCATCAGCCATGAATAGTGGAACTTTGTTCTTAGATCCTGTGCATCCTTGCAGTCATCCAGGAATAGGTTCGAGAGATACGATGCCCACTCATTAAGGTCCCTTCTGCGCACTAAGCTGCAACTGCAACAACTCCAGCTAGGACTTCCTCCCTACAGCATTGTCTTAGCATCTTGCAGGCTAATATCTTCGCGCCCAGTTGTGTTGTGGCATCATTGATCCTCTTGATAATGATCCCTATGGTTCCCCTATCAGTGCCATACTTTTTATTCATGTCTTCTGCTAGCACTTTCTCCCTGGCTTTCTCATCCAGAAACTATGTGGGATCCATGCCCTGAGTTGGAAATCTTGTTATGTTCATGATAATATCTACGTCTATCAACATGAGCTTTTCCAACCAGATGTCCCCGCCATGTGTGACTGCTAGCAACTTCTTGATGCATGTTGTTGCATGTTGACCACTGCCAAAATGTGGTAGTTCCACCAGACCTAAAATTCTTGTCTTCTGCAACCTAGTTTCCCATTGGAGTGGTTGATCAAGCGGTTCCCCAAACCGACTGATGCCCACCATCTCCATGTATACTCTTTTTGCAAGTTCCAGGAACTTGTCTTCATCTTCTATGTCATGGTTCGAGTATTTGAGCTTCCCGATGTTACCTAGTAGCTCTGGTCCTACCTATACCCCATCCCGTATGCGTGGTAGAATGATTTATGTTGTCAGTTTCTTGCGAAGTGATCTGTATATCTGTATCTTGTCTTTCCTTGATGACAATGGCTGGCTCGAAGTTCCAGCGATTTATGTTTGTTCCTTGGTCTACCATTCTGGTTGACCCGTGATATCCTTGACTGCTCCCTCCAGTGGGTGGTCTGATATGGTCATTTGAGACTCGTCTGGTTCGATTACTGTGCCCTGATTCAGCTTCATTCCATTGCCTTCTGGAACTGGTCTGGTGTTCTCTGGTTGTACCTCCTTCAGGGTTTCTTCTTCCTAGTTCTGCGACTCCTGTACTTCTACCGGTATGCTTATATGTGTTCCCTCTAATGTTGGTTGTTGGATTTATTCCAGTATGGGTGTTGAGTGCACCAGTGCTGTCTCTGGGGATGGGATTTCATCAATGTTGATGATCTCCAGTTGTTGTTCACTTTCTTCCACCTGTCCTCGTGACCTAGTCTGAACTCTAGTTTTTCTGGCAGTCTAGATCGCTTCTGCTTTCTTGACCTGTGCCATTGATATGGATAGGATTGTTTCCTTATCTTCCTATTCTTGGACCTCTCGTCTTCCTCTCATATGTTGTGCGCAGGATTTCCTTAATCTGCTCCACATCTCAAAGATCCTCTACCTCTTCCTCATCACTCTCCAAGCCTTCCCTTGTGGCTATGGCTCTCTTCTTAGTATTCACCTTGTATTGGTAGGGTACTTCGCTACGCATCTTTCCATCTATCACCATGATCTACTTAATCTGGTCATCTTCCATCATGATCAGGTCCAAGGGTTCTTCCTGCCTTCCCTTATCCTTTCCTCCTTCCATTTCTCCTTTTTCTATCAGTGCTTCCCCCCTTCCCCCATGTATGCAGGGAAGTTTAGTTGTCTGACTCCATTCTCATTACACCTTTGTTATATAGCAATATCTTAATCAAAGTATAGAGTGATCAAATGTACCATCCTCGAGGTCCCTGTAGAAACTCTTGCTCCATTGCGTTGTATGACTTCACTGTGTCTACTGCAAACTCTATGATAAAACCTACCACAATGTTATCAAGCCAAAAGTCTATTGCGCAGGTGGACTTGTTGTTGGTCTGCTGAAGTTGTTGAATCTCTACTGGGGTCCACTCTAGCTATCGAATCTGGTTCATTGCATGGTTATCCTTCAAACTTAGTATCCACTCCTATAATAGATGTGGAAAATCACAGAAAAAGACTTTGTGTAAATCAGTAAACATGTATTTCTCAAGGTATTTGTGAGGTGTTAGTCTAGGGTTTCTATTGTCTTTTTGTGCAAACTCTAGCTCCTTAGTTCTTAGCCAAGTTTCGATCTCTGCTTTTGTGGGATTCCACGGCCTCAAAATTCCCTCCTAATGGCTCATTGGTCTCTTCCCTAACCTTTTCTTAATATACTTCCAACAGATCTTCGAGTTATCTTCTCTACTCAATCCTCTCATGTTCCTACCAACGACAACAGAACCATTTTTTGGTTACTTCTCTCCTATATTGTCTGAGTTTATTGACCCAAGGTTCATGTCTGTTTGGGTTTCCAGCAAAGCCTCTAAAACTATCGGCCCTCATGGAAAACCAGAAGGCAACGCCGCACATAGAATGCACTGCATTGTCTCACCCAAGATAGATTTAATGGGTGGTTGTAATACTCAGGTGTTTACAGCCTAGGATTGAGTGTGAGATAAGAGAGCTAAATATTAAACCATTATTATGACTTGTAAATGAAACATAATGTTGTTCATGATTAATGAAGTAAATCCATAGGCTTATTCCTTCAGTTTCTCAAAATCACTTAAACAGACAATATAACCACTCATTAATTCAACATAATAATAACTATTAAGGACAATAAAGATATGCATGCATTCATCACATAACACAGATGTTATCGTGGTTCACCCCCTCCTGGGCTACGTCCACAAAGATTTGTCTCTTGGCTCTTTATTATGATAGTTTTGCATCTACAGCGTCACATTCTTACAACTCTCCTCTATCGGGTGAGATCTATATGAGGCAAACTAGATCGCACCAGGCTCCACAGCCTACGATCTAACCCTCAATATCTACCCTCCCTCCTCCTCTCTAGCTCAACATCTTATACAAAATAGGTCTTACAGAAAAAACATTACATATCACATCAACTCATGCATAGCTACAATAATCATAATCGAAAAACACAAAATCCAACCCCCTATGATACCTACATATCGCTATTTATACATTTCGGGCTCTTCAGTTGTTTACAATACCTTACCAAAACCATAACCCTACCATCATTAGGTCTTCCTCCCATGCGTGCTTGTTTTTCTTCCTTCCAGATGTTGCTTTCCCTTGCATGCGTGCCTATTGTTCTCTCTTCCAGTTGTTGCTTTGCCCGTGCATGCTTTCTTTCCCAAAAACGCCATGCTTTTCCTCTTTGGCCTTTGGCCTGCCTCCAACAGGCCCCCAACACTGACATGTGGCTCGTCCTGAGCCACATATCCTTTGTGCACTTCTTCGACCTCCTTGGTGATCACCTGGAACTTTTCCCTGAGCTCTGTTGCCTGTGTCTGTGCCTGCACAGTCTTCTCCTTGAGTGTGTCCACTATTTGGACTGCAATTTCCTCACTGATCAATTCCATGCACTCTTCCTGTGTTTGTGATATATGTGTCTTGGCTTCCTTTGCTTGTGCCAGGAATTCTACTACCCACTCTTGCAATGGTTCAATTTGAGCCTCTCTCTCTTGTTTCTGTGTTTGCGCAGTAATTATCTCTGCTTGCAATCTCTTCATGTCATGCATCCCTTTCACGCGTTCTATGATTGGTATTGTCTTATGCTTCAGCTTGAGCTCTCATATCCCTACGTTGATCCCTTCTTCTTCCTTGTCCCACCATTGGACATGATGATCCTCCTCCAATCTAGTCCAAAGTTGTGTTTCTTTATCGAACAATCCACCTGATATACTGACCTGTTGCTCTATCTCCTGCAGCTACATTGTTGCTTCCTTCTTCCTTTGCTCCTTGATTGCTGGTGGAGTGGTACGTATGAGTTGTTCTTGGATATTCTCTATCTCCTTCTGGTATTGATCGATTTCCTGCGCAATCTAGTCAATCTTTTCTTTTGTTGTGATTCCATCTCCCTATGCTACCTGTGGAATCTTCTCGTAAGTTCCTGCCACTTTCTGCTCCAATCCTTTTATGTGTTCCCTTTCCTTCTGGGTATTAGATTTATCCTACTCATAGACTATATCTAGCACGTCCCATTTCTTTATTTCCTACTTCAATCCAATTAAGTGTTTGCATGCGTGATACTGTACCTCGTGATTTACACTAACCTGCAATCTATGTAGTGCCCCTGATGGTATCCTTGTCAACACAAATTGGATTTGGCTTAAGTCTTTCTAGGGTTTCTACCCCACAATTTCGTCCATGCGCAGCATACTAGGGTTGATATGGAATGCTATGTGCGGCTGCAGTATTTCCTGGATTGACTCGCATTCTTCTTCTTGCACTCTCTCCTCTGTCTGTGGTGCTAATGGTTCGAGTCCCCTGCTTCTTGTTGGTTTCCTTTCCCCGATTTTCTTGAGGAGATGTCGCATGTATACCAATTGCTCTTCAATCCTATCCCTATGGTGTGCAGCATGGTCGAAGTCCTCGGATAGACAATCTTGGACCATTTGGGCTATCATTTCCCCATCATCATTTGTGATCGTATACTATGGTGGTGTTCTTTGTGCCTTTGATTTCTTGTGCGTGCCTCTTTTCTGCATGGTTGGCCTCTTGTTTCCCCTCGGTTCATATGGGTTTGGATTTACTATGGTCTCTTGCACGAGATCGGATTGTTTCTGCTACTCCTTGGTCGGTTGTGTCTTATCTCTCTTTCCATTATGGAGCCCTGTCTTCGTTGGCCCTTCTTTTGTCTGTGTTGTCTTTCCCTGGCTCGTTCTTCATCTCTTTGGAACTTGAATTTCATTTGGATGGGTATCTCCCTGCCTTGCCTCTTCTTTTGTTGTTCTTTCCGGTATTTCCTGGGTAAGGACGAGAGTCTTCCACTCATTGTCCCATTCTCTGATGACCATGTCGATGTCCCCCTTTGTGATACAGTAGCACATTTGCATCCACTATTTATCTAGATCCTTCCTTGCCTGTATCCACATTGTATGTCAGGTGGCCTATAAGTTGGCTATGTCCCCATATCGCACGACAACTTCTGGTGTTATTCTCCACATCTTGGAGATGGCTTCTTGTAGGTCGCATAGGTATCCTTCAAAGATAGACCCGTTCGCCTTTTTTCTCCTAGCCTTTGGCCTGGCTCTGAGCAACAAATATTTGTCCCCTTGATTGGGTTTGGTTCTAGTGCCAAAAACTATGTACCTTGGCTCTCTCCATCCCATAAAGGCTATTAGTGTGATCAGCCATGAATAGTGGAACTATGTTCCTAGATCCTGTGCATCCTTGCAGTCATCCGGGAATAGGTTCAAGAGATACAACGCCCACCTCATTGAGGTGCCTTCTGCGCACTAAGATGCAACTGCAACAACTCCAGCTGGGAATTCCTCCCTGCGGAATTTTCTAAGAAGCTTGCAGGCTAATATTTTTGTGCCAAGTTGCGTTGCGGCATCATTGATCCTCTTGATAATGATCCCTATGGTTCCCCTATCAGTGCCATACTTTTTCTTCATGTCTTCTGCTAGCTCTTTCTCCTTGGATTTATCATCCATAAACTACACGGGATCCATGCCCCAAGTTGAAAATCTTGTTATGTTTGCGATAATGTCTGTGTTTATCGACATGAGCTTGTCCAACCAGATGTCCCTGCCATGTGTGACTGCTAGCAGCTTCTTGATGCATGTTGTTGCATGTTGACCCCTGCCAAAATGTGGTAGGTCCACCAGACCTAAAATTCTTGTATTCTACAACCTAGTTACCCATTGGAGTGGTTGATCAAGAGGTTCCCCAAACTGACTCATGCCCACCATCTCCATGTATACTCATTTTTCAAGTTCTGGGAACTTGTCGTCAACTGCTATGTCATGGTCCGAGTATTTGAGCTTCCCGACATGACCCAATAGCTCTGGTCCTACCTGTACCCCATCTGGTATGCGTGGTAGAATGATTTATGTTGTCAGTTTCTTGCGAAGTTATCTGGATATCTGTATCTTGTCTTTCCCTGATGATGGTGGCTAGCTCAAAGTTCTAGTGATTTCTATTTGTTCCTCGGTCTGCCATTGCGTCTAACTGGTGATATCCTCGATCGCTCCCTCCGGTGGATGGTCTGATATGGTCATTTGAGACTCGTCTGGTTCAATTGTTGTGTCCTGATTTAGCTTCGTTCCATTGCCTTCCAAAACTGGTCCAGTGTTCTCTGGTTGTACCTCCTTTAGGGTTTCTACTTCCTAGTTCTGTGGCTCCTGTACTTCTGTCGATATGTTTGTATTTGAGCCTTCTGATGTTGGTTGTTGGATTTCTTCCATTATGGGTACCGATTGTACTAGTGTTGTCTCTGGGGATTGGATTTCTTCGATGTTGACGATCTCTGATGGTTGTTGTTCACCTTCTTCCACCTGTCCTCGTGATTTGGTCAGAACTCTAGTTTTTATGGCAATCTGACTCGCTTCTTCTTGCTTGGGCGGTGCCATTGATATGGATAGTATTGTTGCCTTCTCTTCCTATTCTTGGACCTCTCATCTTCCTCTCATATGTCACACACAGTATTTCCTCAATATGCTCCACATCCCAGAGATCCTCTACCTCTTCCTCATCACTGGCAAAGCCTTCCCTTGTGGCTATGTCTCTCTTCTTGGTATTCACCTTGTTTTGGTAGGGTACTCTGCTACGCCTCTTTCCATATATCACCATGATCTTATTAATATGGTTGTTGTCCATCATGATTGGGTCCAAGGGTTCTTTCTTCTTGCCCTTATCCTTTCCTCCTTCCATTTCTCCTTTTTCTGTCAGTACTTCCCCCATGCACGCAGGGAAGTTTAGTTGTCTAACTCCATTGTCATTACACCTTTGTTATATAGAAATATCGTAATCAAAGTATAGAGTAATCGAATGTACCTTCCTCAAGGTCCCTGTAGAAATTCTTGCTCCGTTGCGTTGTACGACTTCACTATGTCTACTGCAAACTCTGTGATAAAACCTACCACAATACTATCAAGCCAAAAGTCTATTGTGTGGGTGAACTTGTTGTTGGTATACTGAAGCTGCTCAATCTGTACCGGGGTCCACTCGATCTCTTGAATCCAGTTTGTTGCATGGTTATCCTTCAACCTTAGAATCCACTCTTGTAATAGATGTGGAAAATCACAAAAAAAGACTTTGTGTAAATCAGTAAACACATATTTCTCAAGGTGTTTGTGAGGTGTTAGTCTAGGGTTTCTATTGTATTTTTGTACAAACTCTAGATCCTTAGTTCTTAGCCAAGTTTTGATATCTGCTTTTGTGGGATTCCACGACCTCAAAATTCCCTCCTAATGACTCATTGGTCTCTTCCCTAACCTTTTCTTAATATACTTTCGACAGATCTTCGACTTATATTCTCTACTCAATCCTCTCATGTTCCTACCAACGGCAATGAAACCATTTTTTGGTTACTTCTCCCCTATACTGTCTAATTTTATTGACCCTAGGTTCATGTCTGTTTGGGTTTCCAACAAAGCCTCTAAAACTATTGGCCCTCATGGTAAACCAGAAGGCAACACAGCACACAGAATGCACTACGCAGTCTCACCTGAGATAGCTTTAATGGGTGGTTGTAATACTCAGGTGTTTACAGCCTGGGATTGAGTGTGAGATAAGTGAGCTAAATATTGAACCATTATTATGACTTGTAAATGCAACATAATTTTATTCATGATTAATGCAGTAAATCCATAGGCTTATTCCTTTAGTTTTGCAAAAAAAATTAAACAGAAAAATATAACCACTCATTCATTCAACATAATAATAATAATTGAGGACAATAAATATATGCATGCATTCATCACATGACATAGATGTTACTGTGGTTCACTCCCTCCTGGGCTACATCCACAAAGATTTGGATCTTGGTTCTTTATTATGATAGTTTTGCATCTACAGTGCCACGCGCTTACAACTCTCCTTTGTCGGGTGAGATCTATATGAGGTGGACTAGATCGAACCAAGATCCACAGCCTATGATCTAACCCTCGAGATATACCCTCCCTCCTCCTCTCTATCTCAACAACTTATAAAAAATATGTCTTACAACAAAAACATTACATATAGATTCAACTCATGCATATCTACAATAATCAGAACCAGAAAACACAAAATCCAACCCCCTATGATACCTACGCATCACTATTTTTACATTTCGAGCTCTTCAACCGTTTATAATACCTTACCAAAACCCTAACCCTACCATCGTTAGATCTTCATCCCATGTGTGTGTGTTGTTCTTCCTTCCAGTTGTTGCTTTCCCTTGCATGTGCGCGTGTTTTTCTCTCTACCAGCAGTCATTTTTCTCGTGCATGCTTTCTTTCCCAAAAACACCATGCTTTTCCACTTTGGCCTTTGGCCTCCCTCCAACAGCAGATATGGTGTTTGTGTCATTGTTTTTCTCCGAAAAAATCGTCGAGACAGTTTTGACAAACATGCCTCTTATCACACCTCAACCCCTTTGTAGCTTGTTCACACTGACTTGTGTTGTCCACTTTCTTCTCCTTCTTTTTTTGGGTGCAACTATTTCTTAACTTTCATTTATGAATCTTCCAGATGCACATGGGTTTACTTCTTAAAACTTAAGAGAAACGTTTTTGACAAGTTCTTGGCCTACAAGGCCCTTGTAGAAAAGCAATATGGACATCAAATTTGAAGGTTAAGGACAAATAATGGAGGCCAATATGTGAACAATAACTTTACAAGTTACTGCATTGCACAGGGAACCTGAATGCAACACATTGTTCCATATACACCACAAAAAATGGTGTTGTTGAGAGAAAGAATCGTAAATTAAAAGAAATGGCTAATTGTATGATCCAATCTAATGGATTAAGTCTAAAGTATTGCGTGGAAGCCATTAACTGTGAAAATTACATAGTAAATCACACTCCCATAAAGGCTCTTAAAAATATAACACTGGAAGAAGTATGGACTAAAATTAAGCCAGATGTAAGTCACTTCTGTAGATTAAGGTTGGTTGTCAATGATGTCAACCCTTGAAGAAAGATCCGTAGCACAAAGGTTTAGGTAATGGAACTAATAGTTTTTTATGTAAATATGACTCATTATTGTTTTTTCATGGTTTATAAGAAGTAAACATGGATGAACTCCAAAGTGGTCCCCGTATGGTGAAAGCCCTCACGGGAAGACGCTTTGTGGAGTAAGAGAACCCATGCTTAATTGTGGAATAATGAGATGAAGGAAAGTGAATTTGTCAGGTAAAATATCCTAGATGGATAGTTCTTTTCATGTCATTTCCGGTGGTATGTGGAACGTCACATAATTCCTCACGGTTAGAAAGTTATGGCCATGAGAAGTTGGAGACCCCAGGTTTGGGTAATGGACCCAAGTTTGCTTGATGGGTAACAGTATGAGTTATGATATATTTTCAGATAATAATATTCTATATGGATAGTACATGTCATGCCATTTCTGGTGGTATGTAGAACGTCACATAACTCCTCACGGTTTGAGAGTTATGGCCTTACGAAGTTGGAG
>ML782240.1:243737-293309 GCA_009831015.1 Picea engelmannii
ATGAGGTGTATAGTTGATGATGTTGGTACATATTGATGAGTCATAGTTGATGAGTAGTTGACACATGATTGGTACATACTTGGTACATGGTTGGATGAACTTGTTTATGGTACAGGTTGATTACAGGTTGGTGCATGGTTGATTCACTTGTTTATGGTACAGGTTGATTACAGGTTGGTGCATGGTCGATGCACTTGTTTATGGTACATGTTGATTACAGGTTGGTGCATGGTTGATGCACTTGTCTGTGGTATAGGTTGATTACAGATTGAGGTACAGGTTGATGCATGGTTGATGCATGGTTCAAATTTATTAGTACAGGTTTACAGCGGTATATCTCACAGTGATAGTGTGACAGTGGTTCCATCATTCTACTTCTACTTCAAGGTGGCAGGATGGGGCAAGGTCAGGTGGTTGTAGCCACCTTCCAGTTGTAGCCAAAGAACATTGGGGGTTGTAGCCTCCTTCTGGTTGTAGCCAGGGATTTGGGGAGTTGGAGCTTCCCTCAGGTTGTATCCTGAGAAACTAGGGGGTTGGAGCCTCCTTCCAGTTGTTGCTAGAAAACAAAGGAAGTTGGTGCTTCCAATGAATGTAATTCTTCAAGACATATAAGAAAAAGAATTCCGTGGTTTTCTTCCGATTTGGATTTCCACGTAAAACACTGGTGTACTGTGTATGTGTGTGATTGTTTATTTATTACTGCTCATTATTGGATAATAATTCTACATTGATATAACATTTGAAGAAAAAGGATTATAATTATGTTATTACTGATTCACCCCCCCTCTCAGTAATCCAACAACTTCTGTGTATTTGGTAGTGTAGCATGGGCTCACATTCCTGATGAGAAAAGGAAAGCATTGTAACCTAAAAGCAAGAAGTGTATATTTGTTGGTTATTTTGAAGATGTCAAAGGCTACAGACCTCATCAACCACATTTTAATGAAATTATTATTAGAAGAGATGTTAAATTTGATGAAAATATCTTGGCCTGCAATCCTAATTCGACATGTGTGCCTTCTTCCGCCTGCGATCCATCTTCATTGTTTGTGCCTTCTTCTATTCCTTTATGATTTCTTCTTCTTCAGATGATGGCAATGAGGATGAAAATACACCTCCTCTTTCTCACCTTCCTCCAAATGATTCCATTGAACATGAACCTGAACCAACACCATCACTTCCTAGATGGGTTCGTTCAACACAAGTAGTTGGTGATCATGTCAGTGATCCTTCATATCGGCATTGGAAACGTTCACAGTTCCATTGAGCCTCTTCTCGTTTGGATCAAGTTTCAGAGACTCATGATCTAGAGACATTTGTAGAAGCTTTAATTCATCCATATTGGGATATAACAATGAACGAAGAGTATCATTCTTTAATGGAAAATGATACTTGGGATCTTGTACCTCTTCTAAAAGGAAGAAAACTTGTCAAATGTAAATGGGTCTATAGAACTAATTATGCATCAGATGGAAGTGTTGAAAGAAACAAGCCTCAGTTAGTTGCCAAAGGATTCTCCCAAGTTGAAGTAATTGACTATAATGAAACATTTTCCCCTGTAGCTAAAATGAATTCCATCTGCCTTGTTCTATCCCTTGTAGCCTCACATAAATGGGAGGTTCATCAGATGGATGTCAAATCATACTTCTTGCATGGGCATTTGCAAGAATAAATCTACATGGAACAACCTCCTGGCTATGTCCAGAATGACTCTAGCCTTGTTTTTCTCCTTAAGAAATCTCTTTATGGCCTTAAGAAAGATCCTCGAGTTTGGTATGCCAAAATGGACATATTTCTTCTTGAAACTTGATTTTCTAGATGCCATTTCGATCCTAATGTCTATACCAAGAAAGTAGGAATCCATTTCATAGTCCATTTTCTTTATGTTAATGACCTTATCCTCACTGGTAGTGACCCAAAACTGTTAAACCATGTGAAAACCATCCTTAAGAAGAAATTTTAAATGACATAATTAGGATTTTTTCACTATTTCCTTGGCCTCCAAGTTTTGCAAACCAAGGAATGAATTTTTCTTTCCCAGTGTAAGTATGCTTGTGACCTTCTTCGTCAGTTTCAGATGGAATATTGTAAACAATCCCCTTCTCCCTTCCATTCTGGAGTCAAACTTGTTACCACATGTACTTATCCTGAAGTTGATGCCACTTTGTGTCATCAATTAGTTAGTATCCTCTTATACTTGACTCATACATGTCTTGATATTTCCTTTGTGGTTGGTCTTGTTTCCCTGTATATGAAAACACCCCATTAAATCCATTGGAAAGCATCTAAAAGAATACTTTGGTATGTCTGGGGTACAATTCAGTTTGGGATACATTACAATTCAGGGAGGACTCTTTTATTCATTGATTTCACTGATTCAGATTGGGTCGATGACCCTAATGATGGAAAGTATACTACGGGTTACGTTTTTAGCCTTGGTTCAGGACCTATCACTTGGGCCTATAAGAAACAATAGGCAATTGATCTTTATTCAACAAAAGTAGAGTAACAAACAATGGTTAATGAAAGTCAAGAATCCTTGTTTCTTTGATAGATCCTTTCAGAGTTTGGATTTCAGCAACAACATCTGACAACCCTTTGGTGCAACAATCAGAGTTCCATCAACCTTGCCAAATACATATTTCAACATTAGCACAACAAACACATCCATCTACACCTGCACTTCATCATAAATTTCATTCATGATCAAGTTATCAAAGTGCTCTTTTTTCGAAATAGATGATCAAGTTGCAGAAATTTTCACAAAGTCTCTTATAGAAGTTAAGTTTTTCAAACTTTGATCTATGTTAGGATTTCAATAAGTTGTAATTAAGCGGGGATAGGCTCTAATGCCTCCTTCCCTCTCCTATTGAGTCACATTTCTAAATCCTTCAATCATATCCCAATTTTTTCTTAAGGGGGGATGTTCAGATATTTAGACACTTAGGAGTTAGTTAAGATCAACTTGGTCTAATGTCTCATTAGGTAAAAGTGTGTTTCTTTAGCATAAATTAATATGCATTTGTAGTTATGAAATATGAAGGTCATGAAATGTTTCCAACATAGAGTGATATGACGGTTCATATTCTCCTCAATCTTAACGACTACATTGATATATGGTTTAACACTCGATTGGTTAATGATATCTATTTAAATAGCATGGAGGGTCATGTGTCGATGATCGATTGTGAGAAACTCTCTTGTAAATATCTCTGTAATTTTTTCTTTTTCATTAATAAATTGCTCCAACTTGCCACTTTTACTGGGGTCATGGATGTTTCCCCATAGGGGTTTTACCACATGAAAAAATCGATGTGTTGATGTTTCATCTAGTTGTGTGAGTGGTTATTGAAGGTGTTCATCCTCTGTTGGAATGTCTGTGTTGTCAAATAGTTTCAGGAGGTATCTTTTAAACATTTCTATAGGGAGCTCAATGTTCAAGATGATACCATTTCCGAAGATGGTTTATAGTTGATGGAAAATCGTATCATTAAAGATGTTAGTATCAGGAGGGGATTTTAGTCTCCTTCAAGTCCATATATGTTTTAAAACTTTAATTTTTTCTGAGGGTGGGTTTCATTGTAATTTTTTGACAACATTTGATTTGACTACTTGATAGGTTGTGTTAATGAAATGTACTGTAATTCCATTGGACAGGTTGATTTCATGATTATCTTTCTAATGAATAATGAGTATAACTATAGGAAGTTTGGTGATATATACAAACATGAGCACAAACTTTGACAATTGTGATGATACAATACAAAAGTTGAGTAATTTTATTATATATAAATCAATTACAAAAGTAGATGTTGATGAGAATTATAGATGGCGTGTTTATCTAGCTTATACAATATTGATCTATAAGTCTCCTGCTAGGTACAAAAATGTGTCTGTGCATATTTTCAAAAAAGGAGAGGTCTTATTTTTATCCATAATTAGCCATTTACAAAACATAAAGTATAACCAAGTTCGGTCCATATATAAAAAATCATATCAAAACCTATATAGCCTTCGAGATAAGTAAAAGAAAAGAGAAATAAACATTTTTACATCAACTTAAAACCCAGGCTCATGAAAATATTATGTGGAGTGATCTTGGAGATTTTTCATGATTTTCTAGGTTCCTTTTTCCAATTCCAGTCCATATTTGGATAATCGATCAACTTCTTTATTCCTAGTCCTCTACACATGTTCAAAAGTAATGTGAGAGAATGTTGTAATGTTTTGCTTGATTTCTTAAAACAAAGGTTGAAAAATGAAATTGTTAAAATTAAAGATTCCTTCCATCCATTGTATAACTAGCAGAAAATCCCCATAAATTCGAAGGTGTGAAATAATTTTTTTCTTGAGCCAAACATAGAATGAGCTTGAGGGCCAATCATTTCCAAAAATTATTTATTTCATTCCCTGTGCCAATAGAAAAGAAAATATTGTGATCCTATGATAGATGTAGGATACCTCCATCTCCTCCCCTTGTGGGGTTCCCTTGAGAGGCTCCATCAAAATAATCCCAAGGCGTGTCCTTGATTATTGTTCCATGTGGATTTTGGATGAGGGAATGGAAGTTGAATGTTCAGTGAAAGAAAATAGTATGTTCAAAATTTGCATGGAACATTGTAGAGGGATGATCTCTTTGTCTTCAAACAACATGGAGTTTCTTGCTAACCAAATTCCTCGGGAAGTAGTGAGAGGGAGGGATTTGAAGTTTGATGTTTCAGTGTTTGAGCTCCATGTTTTGAGAGCCTCATTAATTTAATTGTGATCCCATGCATGTTTTAACCATGTGACTCGGTATGCTTCCCTCCATACCTCTTTTATGTAATTGCAGGACAAGATCAAGTGGGAGTTTATTTCAAAGTCTATCTTACATAAGCAACATTTTTCAGGCCCTTCGAAACTTCTCTTTTGGAGAATATCCCAGGTAAGGACTTTGTTGTTCAAGAGGAGCCACATGAATGTTTTTGTTTTTTCTGGTCATTTGAAATTCCAAATATTTTTCCACCACCAAACCCATGGCTCTTCATTGTCACCCTGAGATAGTGCTTTGTACCTAATTTTTAGCCCATAGTTTCCCATGGGATTCAGGGACAAACCAAGTTTATCCTCTTCTTATGTTAAGTTCACAGTGGATAATCAAGGGTTTTGTGTATAATTATTCCAAGTGACTGCATATTCTTCTCTAAGGCCGATCTCCTTCCATGATAGACACCATTGTTTCCCTATGTCTTGATTTCCTTGGGAAATCTATCTTAGAGCTTGGTATCATTTTCTTTTGAGCTCATGGATCAAATGAGTAAGAATTTTACGAGCTTCCTTGCATCCTATCCAGGCGTATAATTATCAGAATTTTTTCTCCCCTTCCAATTTTCTAAACTAACCAATTACTAACCAAGTGGAAGGTTGAAAGAATGGCTTTCTAGATTATTGATGTGTTTTGAATATTTTTTAGGGGCTTGTGGATCCAATCCTCTATAGTGTCTTGTGGGAAGTATTTGGATTGTATGACACATTCACATAGCCTCGTGCCTTGAATAAGCCTTCAAACATTCTTGGTTTCAAGGGCCTTTGAGAACAAAAATATATTCTTTATCCCCCAATCACCCAGGGATTTTGGGACATAAAACCTTTTATGGGAGGTTAGTACCATTTTTTTCTTTCCTACTTCCTAATACCAAATGAATCCAAATCATAGTTGTCTTATTTTTTCAAAAATTCCTTCCATTATCCATTATAGAGACATCCAATAAACAGGGATGGCCTAAAGATCTCCTTTGATCAGGACCAGTCTGCCTCCCTGAGATAACCAATGGTTATTTAAATAATTTTTTTATGGTCAACGTTGAAATACTTTTTTGTTATTAATATTTTCTTTTAAATGTCACATGTCAACTCCATGTTAAGCATTGAAGGAATTACACATCTCCCTCTAAGTGGATATAGAAATAACTTATACTCAGAATAAGAACTTTTTTAATTTCGGTTACTATATATATATATTAGTGGACATTGAAATTTTATTTATGACTGTTACACCTCAAAATTAGTCACTTCAATTGTGTCACAAGTGTCGTCATTACCAATGTTGTAAGTGTCGCATATTGTCCGCAAGTGTCGCATCTTGACTACAAGTGTTTCAAGTGTCACAAGCATCATACTGTCATCTTGCCCATGTCATGCCTCTAACAACATCACAAATACACTTAAGACACCTCAAAGGCTAGTTTGGAAGAAGAGAAATCAGTTGACAGGAAGTACAAACCTTTTACCATTGGAAAAACCACAAAAACAATGGATTTTGGAGAGGAGTGCTCCCCTACCCACTGTCAGGGAGTGTTGGCGCTCCATGAGCATCTTTGGGGGAGTGCTTGAGCACCTTGTGCACCCTTTTGGGGGATCACTGCCCTTGTTTTAGCAAATTATGGGTTTGTTGAGGCAAATAAGGGAGGAATCTCTCAATTCCTAAAGGTAATTGGATTCGAATAGATGGTCAAGGCATGATCTTAGGGGAGATCCTCAACTGAAGGAGAACAATCCTCAACTCATCCCAAATATCTCTCAAGTGTTTGGACCTCTCCAGGGTTATATAAGGAGACCTTCTCATGGTGAAAGGTACAAGGAAGATTGAGAATTATACCTAACTTACGATCTCATAAGAAGGTATTGACAATGGAGATTGGGAATTACATCAAACTTATGATCTCATGAATGAGATTCCATCAAAGCAATCAGTGAAGATTATTTTATCAAAGGGGTTGGACAATGAGAATTGGAAGAAGATGTTGCACCTTCATTCAAAGGATTGTAAGTACTTTTACTTGTTCTCATTAATATAATCAATTTTTGGCTTGTTTCTTTCAAACTTATGCTTCTTCCATATGAGTTTGTCTACAGCAGGTGGATCTATGATTGAGCTAATATCAGTAGAGTAGGAAGTCTTTTGTACCTTTGTTTGTTTTGAAGGACCTATCAGGGAGCTCAATATCGAAGCTCAGCCTAGACATTGCAAGGACAAAGGTCGTCAATAAGGTACATATCTTTCTCCTTCTCTTTCATTCATTAGCTTGATTAGATCTAAAAGGAAGTCAGTGTCCATGTTAAGCACTTTTATGTCTTGGCCTTAGGAGTCTAGATGCCAAGAGGGAATCCACTTGTCCACAGGGGGATTCACCTACAACAGAAATTGGTGACTCCACTGGGGAGGGAGCTCTGATTTTTGTTTCCATTCCCAGATCTTGTTTTGGCCCTTTTCCCACTGATTTAATCTTCTCCACATTGTATTTTTTATTCTTATATTTGTTTGATTGCCTCTATATGTCATCAGGATCACCCTAATTGACTGAATTTCCTTGATTTTTAAAGTTTTTGGGCTTTTTTCTGAGTTTTTGGAGCAGAGTGCTAGCGCTCCCCTGTAGCCTTACAAAAAACCCTAGAACGCTCTGGTGCCCCTTACACCATAGCACTACCCCATTTTTGTAAGAAATTCTCCATAATTTTCATCTTCTGAAGCTATTTCTTGGTTTTGGCTTTTGCTCAGGCTCCCATACTCTCAGTCCATCTTGATATTGGATTTCAAACACCCTTATTTCTGAGAATTCATCCTCTTTTGTTTGGATTTTTTGACATTTGTCCTTACTTTGCAATTTTTCTTTCATGATTTGGAGTCAATTTGTCGTTTTCTTCTCGTTTATCTGAATGAGTGAAAAATTTGGAAGGGGTTTCAAAGGTCTTTTGTACTTTTCTTTATGATCTTTGAGTCATATTGTCCAAGCTCTTTCTCCTTCCTTTTGAGTTTTTGGCTTTCTATTTCTCGTTTGATCACAACAAGGGTGCCTTTTGGTTTATGTGAAGTTTTCTTCTAGAATGCTTAAATCTCACAACTCTTGAAGTCCGATTAGCATAAGAAGATTTACATCTACTGGTTATCAGTCACATATAAACATTTTAGCATTGCATTAGATTCCTTATTTATGACTATTGCATGGGGTCATTGCATCTTAGTGTTTGACAGTGAAAGGAAAATCCTTCTCCTTCCCTTAATTAGACATTCATTGAAAGAAAAGATTGCTTATCATTTCTTATGCATGTTTTGGGAACTGAGTCATAATATCATCAGTCTTTACTCTCATACACCTCTAAGTAAACAGCAGCCACTAAAATTAACGCTTAACTAAAATTTATCAGACTTTTTACATCTTTGTTAGCAAACCTACATTAGTTTAAGGTGTAGGGCTTTGGAATAAGGTTGAAAGGATAACTTTCCAAAGCTATCAAAAAAAATTAGCATCTTGCGATAGGGAGAGAAAATCCAATTGTTGTATAGGATTTCTGGGATCCCCCTCTCACACAGGGGTTACGCACAAGGTCGTATTCGAGTGAGTTACAGAGATTATCCCTCCGTGGTTCAACTGTTTGTAGTGGTTAGATCGTATATTGGGGGTCACTTGAGGGTATACCCACGATTATGTGTGGGAGCCTCTCGAGTTGATTTCAAATTTGTTATCCTGCCCATACGTTCGGATCGGACTATCAATTGTACTCGCCCAAGGGCTGACTGTGATTTGGTGACCTTAGTAGCCATAATATTTAGGGTCTCACACAAGGTGACGGTGAAGGGAAGTCTCACTATACCTGGAACAGACGTTGGTCAAACTCACTCGGGCTCCTTGGAGGGTAAATCCACAATTACTGTGTGGAAGCTTGCACCAAGGCATAAGTCCATTAAGCAGGTCACCAACGTAACTGATCCACCCACTCTATCCCCGCCTCTTCCTATTTTGATCGTGCGACGTTGGATTTCATCACCAACTAGTGGTTTCATTGTGGGAAGGTTTTGTTTGATTGTTTGCTTCTCAGATTCATAGCATGTGTTGGTTGTATTACTTAGTGTACCTTAGGTCAAGTTAGTGTCAATGGAATAAAATCCTGAGAGTACCAATGGTGGAACCCCTTCTTTTAGGGAACCTTATACCTTTCCTTCTTTTCGAAACTTTGGTCCTCCATACATTGCCACACTGAGTCTTCCGGGACTCACCATCGGATTACCGGTTTGGTTGTTCTCCACTCCGATGATCTCGAATCCTCCCAATGTTTCAACTACACTTGATACTTTAGATGTCAGTACATCACCCACACATCAACCTCATGTCGACTTTTCTCCTTCTTCACCCATTAAGTCTCCTTCCATTTCTCCTTCTTCGCCTAGTGAAAGCTCTAAAGAAACTAGTCAGGTTGATCAGAAGAAGAAGAAATGGAAAGAGAAGAAGAATAAGAGCCTGAAAAGGACCAAGGCCCCAACAACATCAGATGTTGTATCCAAGCAACCAGTTACCGTTAATAGTACTAGGAGTGTTGATGAGGTCAGCAAGATTAAAATGAAGAATCTGAAACCCAAATTCCCTTGCAGTCTTTGTAAAGGTGACCACTTTCTGAGGGATTTCCCTGGTATTCCCAAGGTCTTAGAAATGTGGTCCTCCACGTCATTGGCCTCTGCTGGACATGCCATTGATACCCCATCAACTAGTAACGTTAAGGTTGGTAAGAAGAAGACAATTGTCAAATTCCCTTGCATGTTATGCAAAGGTGATCATTATTCTCACCTTTGTCCTCATATGCACGAGGCTTCTTCTCTTTTGGAAAAAATTCAAATTCCAAAAGGTTATTGTAATTTTTCCTCCAACCCATCGTTAGTTGATGGACTGGTCAATCTAGTTCCATCCCTGGTCAATCTGGTTGATTAGGTGGTCAATCTAGTTTCCTCCTCGATTGAACTACGAACCTAAGTAGTTGATCCAGTTTCGTCATCGATCAGCCCTACTCTTCATCAAAAGAGTGTAACCCAAGTATTCGATCCGTTTTCATCCTCGATTGACCCCACTCTCTCGTTAGAGAGTCACACCAAAGTGGTCGATCAGTTTCCACCCATTGACCCCATTCTCCCCTTGAATAATGAAACCCAAGTGGTCGATCTGTTTCTGTCATCAGTCGATCCCACTCCTCCTTTGAGGAGTGCCAAAGTGGTTTATCCAATCCCTTCCTCGATCAGTCCCACCCTTCCTCTAAAGAGTGCCTGCGTGGTTGATCCGATCCCATCATCGGTCAATCCCACTCTTCCTTTGAAGAGTGTTTGCATAGTCGATATGATCCCATCATCGGTCGATCCTACTCTCCCTCTAGAGAGTAAACCTGATACTGCCCATGTTTTTCTCGTTGATACAGAATCTACCGTGTTGGGGAGCATTCCTCATTCTCCCGCAAAACCCCCTCTAAGTAATGAGGCCATCCTTTTTTATTGGGGTGCGTTAACAGGACCTCGTCTTCCCTCTCACATTCCTTTCTAGATTACAGTACAGGTTTGTGGTCAAGACGTTCCTCAAACACTGATAGATGAAGGTGTGTCCATTAGTATTTTTTCCTCTGTTGCTTGGAACACTTTGGGTTGTCCTCAGCTTGCGTCAATTACACAGAATCTGTTAGCTTTTAACAAAAGAACTAGTCAACCTTTAGGGACCCTTCCTCAGTTTCTGGTAACTTTGGGAGGGAAAACTGTCTTTATTGATTTCATGGTAGTCCGAGACCCCTTATATTTTTCTTTACTCCTTGGGCGAGATTATGTCTATTCCATGAAATCTATTGTGTCCACTCTTTTTTGTGTGATTTATTTCCCTCACGATGGAAGAATTGTGACTATTAATCAACTTTCCTTCATCGATCTTGACTAGATTACCTCCCTGAATGGTTCTTATATGAAGACATTATCACCCCCACCACATGTCAGTTATGTGGCGTTATCTCCCATGACTTCCACTTCCGATTATTTGGATCCGGTAGTTGACATGGTGATATCTTTGGTAGGGCTACTGGAGCCTGAGCTCCTTACCCCTGTCACGACCCTCGACATGTGTTCCTTCCAGAATGATTTTCATCCATCCAATGAAGATCTCTTGGAAGCCAGGACCGAGTTTTGTCCCTTGACATGGTGTCCTTCGTAGCATTATTCTCTTGGAAGCCATGATCAAGGAGACTCCACGAGCATATTTTTTCTTCTCTGTGACAAGCTTGTTAAAAAATGAAACAGAGGCCACGAGCATAGTTTTTCTTCTCTGTGGCAAGCTCGTTAAAAATGAAACAAAGGTTACGATCATAGTTTTCATATCTGTAGCAAGCTCGTTAAAAAATGAAACAACAATCTGGGGATTGAACCCGGAGCCCTGAGCATAGTTCTTTTTCCTGTGTTGAGCTCATTAAAAAATGAAACAGTCACCTCTCCTGTTAGGTCGAGTATTTTTCCAGATCTCGTAGATGTCGAGTTGAGACTTTCATTAACTCTCATATTTGAACCTTCATTTCATCCACCTGTATCATTTTTCTCTATCTAGTAGAGAAATTGGTGACAGCCTCAAAGTTGGTGAATGAATTGAAGCTTGGAGGTCATGTCTCTAGCCTTTGATGATCATTCTGGAGTTAAGTCACTAGCTTTCAAGCTGGGGGCATACCGAGCTTAGTCTTTGTTCTTTCTCGTGCTCAAAAAAACATAAGCATGCAACCGGGTAAACTTTTATCTCTTTTTCGGACCCGCGTGGTTAAATGAAAAAGGAACCCCTTGGTGTCTTCCTTAAACTCTTTTCAGACTCTCTAAACGTGAAAATATTTTCGAGTGATATTTCTTCCTTTCCCACTCGTTAAAAGGTTTGAAAGGGCGTCTTTTGAGTGATAATTTATCTCTTTTTCGGCCTCGTGAGACTAACATTATGAAAAAGGACAACATTGGAGTCATCTTTAAGTTGTTTTCAGACTCTCTAAATATGAAAAACCACTGATTTTACCTTCTTTGGACTCGTTAAACAATCATACATTGAAGGGCCCATACAAGACCAAACCCTTACTTCTTCCAGTTCGTTAAACAAAGGAAGAGGGACTTATTGAAGGTGAGTCATATCAAGCATGTGTTACCCTCCTCGAGCTCATTAAATTAAAAATACGTACTCGTCTATCTGGATGGGGGAAAAATTGAAAGAAGCAAGCCAAGCAATGTTTTTGAGAACACTACCAGTCACTCTTACGGTCTCCCTTGAACATGACACTTTGTCTTTGCACACATTGTAATCTATTGAACCTATACACTGAGCCAATCCTCTGAGTTTCTTTTACTCTTTTGGGTCACCTGACGAAAGTCACAATATCCACTACATCATCAAGTTTTGGTCCATGTCACGTTTCTGTTGTTGTGCCTCAATGTTCAAGGGAAGTATCTTCCTCGGGAGTCAGCGATCACAAATATCTTGTTTCAATACCCGTGTCAGTTCATGTTCATTTGATCTAAAAATTACATCTCTCTGATTGTTTCGTGTCGTTGATGGGGGATACATCAAGGCCCTCCTTCAATGAGTCTATTCCTGTCGACTTTAACACATTATCTAGGAACTAGACTTAGAAAACAGTTAGTACCTTAGGAACTGCATGCCTCAATGGCAGGCCTCCTCGTGTGTGACAGTGGGTTTACATCATTGACCTCTGATCAGATGATTCCACGGATGTTTGACTTCAAATCATTCATTCGCATTTGTTGGAATGTACTAGAGTACCTTGGGAATCATTGACATCAATGGTGATCTCCCTCGCGCTTGTTAACGGTTTACCTCATTGACCGGTAATCAAGTGGTTTATGCCATGTTCAACATCAGGACATCTATTCACATGGTTAGATTCGTACTACATCGGGATCGGTAAGAAGACCCTAGGCTGAGTTATCACTCTTATATGTACTTTTCCCAGGTTGCGAAGGAGTTCTTTTGAACTATGACACATATAATGTTGCATAGATCCACTTTGTATTGGTCGTGGCTATGTCTTGTCATCTCGTAGATCCACTATGTATTCTTCGTGGCTACGGTCAGTTCAAATCATAGAAGTATAGATCCACATTATATCTTCAGTGGATATACCATTTTTTCAATATAATTATGGATCCTCGGTGTATTTTATGGCGGCCATACCTAAAACTTCTTTATCACTCAAGCATAGGTATGCCTGCCTTCGGTTTGAAACATGTCATAATATTTGTTTGATGGTTGTGTGTAGCTTTTTCCGGTTTCTCTGCGTCCATACCCTTGCTCAAAAAAGTCTACAAATTACTTCAGTCATCATCGTCTTCTAACTTCATACTTTGAGGGGCAATCTGTTACACCTCAAAATTACTCACTTCGATAGTGTCGCAAGTGTCGTCATTACCAGTGTTGTAAGTATCGCATCTTGTTTGCAAGTGTCGCATCTTGACTACAAGTGTTGCAAGTGTCACAAGCATCATACTACCATATTTCCCATGTCATGCCTCTAACGACATCACAAAAACACTTAAGACACCTCAAAGGCTAGTTTGGAAGAAGAGAAATCAGTTGACAGGAAGTACAAACCTTTTGCCATTGGAAAAACCACAAAAAAAATGGATTTTGGAGAGGAACACTCCCCTACCCACTGTTAGGGAGTGTTGGCACTCCCTTAGCCTCTTTGGGGGAGTGCTTGAGCGCCTTGTGCACCCTTTTGGGGGTGCGCTACCCTTTTTTTAGCAAATTATGGGTTTGTTGAGGCAAATAAGGGAAGAATCCCTCAATTCCTGAAGGTAGTTGGATCTAAATAGATGGTCAATGCATGATCTTAGGGGAGATCCTCAACTGAAGGAGAAGAGTCCTCAAATCATCCCAAAGATCTCTCAGGTGGTTGGACCTCTCCAAGGTTATATAAAGACACCTTCTCATGGTGAAAGGTACAAGGAAGTTTGAGAATTATACCTAACTTATGATCTCATAAGAATGTATTGACAATGGAAATTGGGAATTGCATCAAAATTATGATCTCATGAGTGAGATTCCATCAAATCAATTAGTGGAGATTATTTGAGCAAATGGGTTGGACAAGGGGAACTAGAAGAAGCTGTTGCACCTTCATTCAAAGGATTTTAAGTACTTTTACTTGTTCTCATTAATATAATCAATGCTTGGCCTGTTTCTTTCAAGCTTATGCTAGTTCCATATGAGTTTGTCTACAGTAGGTGGATCTATGATTGAGCTAATCTCAGTAGAGTAGGAAGTCTTTTTTACCTTTGTTTGTTTTGCAGGACCTATCAGGGAGCTCAGGATCCAAGCTCGGCCTGGACTTTGCAAGGACAAACGTCGCCAATAAGGTACATATATTTCTCCTTCTCTTTCATTCATTAGCTTGATTAGATCTAAAAGGAAGTCAGTTTCCATGTTAAGCACTTTTCTGTCTTGGCCTTAGGAGTCTAGAGGCCAAGAGGGAATCCACTTGTCCGCAGGGGGATTTACCTACAACAATGACCAACATAGAAATATGTTTTTGTTATTAATATTTTTTTTAATGCCACATGTCAAATCCATTTTGATCATGGAAGGAATTACACATCTCCCTCATACTAGGTTGTTGAAAGTGCCTCTAGGAGCAATAAGATAATTTTACTTTCAACTATGTGTGTGTAGAGAGAAATCAGAGTCATTAGAAAAAACATTGCCAGAAAGGTCTTTGGGTCCATCAAATTAGACTTTTAGAGATGGATCCTTAATTGCAGATCTCGAATTTGTACACTATAGGAATACTAAATATCCCAAACCAGAAGAAAACATTAAGTTGGCCTCTTACAGTAATTATCAGACTAAGTGTATGTTGTATAATTTAGATGATGTTACAAGAGGACCGAGGTATTAAATATAAAACAACATTTATTTGAATTTCAAATAGATATTGAGAAGATAAACTCTTTTGATTCTAAATTAAACAGACTGATAAAAAAAATGAGTGTTCTGAAAGAAGAATTAACTATTGCATAAGAAGCAATAGAATATTTGAAAAATATGATGACTCCCACAATAGAAGAAAATGTTTTTGAACCTAAAGAATAGATTGAAGGCTTGAATTTCTTCAAGCAGGGAGAAAATTCTTTATTTTTAAAGGCTTTAAGATCTAACCAAGAAAATAAGATGGCAATAGACTTGGATAGAAAATATCTTAATAATATTTATCCTCTTAAAAGTAGATGTGATGATTCAGAAAAGGATATTTAATCATGGAAGAAAAGTTTCTCTAGAAAAAGAGTTCTCATGGTTAAAAATGAAAGGGATGCAATTCTTGTTAATGAATATGAGATAAGATTTACAGTTGAAAGAGAAAATTGCTAGAAGAATATCATGCTCCTGATTGGATAGCATAAATGACCAAGATTTTAATATTTTGTTTCACATGAAAAGAGAAAAAGAAGGCAAGTATATTATATCAAGTAGAGGAAAATTTTGTTGGACCAAGTCCATTTCCCCCATCTCAACCAAGCCCTTCTTATTCTTCTAATCCAACCCTACTAATATGGATTGTATCTCCTTTCAGGCTATTGGATATATTTTCACATATTGGGAAGGATGGGATAGTATTTAGAAAGCCATACATAAGGATAAAGTTATAGGGAAACAGTTGGATTACATAATAATATGGGGATTCGAAGGTATGCTTATACATTAGTGGTATGTTATGAAACCCACAAATATAACAAGAATAATGGAAGATAGACAATCAGTTAAATCCCTTATAGAAGAAACAATTCTTGAAGTTTTAGGTTCTATATAGTATGATATTGACCATTATTCTACATTATTTATGGCTCAAAGACTCTATGATTTTAAGTCAATTTGATTATTTCAAATGTGAGAAAGTAGAGAATTTCCAGATGAATAAATTCTTTGGGAATAAAAGAAGAAATCCTTTTATGTTAAAAAGAGAACTACACCAAATAAATCTTCAAGGTGCTTCATTTTGAAACACAAAGGTCATTGGGCTTCACAGTGTCTAAAAAATGGTAAATATTCATATTCTAAAAAGGTTGCACAAGTATTTGCTACTAAGCTCGTCCCTGTTGATTGGGAAGTTTTTTCTTACACTTCTTTCATTTATGACACTAATCTTCTTGAAGTTCATTATGATGTTTTCTCTTATATTTCACATACTCCTTCCACTTCTTTCATGTCCTCCTTACATGATGAATGTTATTCCCATAAACTTATACAAGATATTGATTTTATTTCTGTTAAAATGTTCAGACCTGAATTCATTTCTCAGGATGCTTTGCATCATCAAATTGCCTCATTACAACAACAACAACAAGCACACACTTCACCTTTCAATTTCAATGCCCAAGAATGTTTGTCCTCCCAATCTGAATCTTTGTCCCAACAACTTTGCGAGCTTTGTGCACTAATAATGGTGATACAAACACCCACTCCTCAGTCTCAATCTCTTATAAAAGGAAAATCATCACTTTAGTCTTATAGACCTTTAGTACATTCTTATTAGCCCTCTGAAGACTATCTACTACAAAAAAGAATTAGAACATTGAAAAGAAGCATAAAGCAGAAGGATAAACAAATCCAATGCTTAATGGTTGAACAAGTTGAAGAAAAGTATGAGTTAGAATAATTAATTGGTAAAACATAACAAAGCATGTTTTCTATCTCAAAGGAATCAAAGAATGCAAAAGACCAACAATAACAAAATATGTGAGAGCAATGGGAGAGACTACCACAACAACAAGATATATAACGAGGTATGTATTCTAAACATTATGATAATATGGTATAAATTTTAAGAATCATGGGTTTTGTAACACACCCAACCCCTAAATACCCTTTCTAGGTATAGGGCATCAAAGTTTTGCTCACTCTAATCATCTCAAATCATCTCTCTGGGGTCTTCATCCTCTTCTACTCTCTCGTAGCTTTCTAACAAATGTTACCAGCTCTAATATGAACTCTAGTTTTCAATATATGGCCTCCCGAAGTTTTACAGGCGTTGGCATAGGGGCAGACCCAGGGTTCAACACTCAAGAGCGCACCAACAAAGACCTAACTACCAGCCCTTTCAGCAACACCTACGAAGCAGATGAAGTCTCACCCGAGGTAGAGGCAGGGGTGGTTTCAAGACTTAGGTGTGTGCAACCTTAGCTAGGACACAGATATTTGATTATCTTTCTTACAGCGCACTTAGCATCAGTTATTTCCTAACATACATTCATTAATACACTTCGTCGAAAGCACAGAGCACCGCAGTAATTACTCAGATCTAGCACTTAGCAATGATAAACAGGTTATACTCAATAGACTAAGAACTTAGCATCTTATGTATCATATCTATCATGCATTCATATCTCATAAGTACAAAGCATCAATAGATCTATCTAAACATATCAGAGCACTTAGCAAGAGAGATACAGAAACATTAGCACAATACACAAAGTTATCGTGGTTCACCCCCACCTTGGGGCTACGTCCACAAAGTCTTATTTATATTATCTTGGTCAAGCAGTCACAGCATGGAGCTTCAATGACCCTTACTCCGCACGGGACAGAGGATCTGCGCAGCTCGCTAGATCCCTCTTACTTGCACTCAACACAAAGCCTTCTACAGTCTCTCATAGAGACTTGCACTCAACTCCGCAAGTCTTACAAAAAATGCACAAAGCCTTACGATACTTGATCACATAGATCTCGCTACTAGCACTAAGCCTTCAAGATCCTACCCCGCATAGAACAAGATATCTGCGCAGCTCACTAGATCCTCTTTGCTCGAGTAGATCCAAGCACTAAGCCTTCTCACACTCTGTGCACTCAGCACTTATTACAGCATGCACAGAGCTCTTATAGTTACACAGACTTCTGATCACATAGATCCAACTTATGCACTAATCCATTGACTAGACAGGGCCTCTCTTCTTACATTGCCTAGACCTCTATTTATACATAGAAAAAGGCCTAAACAAGGGCTGACATCCCTTTCCTATTACAATATTCCCAAAAAAACCCAAAAAGGTTCCACAAAAGGTGGCGAGATCCCGTGATCTCTGCTTCGCTATGCACTCCGTATTCAACAGGAAGTCGAAGTACCAAACGGTCAACTATGACCAAGTATTCCTCAAAACTTGGTCGAGGGCCAACAGGCCCCCAACACTCACCTGTGACTCATCCCAAGTCACTCTTCTCTGGGTAACTCTGCCTCGAAGGCCTCGAGCTTTGCTCGAGCTGCTTCGACCTGTTTCTTTTCTACTGCTTCTTGCTCGGAAAACTCTTGAATGAGTGCATTACTAATTGGTCCTTCTAAATGCTACTCTGTTGTGTTCACGACCTATTCCAGGTCTGTCCCTTGGCTCTCAATCTCTAAGAATAGTTGACATTCCCTATCCTGCAAAGGTTGAATTTGTTGCGTCACTTCCATGACCTTGCTCTGGATCATATGAATCCATTGTTGCATGACACATTGTTTGTGGGACCTCTTCATTTTCTCTATGGTCGGTAGGGCCTTCAGTTGTACTTGTAACTTCTCGGCTTGGTACTTCACCTCCTGGAGCTGTGACTCCAATTTATGTAATTCAGGGTTCTCGGATAGGTTCTCATGTATCTGTGCACTTCTACTACTTAATTGCTTACATTCTTCAATAAGTGCCTTAATCCTTTCTAGTGTACTTCGGGCATCCACTTCTCATTGGTCACGTTCTCCTTGTGGAGTACTCGGTATAGCTTGGAGCTCTAGTTCTACTACTCTTTGGTGCAGTTGTTGAATGACTTCAGCAAGCTTCATTACTTGGCGTTCTATGGGTTCTTTTGCCTTATGTTATAAGCCAGTCACAGAGAGAAATGCACTGTTGACTGCTTCTTCGATCCCGATCTGCTTCACGAGCAACTGCTCCTTTTCTTTCTAGATTTTCGCTCTGTCTTCTTCAAATTTCGCTAGGATGGAATCCTTCTCTTGCTGCGTAGCTCGACGCTGCTCTATGATTTCCTTCTGTGCTTTCTGTAGGGCCTGTGTAACTTGCGTTGTTTCTTCTTCTACATTCCAAAGATGAACTTCAACTATGTCGGTGATCTTACAAAGTTGAACTGATTCATCTCCCTCTTCTATTGTTCCTTCTAGCAGAAGCGTCATAGGTGTTGCACGGCTAGACTGAAGTGATCATCTCACTCCTCGTAGCTCAGTTTCAATTCTATTATACATCGTTTCTTGCTTGTCCTCCTGCTTTTCTATGATCTCTTCTATAGCTTCATTCAAAGTTGCGAGGAGAAAGCTGAAGTCATCTGGATTGAGTGTGGTATTCATCTTGGTCACTGTCACTTTGGCTTTCTTCTTAACGGAAGACTTCGAAGGTGACCCTTTTCTTTTCTTTAGAACTTAGACTTCATCTTTTGGTTGTTGTTCAACTTCTTCTAGGTCTTCGTCATTACCTTCTTCATCTGGTGTGACAGAAGTTGTCCTTACAGAGTGGCTATCCACATCTTGAACCTCTTAAGTTTTCTTTGTCTCCTTTGTCTTCTTTGTCTTCTTTGTCTTACTGGGCCCAGGTGTGTCCTACATAGCTTCTGGGTTGCTGATATCTGAAATATCCGTTGGATCTGTTGCAACAAGGAGGTCCATTGAAAATTCCTTGGTGATCTCTTCAAGGTCTTCTTCTATCAATTTATAATAGGATTGCAGTTGTTCCTGGTGCTTATCAGTGCGTGGAGTTAGGTATATGAAGTGGCGGTCCACGCTGAACTTCAATAAGGGTCTGAATCTATGGAGTGTGTTCAGAGTAATGCAAGGCATGGCTTGTATCATGGTCTTCAACTGGATGTAGTATCTGTGAAAGAGGGTATTCGACTGCCATTGCCTGTTCATATCTATCATGTACCATAATGTACTGAACTTCGCAGCCAATGGTTCAAACGGTAGGGTTTCAGGAAAAACAGCATCCTCCGGCATCTCCCATGCTATGAAGGTGATCAGGCTGAGAAGCCAGCTGAAGTGTAACTCATATCCTTGGTCTTGTGCTTCTCTACAATCTAATTCGATTTGATCCTTTAAGTACTTCGACTAGTTCATTTGGACTCTTTCTACACATTTTCTTGCGAGATCAACTACAAACCCAGATACTCGTGTTAGTATGTTCTTGCGGACTAACTTTCCTGTGATCATCTAACAGGTGAGGTGCAATGTTCCACTGTCAATAGAGGTTACCTTGTAACCTCACGCGCCTTTTGAACATTTCCATAGGCCTCTTTAATCTTCTGTGAAAGAGCGTGATCTGCGGTCTTTCCAAGGTAATAGTCTTGTGGGTCAGGTCCCTGCATGCTCAACCCAGTGATCTGATTGATCAGTGTCGGACCAATCGTTATACACTGGTTCAACCAGAGATATCCTCCATGGTAGCTCGCTAGTAGAAATTTTATGCAAGTGTTAACCTCCTGGTGCCTGCCAAAGTGTGGAATCTTCATTACATTAAGTAAGGTGGACTGCGCAAGGTTCATAGTCCATTGTTGAGGGACAATATTGGAATTCTTCCCCTTTGTCATCATCAGATACTTGTGTGGGGCAAGCATACTATAGGACTTTTGGTCAACAAGGTTGAAGTCAGAAAACGTCAATGCTGCGAGCTTGGTCTGCTCAGTGTGAACTATGTGCACACCCTTCGGTAGGTATGTGGTGATCATAGGATCGTCATAATCTCGGGGCACATTGTCACGGTTGATTTCACCTTTCAGAGGAGGTATGTAAGAGGGAAAGATGATTGGGATCAGTTTGGCATTCGCGATGTCATCTCTATGTTTATTATGTTTCTCAGCGGTCTATCAGGATGGTCTCGAGCAATGGATGGAGAAGCTACTACTCCTCTTGACGACGAGGCTTGGACTTCGGGTCACATTCCTCTTTCCGACATAATTCTTTCGGTTCTTAAGCTAGCGAGTAATTCTCTCACCGATTCTTTTGTTGCACTAAGCTCATTGGACATGTAAGCTCAGGATCACTTTCTCAGATTGTCAATGGGATGAAGGTACCGTAATCGAGTAGAGAGCAAGGCGGGGTAGTCACTATTCCACAATGCAGGTATTATGTGAGCTCAAGTTCTCAATTGGCAAAAGTGTCTTTCAGGCATGGCGCGATGGAATAAGTAAGTAAAGTTGTAACGGACTTCTTGAAACAGATAGGAGGGTCCATTAACTCTTGATCTGTCCATTATGGTGTAGTCTAACGGTCAGGTAACAGGTCATAACTTTCTTCCGAGCCATTCAGGCCATCAATGGAATGGGTATATCATCTTCTAATAGTTATATTACTTTGACATGGAGAAGTGCCATATGTCGTTGTTCTGCTATCCCGGCGAAGCTCAAATTATGCATGTTTTCCTTCTGTGGGGTTTCTTCTGGAATGTTCTGTAATTTCTCCAACTTTGCTTTCTTCTTCATGATTTTTCTAGCCTTCTTCCCAGTGAGCTTCGTCTCGGTCATCCTTTTTTCATTATGATTATTTTCTTCTCTTGGCATGGTAACTTCGCAATGCTGAGATTCTTTCTTCAGATCCACGGGTATTACTTGTCCAACATATTTTTCGGTCCTCTATGGTTCTTCTAGTGTTCTGTCAACTTCGTCATCGAAGTTCCTGGGGTCAAGAACCCTTGATCTGTTCTCTCGTTCTTCAATAAACTGCGCGATCCTTCTAGTCATGAAGTCTCTTAACTCTTGTCTCTATTGTTCTAGGTCCTTTTCTGCTTCCTGTTTTTTGGCTTGATATTTCTCAATCCAAGTTTTACCAGGTAACATAGTAATTGGTCGTTGTCCTCCACAAACTTGACAATCTCAAAATCTTCTTCTGTCAAAGCTCCATGAGCATTCATAGATATCTGAATGAGCTTTCCACATAGGTTTACCATCTTTCCTCTGAATAACCCTATTCCTCCTAATGAAGGGGTCATGTCAAGTCTTCCTATATCTTTCCAGGTTCCTTCTGTCATAATGTTCACAGGTGTTTCTTCATCCAAAACACAGTCAATGTCGAAGTCTCCTATTCTCACTTCAATCTGTTCTTTCTTCTTGAAGATTTCTAATCAGCTGAGGTCTCTGTGATCATTAAGGGTTTCTTTCATTTTCATCAATGTTTTCTCTTATTTTTTCTAGGGTTCCTCTATAATCTTAGTCTCTTGATCTCATGCTTGCTCTATATTCAGTTTTTCAAGTCTATCAATCATTCTAGGGAAATCCAGTACTTCATGGTCCATAGCCTTACAACAAAGACAACTAGGTCTTCGCCCAGGGCATTCCTTAGAAAGATGTCTGGGCCTTATGCAATTGTAACAAAGAGTTAATCTTCTCTTTGTCTTCAATGATCCCCAACTTTTCATGTACTGTGTGCTAGGATCATAATGGTTAGCCTGCAAAAATTTCTTTCTAGGATCCTACATCCATTGGTTAGTCCCAAAATTCTTTCTATGCATAGGTATAACATATCTATCACTATACTTCTCAGATCTATTCATATCAAACTTTCTTTCATCTATTAATGCCCTAGTTTTGAAACTAGGATAGAATCTATCAAACATACCTAGATCCATGCTTTAGAAACAAAAAATTTCACTTATCTTACTTCTACAGACCACAAAGCTTCCAGATCTAAGACTTTTAACTATTCTTACCTTTATCAAATCATAGAGCTTACAGATCTTAACTTTTTATTTCAAATCTAACCTCTTTCTTCGGAGATATGACTTCTTTTTCTTCAGATCTGACCTCTCTTCTTCATATTTGACCTTTCTTTCTTGCCACAAAGCTTCACAGGTCAAACAAAACACTGCGCACTAGGGCAAAAGATCTACGCATAGAGATTATTTCGCACAAAGCTTCTTCTTCTTCAGTTCCCAGCAATCATAGTTCTAGGTCATGGCAATGGAACCATATGTTGGCACAGGGGTGGACCCAGGGTTCAACGCTCAAGAGAACACCAACAAAGCCCTAACTACCAGCCCTTTCGACAACACCTATGAAGCAGATGAAGTCTCACCCGAGGTAGAGGCAGGGGTGGTTGCAGGACTCAGGTGTTGGAAACCTTAGTTGGGACACAAATCTATGATTATCTTGCTTACAGTTCACTTAGCATCAGTTATTTCCTAACATACATTCATTAATACACTTCGCAGAAAGCACAGAGCATCGCAGTAATTACTCAGATCTAGCACTTAGCAATGATAAACAGGTTGTTCTCAATAGATTAATCACTTACCATCTTATGTATCATATCTAGCATGCATTCATATCTCATAAGCACAAAGCATCAATAGATCTATCTAAACATATCAGATCACTTAGCAAGAGAGAGACAAGCACATCAGCACAATACATAGAGTTACCGTGGTTCACCCCCACCCTGGGGCTACGTCCACAAAGTCTTATTTATATTATCTTGGTCAAGTAGTTACAGCACGGAGCTTCAATGACCCTTACTTCGCACGGGATAGAGGATCTGCGCAGCTCACTAGATCCCTCTTGCTTGCACTCAGCACAAAGCCTTCTACAGTCTCTCGCAGAGACTTGCACTCAGCTTCGCAAGTCTTACACAAAATGCATAGAGCCTTACAATACTTGATCACACAGATCCCACTACTAGCACTAAGCCTTCTAGATCCTACCCTGCATAGGACAAGATATCTACACAACTCTCTATATCCTCTTTCCCCAGGTAGATCCAAGCACTAAGCCTTCTCACACTCTGTGCACTCAGCACTTATTACAGCATGCACAGAGCTCTTATAGTCACACAGACTTCTGATCACAGAGATCCAACTTATGCACTAAGCCATTGAATATACAGGGCCTCTCTTCTTACATGGCCTAGACCTCTATTTATACATAGAAAAAGTCCTAAACAAGGGCCGACATCCCTTTCTCGTTACAATATTCCCAAAAAAACCCAAAAATGTTCCACAAAAGGTGGCGAGATCCCATGATCTCCACTTCGCTATGCACTTCGTCTTCGATAGGTAGTCGAAGTACCAAATGGTCAACTATGACAAGGTATTCCTCAAAACTTGGTCAAGGGCCAACAATGGGCATTATCAGTTGGGGACCACATTGCATTCGAGAGTTGGCATTTAGCGTTCAACATTCGACGTTCATCATTGAACGCCCATTTTTCTTACTGCACGTCTACTCTGGAGGTCCCAAAATATCACCACATGGCCCAAATAGTTAAGTTCCAGGGATGACACGTAGCAAGGGTCATGGGTGACATGTGTCCTCATCAGGGGGTGACATGTGTCATGCTCTAATAGGCATAAGAGGTCTACAAATGTCCATATCCCGGTGACATGTGGCACCTTATTTGCGGGTCCATGTCACCCTGGATGATCTCATTTCCCCTCGTCACTTCAGAATGATAGCCTTCTAACATCCCTTATATATCACGGTCGATATCCGGCCATGTAGATCCATAGATCTGCGACTCCCGTTACTTTGAGAATTCAGAATTTGGGAGTTTTTCTATGCAAACTCCTCATGAATGTTGATGATTAAATTTGTGTGAGACATCCTCCATGACACATACTGAGTGAGTCGACCTAAGAGAGAGCCCATGATTTGGGTGTGCTCATGAGATGGGTCTATGGTTCCTCTCTGAGACAGAGATGGAACATTGTGCCCATGTGTGAGGTGGTGAAGCCCATGAGTTGGGTGTGTAGTTCCTCTCTGAGATGGAGATGGAATGTTGTGTGCCCCTATGTAGGGAATCCCATGAGTTGGGTGTGTGGTTTCTCTCTGAGATGGAGATGGAATGTTGTGTGCCCCTGTGTGGGGAATCCCATGAGTTGGGTGTATCATTCTATCTAAGACAAGATGAAATGATGTATTGGCCTCCTCTGTGCAGAGACGCAATGAGAAAGAGATCTGTTGAGTTGGACATGCTTGTGGCTAAGAACAGGTGAACGTGATCCTAGTGGTTGAGCACTAGTGAGTGTGGTTCTCCTATGAGACGCAGTGAGATAGAGATGTGGACATCCTTATGGCTAATCATAGATGGATTTGCCCCTAGTGTCTGAGAACAAGTGGGTGTATGACATCCCTTCCTATATTGTACAAGAGTCGGACTTACCTGTAACCCTATTTGTGATGTAAAGGGTACAGGTCGGCCCCACCATAAAGTGAAAGATAATTAATGTAAAAGATAATTAATATGGTAATTGTTAATTATATTGTGAGTTATTGAGGTTGGCCCTGTTTTTTCCAATAGAAACTATTGTTGATAGGCTTAGTCTAATATAAAAAAAGGTAAATTCCCCATTGAGGAAACATAACACAAGTGTGAGTTTGGAAATTTCAGCAAGTACTTGTTCTTGGGAAAAGTGTGGACCTCTCTTGGGTGCTAGTATTCTATGGTTTTGTAAGCACCCTTTTGTGTGCTAGGTTTATGGTGTGGGAGGTATTTCTCTTGAATAATATATCAAAGGATTGGTTGGGTTTTCTTCCCTTGTTGAGAAGGGTTTCCTAGGATACTTCTTATGTACTTCTGCATGGTATTTGTTCTTGTGATATTGGTTGTTGCAACAAATTGTTTATGGTTCAAGTAAAATTCTAAAAATGGAATGAACTTCATGCTTGAGCCTAGATTATTTAAAAATCAACATGGTATCAGAGCATAGGTCTTGAAGAACCCATTGCACAAGCAAATTTCAGTCATCCTCTATCTTCTGCAAAACCATACAACCCTCCTAGGGTTTCCAGAAATTTTGTACGGCTTACCTTTCGGAGGAGTTTCAACACTTGTCACTTGGGTGTTGGGGCTAAAAAGAGAATAGGAGTGTAAGGCCTCCTTCAACGCACCTCCAACAAGATTTAGATTGCATTTCTGAGTATTTTTAATTTTTGGCCCTAGGGTTTCGCTAATTTCTGCAGAAATTTCAAAATTAGGGTTTTTGCAACTCATTGAAGGAGCTCTTCAGCTCACCAGTGTTCTCCTATATTTCAAAGGCTTATTCTTGGCATTTATAAGTCCAACAAAACCTAAATTTGCTAGCCTAGACTAGCCATTAGGTTTTCTAGCCCAGTTAACAAGGGTTTGTGAAGAATCTAAAATTATGATGAACATAATCGTGATGGAAGAAAAGCTTGGTGGATCAAGCAAACTCAGTTCTTGGAAGTCGAGACTTCAAGGATATGAAGAAATCAACATCTCAACACTCTCAGGTATGGTCCCTACCAAAGATAATACTTGGTTAATTGACAGTGGTGCCTCCAGGAACATGACTAGTTTTAGAGATCACCAAACAAATTTTGTTGAGAAAGAGACACATCTACATGTTGTTCTTGGAGATGATGCCAGATATAATGTGAAAGGGGTTGGAACTTCCACCTTCCAACTAGATTCAGATATGAAGCTTCAACTAAGAGAAGTATTATATGTACCTGGAATGAAGAGGAACTTTGTCTCCATTTCTACCTTGGAAGACAAAGGATACAAGGTTACCTTTTCATAAGGAAGAGTTCATGCATCGCACAAATACTCACATATAAATTATTCCAAGGTAATTAGTGTTAGAGAAAACAGCTTGTACATATTAACCATCAGACCAATCCAGGACCTACTACATGACACTATCATCTTGAGTGAACTATGGCATAGAATACTTTCTCACATTCATTATAGATCTCTCCCATCTCTAGGGAATATGGTAACAGGTATTCCATAGATATAGATTCAACATAAAGGTGTTTTCAAAGGTTGTTCTCTTGGAAAGAATGTTAAAGGATCCTTCTTGAGCAGTGAAAATAGATCCAAGGAAATCTTGGACTTGATACATTCATATGTGTGTGGGCCAATGATTGTTGCATCTCTGAATCGGTATTTTTACTATGTACTCTTCATAGATGATCACTCTCGGAAAACTTGGATTTACTTCCTGAAGAACAAGGATGGCATCCTTGCAAAATTTCAAGAATTCAAAGCTCGGGTTGAGAACCTGGCTGGAAGAAAGATCAAGGTACTAAGATCAGATAATGGAGGAGAATACACCTCCAAATATTTCAGCAATTTATGTATTGAAGTAGGGATCAAGAGGGAGTTCACAGTTCCTTACAACCCTCAGCAAAATGGGGTTGCAGAGAGGAAAAACAGAACTATCATCGAGGCAAAAAAAAAATGATACATGATAAGAGTCTACCTATGACTCTATGGGCAGAAGCATGCATGAAAATAGTGTATGATCAGAACATGAGTCATCATCATATCTTGAAGAAAATTACCCTAGAAGAAGCCTTCACTGGATTAAATCCTGAGATTGGACACATCAGGATATTCGGGTGCCCAGTATATTTTCATGTACCCAAATAGAAGAGCTCCAAGATAGACCGTTCAGGGAGAAAGGGCACATTTATAGGATATAGTGAATCCTCGAAGGCATATCGGATCTACATTCTTGGTCAGAGATAGATTGAAATAAGAAGAGATGTTACTTTTGAAGAAGAAATAACCTTCCAAAGATCCAGAGAATCTCATATGGAAATTGATAGTGAGACAATGCATTCTCCCCCTTCATCAGTTCAGAGGGAGATAAACATTATTCCACTTGAACCCGTTGTCCCAATTGATCCATTTGTTCCAGTCGATCTAGTTGCTCCAATTGACATGCCCAGAGATATTACAATGGGACATAAAATGCCTGCTTTGGACCGACAAACTCTACAAGAAGTAGATGGACATACAACCCCTCAAGGGACAACCAGAGAGAGAAAGAAACCAAAGAGATTTCAAGCTACCTGTCATCCATGAGCCATATCATTGACTCTAAGCCTTCTTGTCATGGATAAGCTTCAAGTGAACAGGTATGGAAATATGCCATGACAGAAGAATATCAGTCTATATTGAAAAATGATGTATGGGATATTGTTCTAAGACCAGAGGGAAAGTCTGTAGTGACTTTCAAATGGATTTATAAAATCAAGCATGCAGCTAATGGAAGAATCTAGAAATACAAAGCGATATTTGTACCCAGAGGGTTCTCCCAAGTAGAGGGAGTTGACTATGATGAGACTTTTTCTCCAGCAGCCCGATACACTTCCATCAGTTCCATCATTACACTTGTTTCTTCCATGGGTTGGAAGCTACATCAGATGGATGTAAAGACAACCTTTCTCAATGGTGAAATTGAGGAAGAAGTTTATCTCGAGCAGCTAGAAGGATTCGTTATACACAATGAAAAATATCATGTGTGCAAGTTGAAGATATCCATGTATGGACTAAAGCAAACACCTCGTGCTTGGTACGAGAAAATGGATGGATTCCTGATGAGTTTAGGCTTCAGCAAGAGTGTTGTTGACCCAAACCTATATTATCACATTGATGGAAAGGATTGCTTAATCTTGTTCCTATATGTGGATGAAATTTTCCTCACCAGTTCAGAGAGACTCATTTTTTAATGCAAACAAGCCTTGACAGCTAAATTTGAGATGAAGGATTTAGGCTTGATGCAGGACAGATGAGATTTTCCTGAGTCAAGGAAAATATACTGTGGAGATATTGAAAAAGTTCGGTATGACAGAATGCAAATCCATGCCTACACCAATGGTGATGGATTTGAAGAAGATGAGTAATGTTGATTTAGGAGAGATTTATCCACACTTGTACAGACAGTTGATTGGATCACTGACGTATCTGGTTAACAATAGACCTAATATATGTTATGCAGTGAATGTGCTTAGCCAGTTCATGAGCCAACCGAAACAGACTCGTTGGATAGCAGCAAAACATGTATTGAGATACCTACGAGGCATAGTTGCCTCGAGTGTATAATTGATCCTGTGTTGGCCCTTGGTTATGGAAGAAAGTGAAGATTGAGGAAGAAAGGAGAAATACAAACTGTGCAGAAGGCACATTGACTGATATTGGGTCGAAGTGGTCAAATAAGAAGAAAAGAAGGAGCGAAGTAAGGGAAAGCTAGTCATTGAATGAGAAGATCAAGGATGACAGATCAGTAAGGAATATAGATTGTAGACAACTCAACAAGCGGAAGAAGATGTCAACGAGTGATTTGGATCACCTCATGGGAAAGAAGGAATGACATGATGGCAAAGCCTTGAAAACATGGGTCAAGTTGACATAGGGTTTTAGACCTAGGGTTATGGTATCTAGGGTTTTGACACCTAGACATTTGTCATTGTAATGTATAAATAAAGGTCTAGAGGACCTGGGATGGGTTGGTTATTCATTGTCCATTCAAGGAGAGTTCATCAGTGTTGGTTGTCGATAATTTTGATTGTTGTGTTGAGAACAATAGTGAGATGTATTGTAAGATCTTCAGCTAGGTGCAAAGATCAACGTTGTAGCTAGGTGCGCAGGGTGGGGATATAGAGAGAGAGAAAGAGAGAGAGATCTGCAAGCTAAGTGCATAGATAGAACTGTATGTTTTCACCTAATATCAAGAAACACAGTTCGGTGGATGTAGCCCTAGGGAGAGGGTGCACCACGTATATCTTGTTTTTCTGTGTAATTGATGTTGTGTTCTTTTTCTTTCTATTATTATGTTATTGCATCATCATGTTAGATCTGAGACATAGCTCGCACAGTAGGCCTAAAGAGATAAATAATAACTAGATCTTTGTGTGTTGTTCCTTTGAATACTCTTGCATCTCCTCTAGTTGTAGACACCTGTGTCCTGCAACCCCCTATCGCTACTTTGGGTGAGACTGCATCTGCTTCACAGGTGTTGTCGAAAGGGCCAGTAGTTAGGGCTTGTTGGTGTGCTTTTAGAGTTGAACCCTGGGTCTTCCCCTATGCCAACAAATGGTTTTGTTGTCGGAACTAGGATCTTCTTGAGGGAATGTCAAGGTGGTTTCCATCGAAGACAGAGATTCAGAAGTGGATAGAATAAAAATAAAGGGACTTCGTTGAGGCTTAGAATAAGAACCCTAATCTTAGCACAAAAGATTGGTTGGGAAGGTATATCTTTACTGATATACATGATATTTTCTTTGGAGAAATTCATAAAGAGCTATACAAGTGGTTATCTAGACTAGTAGATACCGAGTTTGAGATTAGATCTAGACCACCTCTGGTTTGGATGTCGGCGTTGATCACGAAGGTCAAGAGAGTTGATAACGCCATGTCAAGAGCAGTAGACCACTAGTTTGATAATACTATTGGAGGGTACATTATCGAGTTTTATATTGATAGAGTAGATTCATATAGCCAAGCAGACATGTATTTCTTTAAAGGACCTAGAGGAAAAATTTTACACTTTCTGAAGTTGAAGATCAACATGCTATTGCATGAGAACAACATATTGAAGATACAATAATTGGTCATATTGAAGAGATAATGTTCAAAAACTCAGACAGTGACGGTGACATAGAGGTAGGACATATGCGCAGTGGGAGAACCTTCAGAGAGGTCCCTCTAGTAAACCTATTTGAGCAGAGCCACGAACCACTAGCATAGGACAAAGGGTTATACAGTGGAGAAGAAGAAGAGATATCGAATGAGGAACATTCAGGATCTGTTGGAGCAGAGGAAGAAAAGACTGAATAACCTCGCCGAGAAGAGTCAGAAACTTCAGGAACTGTGCTGACTGTCGAAGTAAGTACTATTACTCCTCCTATGTTTTTAGCAGCGTTAAGTAACCAGAGTAGTCAGAGTTACCAGAGCACTTAGAGAATTGTTACCAACAGTTCAGTACATACTCATTCAAGAAACCTAGGAATATCTATGGCAGATGAAATGAGGCTACCTATATTTAGAGGAGATGGATCTGAAGATCTTGATCAGCACTATTTCTTATGCGAAGCTGTATGGAGTATTAAGAAAGTCAATGACAAAGTAGTTAAGAGATCTCAGTTTAGTACTACCTTGAGATACCGCACATTGAGTTGGTACATGAAGTTTTTTAACGGAGTTGCATAGCCTAAACCGCTGAATGAGATCAAGATTGCATTGACTGCAGAATTCAAGAAACCTAAGTCGGATTCACAATGCATTACCAAACTGAAATAAATCATGTAGAAAGTAGCTAAACCTATTTGGGAGTTTGATCAGAGGTTTAAGACCTTGACAGGCTAGTTGAATTTTCAGATTCCAGACGAGCAGAACAAGGAATGGTTCATTGATGTTCTCTTACCAGACATTAGAGTTCCTTTGATGCAACAGAAGGTTGCTTCCTAAGCTAAAGCATTGGAGACCTCCATGAAACTAGAATCATCCCCTATGGGAGAATCCAGCTCAGGTCTGAGTCAAATTTTGAGTCAACTAACTAGCTTATCTCTGCAAGTCAAAGATATGAAGAAATACAAGGGAAACGATAAAAGAGACGTGATCTGGTGTATCATATGCAAATAAGAAGGCCACAATAAGGAGCATTGTCCCCTATTCCAGGAGTAATTGGACTCTAGGGCTCTGAGCTCTTTGAAGCAGGTTACTCTACCCTGGTGCGAGGTATGTAGAAATAGACATCGCCCTGGTGAATGCTATTACATGAAAAAATATGTTCAGACACCTACAAACCTTTACGGCACATTTTGTAAATCTGTGGGGCACGATGAGAAAGATTGCAGGGCTTATGACCTCTTTCATGAAATATCAAGAGATACATATAGAATTCAAGGAGAAGTACATCAGGAAGGAAATGCTATGCAATTTAACTCTCTAGGAAGAGGAAACTTCAACCCTCGCGGTGGATTCAGAGGAAGAGGACGAGGAGGAGGTATGGGTCAAGTTCAAGGTCAAATCATTTGTTATAACTGTGCACAGTCAGGTCACTTGGAAAGGGACTGTTAGAAACCTTGTACCACTTGCAGTTACTGCAACTCATTTGAACATGTCATTGAAGATTTCCCTGTGTTGTTAGCCAAGCTTTAGGAGAGACAAGGAGGAAACTAGCAAGTACAACTAATCTCATCAGAACCTCATGGAGAGGATCCTAGAGTCGTTGTTATCACTAGAGGAGGCACTGTTATAAAAGAAGACAGAGTGAGCCCAGAAAAGACTTTAGAAGAATCAAGGGTCAGAAGAGATGAAGACAAGACACAAGTGTTTGATCCGAGGGAACAAAAATAGACATTTGAAGAGGCAAGAAAATAATTTGGAAGAGATCGAGATTCTTCATCAAAGACACAACCAGAATTGAGAGAATGTGGAATCCCTTTGACATTTGCTCAGCCTGCATCACCTGGAGAAGGAAAAGAGGTAAGCAAGCTTATGGAATTCTTATGTACTTGCATTAATCTAATTAAGGATGAAAGAGTTGTACAAGAACTACAAAATTTGATCAGACAATATGATATAGTTAGGATATCTCCTCTACTAAATAAAGCAGTACATCAAGTATCCAGAAAGAGAAGGAAAAATAAGGAACTACACCTCAATGCTCAGATTGGATATTATGACATAGATTATGTGGTCCTCAACTTAGGGTCAGAAGTCAATGTTATGACGAAGCAGACCTGAGCACTGATGGGAAAACCTAAGTTAATTTATTCCCCTATAAGTCTTACGATGGCTAATCAGCAGGCAGTAAGCCCCTTTGGGATACTGGAGCATGTCCTTTTGGACATCGACGGGGTAAGGACATTTGTGGATTTCGAGGTGATTGAGATAGTTGATGATAGTTGTCCTTATCCTGCACTATTAGGAATTGACTGGGATTTCAACAATTCCACTATTGTTGAATTAAAGAAAAGAAGAATGACATTTGAAGGTGATGGCCTTAGGTTCATTGCACCTCTGGATCCTGTTGAAGGTCAAAGATACACAGAACCCATCATAGAAGAAGACCGTGTGTATGAACTAGGGAAAATATATAAATTGACAGCAAGATAGCAGGATTACATTAATCCTAAAGCATATGGGAACTTAAGTTGGACAAGTGACATCACATGCTCATCAGATTTGGAAGAAGCACTAGATAACTAGCAGAACAAAATGTATGACGTTTCTATGAGAAGGTGTGCTAGATTGACCAGGGAAGTTCGCTAGATTGGCATAGAAGTAAGTAACATGCTCACATTTGATGGTTTAAATCATTTAGAAACATTATTGTCAGAATTTGAAGAAATTGTACCAGTATAACAACAACTGTTGGAACTGGATGAAGCTTTAAAATCAACGCTAGCAAGATGGTGGGGAACACATAAGAAGAACATCGTGGACTTGGTGCAATGTCACACTTTGATGACAGTGTGCTTTTCAGAACAAGCCGAAGGGTGCGAAGTTTGATACACGGGTGAGAGCTTCCCGAAGGACCATGTGTGAAGTTGTGAGGAGGCTTGGAGAAACATCCCTCAAGAGTAGTGGGTGCATAAATTCATCATAACTTTGGACACAACGCCTATTAATTGGTATATTCAAGAAGAACTGTGCCTCACCACTTCAAATTGGTATGGTATGACTCAGAACTCTGTAGCTACATTTTTATTTGAAAGTCAGTACCTCTCAGTAGATCAAGCTTTACAAGTTGTAACATATAAAGTCTTTCAGGAGGCACCTAACCTCCCTTTGGAGCAAGAAGAAGATGAATGGACTGCACCACTTCAGAAGGACGGAGACACGTAGAAGGACCAGGAATCAAACTACCTTTTATTGAAAAGCCAATCAAAATCAAGAAAGTTAATATCGGAACAGAGCAAGCACCTAAGCCTCCAAACGTCGGAGATTATTGGGATGATACCACTATTGACAAGATCATAGAACTACTACATGAGTATCAGGACTTGTTTCCAACCAAGTTTACCGACATGAAGGGAATTAAAGGGCCCATGGGAGAGATGAATATCCCCTTGAAACCAGATGCAAGGCTAGTCAAGCAGAGACCTTACAGACTGAATCCCAAATATAAGCAGAAAGTCAATATTGAATTAGACAGAATGTTGGAAGCATGAATCATAGAACATGTTGAAGAGTCAGAATGGATTAACCCTATGGTGGTCCAGGATAAGAATACATGAGAGATGAGAATCTGTGTAGACTTGAGGAAAGTGAATGATGCATGTTTACATGATCCATTCCCTACACCGTTTACTAACGAAGTGTTGGATAATGTGGGAGGATGGGAAGTTTACTCCTTCATAGAATGATTTTCAGGTTATCACCAGATCAGAATTGCTAAGGAAGATCGCCATAAGACCACATTTGCAACAGAATGGGGATCCTACCAGTACACAGTGATGCCTTTCGGACTGAAGAATTCACCAACCATATTTTCTAGGGTGGTGGTCGAAGCATTCAAGGACTTTTTTCATAAATTTTTGGAAGCATATTTTGATGATTGGAATGTTTTTAGCTTATTGCAAAATCATATTGAATGTTTAAGACTAATGTTGGATAAGTGCAGGTAATTTCAGATTTCCCTAAACCTAAGGAAGTGCATCTTATTTTAACCCTTTGGAGTGTTGCTAGGCCATATTGTGTGTAATCAGGGGTTGCTAGTAGATCCTTCCAAGATTTCCATCATTATTGATCTACCCCCTCCTACTTTAGTAAGACAGTGGCGCACTACGCTGGGACATATGGGATACTACATAAAGTTCATCAAGATCTATGCACAGATAACAACACTTATGGAGAAGTTATTAAAGAAATATTTCCAGTGCCAATGGTCAGAGGAATGTCAATAAAGATTCAACACACTAAAACAGAAAATGGTCACTGTGCCCATTCTGGTTTTCCTAGATTGGAGTAAGGAACTCCATGTGCATGTCAATGCTTCATCTATTGCATTAGGAGATGTGTTAGCACAACCAGGAGCAGGAGATATTCACCATCCGTTATCCTTTTCTAGAAGGAAGCTATCTACAGCTGAGATAAATTACACTACCACTGAAAGAGATGGTTTAGCCATGGTGTATGTGTTGGAGAAGTTTCATCACTACTTGGGAGGACACTTTAATATGTTCACTAATCACACTGCGCTAAAATACCTAGTCAACAAACCAGTGTTGGGGGGAAGAATATGCAGATGGCTACTGTTAATATAGGAATATGATTTTGAGATTGTGGTCAAGATGGAGAGAATGAACAAGGGACCTGACCACTTGTCTAGGTTAGAACATGGAGAGGAACCTACCAGTTTGGAGGATACACTACCATATGCACAGTTGATGGCCATCAGAAAGGTTGATGATCACTTCACCGAGATATTTTAGTTCCTTTCAACAGGAATGGCACCTCATGAATATACCATCATTCAGAAGAAATAGTTGGTAGTTCACGCTGTTGATTTTTCACTTATATTTGGGCAGCTTTATAATATGGGACCTGATGATATCCTGAGAAGATGCATTATGGAGGCAGAAAGACCATTGATTCTGACAGAAGCACATGAAGGCATCGTAGGAGGGCACTATGCAGGGAAAGAAACATCACAGAAGGTTCTTAGAGATGGCCTCTGGTGGCCCACTTTACCCAAATATGTTAAGGAATACTACAAAGCCCACGATGTATGCCAAAGAGTTGGGAAACGTTCTAGAAGAGATGAGATGCCTTTAACACCTCAGCTACCCTTACAGGCATTTGAGAAATGGGCTATTGATTTCGTGGGACCTATCAACCCACCAAGAAATCCCACAGGAGCACGATACATTATCACTGCAATAGAGTATTTGACTAGATGGGCAGAAGCAAGAGCACTTAAGGACTATAGTGCAACTACAGCTACGCGATAAATATTTGATGATATCATAACCATATTTGGATGCCCGAAGATCCTTATGAGTGATCAAGGTACACATTTTATTAATAAGACTATTGAATCCTTGACTCAGGAATTTGAAGTCCACCATCAGAAGAGCACTTTCTACCATCTGCAAGCGAATGGGATAGTCGGAGCTTTCAATAAGATCTTGGAGACAGCGCTGATGAAGATTTGCAGTGTAAACAGGGATGACTAGGATTTGAGAGTACCAGTAGTATTATGGGCCTATAGAACCACTTGCAAGAAGTTGACAATGCAGACTCCATTTAAGTTTCTTTATGTTCTAGAAGCAGTCGTACCTATGGAATATTTAGTTCCTAGCTTAAGAATTGTAGCATTTACAGATATGGATGACACAGGTGTTGTGCAAGACAGACTTACGCAGTTGGTAGAACTGGAAGAAGACAGATTCATTGCAGGATTTCACCAGTGGGTATAGAAGGAACGAGAAAAGGCCTACCATGACAGACATATCAAGAGGAAAGCCTTTAAGCAAGGAGATATGGTATTGGTATATGATAGCAAGTTCATGAAGCATCCAAGGAAGTTCAGGACACACTGGCTTGGGCCATATGAGGTTGCCTATGTTACAGAAGGAGGAGATGCGCAATTGAAGACTTTGAAGGGAGAATGGAAGGAAGGTTTGGTAAATGGGAGCTGGTTGAAATTGTACTACGACAACCAGTTGCCTCTTAGCTCTCAGTAAAAGAATAAGAAGAAGTGTCTAGGTACCAGGTGCAATTGAAACTGGGTACCAGACACAAAAAAGACAGTCTGCACAAGGAAGGGAGGAACAGAACAGAGAGCACAGGCTGCTTTGCGCAGTCTGAAGACAAAGAGAAACAAAAGGTTCAGACCTCCAGTGCCTCGGGACAAGTCACAGGTGAGTGTTAGGGGCTTGTTGGCTTTTGGTTATGGAAGAAAGAGAAGATTGAGGAAGAAAGGTGAAATATGAACTGCGTGGAAGGCACATTGACTGATATTGGGTCGAAGTGGTCAAAGAAGCAGAAAATAAGGAGCGAAGTAAGGGAAAGCTAGTCATTGAACAAGAAGATCGAGGATGACAGATCAGTAAGGAAGATAGATCATAGACAACTCAGTAAGTGGAAGAAGATGTCAACGAGTGCTTTGGATCACCTTGCGGGAAAGAAGGAACGAAAGGCTAGCAAAGCCCTAAAAACACGGGTCAAGTTGACCGAGGGTTTTGGTATCTAGGGTTTTGACACCTAGACATTTGTCATTATAATGTATAAATAAAGTTCTAGAGGACCTGGGATGGGTTGGTTATTCATTGTTCGTTCAAGGAGAGTTCATCAGTGTTGGTTGTCGATAATTGTGATTGTTGTGTTGAGAGAAATAGTGAGTTGTATTGTAACATCTTCAGTTGGGTGCGAAGATCAACCCTGCAGCTGGGTGCGCAGGGAAGGGAGATAGAGAGAGAGAAAGAGAGAGATATCTACAAGCTAAGTGCATAGATAGAACTGTATGTTTTCACCTAATATCAAGAAACACAGTTCTGTAGAAGTAGCCCTAGGGAGAGGGTGATCCACGTATATCTTGTTGTTTTATCTGATTTATGTTGTGTTCTTTTGATTTCTTTTATTCTTTTATTGCATCATCGTGTTAGATCTGAGACATATATCGTGTAGTAGGCCTAAGGAGATAAAAAATAACTAGATCTTTGTGTGTTGTTCCTATGAATCCTCTTGCATTTCCTCTGGTTGTAGACACATGTGTCCTGCAACCCCCTATCGCTACTTCGGGTGAGACTGCATCTTCTTTGCAGGTGTTGCCGAAAGTGCCAGTAGTTCAGGCTTGTTGGTGCGTTGTTAAAGTTGAACCCTGGGTCTACCCCTATGCCAACAGCCTGGATGGATATGTCTATGCAGATTGGGCAAGGAGCCCAGTGGACCGGAAGAGCACCTCCGGTTGTTGCTTTACTTTATGTCCTGCCATGGTTTCCTGGTGTAGCAGGAAACAGAGCTATGTGGTATTGAGTACCACAGAGGTAGAGTACATAACATTGAGTGTGGAAGTCCACGAAGTAGTGTGGCTTCAAAAACTTCTGACTGATTTATTTAATCATGAGATGGATCCTACTACTATCCATTATGACAACCAGAGTTGTGTGAATCTCTATGAGAACTATGTGTTTCATGATAGATCGAAACACATCGAGATAAAATATTACTATATCAGAGACATTGTGTAGAGGAAAACAATACACTTATAGTACCTTCCTACCCATGATAAGATTGTCGACATATTCACCAAACCGCTTGCCAAGAAGAAGTTCGAGTACTTTTGTGAGATACTTGGCCTAGTGGAGAATGCCTCACTAGATGTGAGGGAGTGTTGATGATTACAGTTGCATGAGACATAATATAGGATATAGAATGAGTGATTCGACCTAAGAGAGAGCCCATGAGTTGGGTGTTCCCATGAGATGGGCGTGTGGTTCCTCTTTGAGACAAAGATGGAATGTTGTGCCCCTATGTGAGGTGGTGAAGCCCATGAGTTAGGTGTGTGGTTCATCTCTAAGATGGATATGGAATTTTGTGTGCCCCTGTGTAGGGAATCCCATGAGCTAGATGTGTGGTTCCTCTCTGAGACAGAGATGGAATGTTGTGTGCCCCTGTGTGGGGAATCCCATGAGTTGGTTGTATTGTTCTCTCTGAGACAAGATGAAACGATGTATTGGCCTCCTCTGTGTAAAGAGTTGAGATGATGTGATACTCTAGTTGATTCTCCTATGAGATGCAGTGAGAAAGAGATCTGTTGAGTTGGACGTGTTTGTGCCTGAGCATGGGTGAACGTGATCCTAGTGGTTAAGCACTAGTGAGTGTGGTTCTTCTATGAGACGCAGTTAGATAGAGATGTGGACATCCCTGTGGTTGATCACAGATGGATGCACCCCTATTGGATGAGCACTAGTGGGTGCATGATATCCCTTGATATATTGTATAAGAGTCATACTTACCTGTAACCCTATTTCTGATGTAAAGGGTGCAGGTTGGCCCCACCATAAAGTGAAAGATAATTAATATGGTAATTATTAATTATATTGTGATTTATTGAGGTCGAACCTATTGTGCCAATAGACACTATTGTTGATAGGCTCGGTCTAATATAAATAAAGGTAAATTCCCCATTGATGAATCATAACACAAGTGTGAGTTTGGAAATTTCAGCAAGTACTTGTTCTTGGGAAAAGTGTACACCTCTCATGGGCTCTAGTCTTCTAGGATTTTGTAAGCACCCTTTTTTGTGCTAGGTTTATGGTGTGGGAGGTATTTCTCTTGAAGAATATAGCAAAGGATTGGCTAGGTTTTCTTCCCTTGTTGATAAGGGTTTCCTAGGATACTTCTTGTGCACTTATGCATGGCATTTCTTCTTATGATCTTGGTTGTTACAAAAAAAAATTTATGGTTCAAGTAAAATTCTAAAAATGGAATGAACTTCATGATTGAGCCTAGCTTATTGAAAAATCAACAGTGACTCCTGGATTTGGTCAGCGTCGGGCTGACCATACTCTAAATTTGACAGTTAGGGTCTATCCACGTAGACCCATAGATCTACGGCTCTCATGGCTTAAAGAATTCAATCTTCGGCATTTCGGGAGTTCCTCTTCCCATTAACACAATGACTCAAAATTGTTGAAGTGCCACTCTTTGAACCATGGGATATGGTGACACGTATCCATTCTGATGGATGGTTCTGGTTCACTTCGAACTTCGGGACTTCGGAGGATCTATCTCCCTTACGAAGAATACACAAAGTTCATCAAACTCATAAAAAATGAAGGATTCGGGGGGGGGTTAATACTCATGCTCCTTCTCCAAATTCAATGGTCATGATGGAACTTGGCTCCTCTCGAACGAATCTCGCTTGCTCGTCTTCCAAACGAAAGGATCCTCCCTTTAGAGACTTAAATCTTTTTATCCTTCATGAGCTTCATTTGCTTTGAAGGACTTAGATATGGGCGCGTGCTTTGCGCTCTTTCTCCTAAGCTTGAGACTTAGAAAAACCTCCAGTGCACCCCTTGCACTCATTCACCAAACTCTGGAACTTAAGAGGTTCTCGGTCTCTGCCCACCTTGCAAAGACTGTTGATCAGACCAGGGTTCTTCTCAGGTTACCAACAAAAGGTACCGTGTAGTCTACAGTGTTGGCATTTTCATCTCCTCCAAAGAGAATAAGTCTCACCCGAAGTGCTGCTGAGATAGAAAGATAGGGAAGGGTAAGGAAAATACCAAAGAGAATCCATAGATCATCCAGAACTCATTCCTATTCTTGCGCAAGAGAAACATCAGATCTGAAACATCTAACCATAAGAATTGAACCTACTTACATTATGAATAGTGCTTTAAGAATAGAACCATTAAACAGAACTCATAAACCATAAAGGAATAATGTAATGCATAAGTAAACATACAAAGACACATCCTATTTTGTAAATTTGGTTCTCCTTTATCATATTATCTCTGAGATCTTTCTTGCATTACAGACTCTGAATTACATAGATATATTCAGTACAGACTCTTGGCTCTAGGCCTCAGCCACAGAGTTCTAATTCCTCAACTGATAGGTCTCATTTATTTCAGACTCTCCTCTTCTTGACTTACAACAGGTAGCAGCAACTAATCCCAAAACCTTGGGCGACTCTGATAGATGTGACTCAACCCAAATATACTCAACTCATGAATGAGTGAACCAACAAACTGAATGAATGAAAACAACATCAACCCAACCTAACCAACCCTTTTACAATTATATTCAGTCCTATATATAGTTGGGTTATGTTTTCCTATTCGGCTTGCTCGCCTTCTTGTTCTGTTGTAACTGTTTTTTGCTTAGGTGGTGTTGCGCTAGAATCCACAACTGCTTTCTGTTATTCTTCCTTCCAGCCTCTGATGAAGTTTGTGCAACTCATGATTATTCAAATCTTGTGGAATTCTTTCTCAAAAACGAAGGGCCCAATAGGCTCTGACCACAATCCTTGACTCATCCTCGAGTCAAGAACTTGGTTCCTTCATGTTCTCTAGGAGCAACTATTGCTTTCCCTTATCTGGATTTTCCTCTTCTTTGAGCTCTTCTAATTGTGCCTTTTCTTCCTTTACCTCCTCAAATGAAGGGCCCAATTATGGAACCAGTTGTAATGCTCTATGCTTTACTCCATGAAAGCTTTCAACTTTGTCCTGCCATTTACAGGCGAGAAGTGATGCTTTTGCCAGGAACTGTTAGGTTGTCTCTTTGTTGTACTCCTTTGGATTGGTTGCAACCAACGAGTTCCTTTCGGAGTCAGCTATTGTGTCGACCTGGTGCATTTGCATATAGGCGGTTTGAATTACTGGTCGAAAATCGCACAGCTCTTTCTTAGATAACTATGCTTCGTAGAGTGAATTTAGTTTGTTGTCAGCCTACTGGATTTGATCAAACTTTTGTTGTTGCTCTATGGGGTCCATTGTGACTGCAACTTCCTCGTTCAGGACCTGGATCTTTGTGCATACTTTCTCTAGGACTTTATTCTGTCGAGCGATGATGCCCATCCAATCCCTGACTTCTCTGAATATTTTAGTGCAGTCCGTTGTCTGCTTATGTAGTGCCACTCGGGAATTGTTTCCTTGTAGTATTATCCTTTGCATTTGGTCCTACAGTTGTCGAGGTTGTTGTTCTACTTCTTGTTGGACTTGTTATAGCTTTTCTTGTATCTTCTTCGTGCGTGTAGCGAGTTGTGTCCATGCCTCTTGTAACAGCTCAATATGTGTCTCTGGTTCTCCTATTTCGTTGGCTTTGAGTAGGTCAGGCGCAACCTTTCGAATCTCCGGCCAGGCTTTTGCAAGTTTTTCCTACACTTTTTCTAGTTTGTGTTGGGCTAGGAGTCTATCATGTTTTTCCTCCGTTCTACATGTTTGTGCATATAGTTGTTCTTTCCTGGTGAGCTCAGTTGAGCTCTCAGCGTCTTGGAGACTTTGCTCTAGTTGGTCTATGGAGGCTCTGATTAGTCTAAACAAATTTTATGCTAGCCATTGTACCATGTCTATAGATGATGGAGTTGCATCAGTGGGTACTCACCACTGTAGTGGGAGTCCACTACATGTTGAATGGTATGAGCGAGTTTCTACCTCATCCTCTATTGGTGGTGTTGGTGCAATCCTCAATCTTAGGTTTGTGGGTAAGAGCATCAAAACCTCGGTTCTGGTTATGCAAAGTTGTATCAATTTTGCATATTTTTGGGGGTTCTAGAGAACTTGCACCATCTGCGCTTACATGGTGGTCGTACCCGCCTCCATTTTTTATTCTAGCTCATTGTACGCATCTGGTATCTCTGTATCTTTTGGTGCTTCTGCATCATGTGTCATGATTTTTGGGACATCCTCACCCTTGGTTGGTGAGGGGATTTGTGGGTTATGGTTGGGTTCCATCTCTTCTCTGCTTCGGCCGGCTTTTTCCTTTACTGAAGATTCGGGTTGTTGTTCCTGGGGGTTCGGATTCGGGACATCCATCATCATGGGCTGCTCTGATGCTTTAAGGTCAGGGTCAAGAATTTCTGAACTAGGCTTGGGGGATTCTCTGGTTGTCTATGGGGGTTGCCGTTCCTCTGTCTCTGGGTGGTCGAGCTGCATCAGCTCTGAGGCTATGGTCTGAAGTGGAATGGTGGTGAGGAGGTTTGGTAATTGGAGTTGTGGGGGTTGCTCAATGATGAGTGTAGCCGGACTTGTTTCAGGGTCTGGGTCATTTGGAATGTTAATGATAGTGGTGGCTTTGGTCATGGCATGGGTCCGAGGAGCGGTAGATGCAAGGGGTTGTGGGTTTGGGGGTTTGTTCGGTGAGACCCCTGTTTTGGGCCTCTTCACCATTAGTTCGGTGCATAGCACAGCACCCAGGATCTGGTTGACCTATGCACCTGATAGCATGGCATTGGGTGGAAACTGTCGGGGGGGCGGTATTTTCCTCTGATCCAACTGCAGTGTTTCTTCTTCCTCCTCTAAATCTGTTTTTTTTTAAGCGTCTGACTTCTTCGGCTCGGGGCCTGAGCTTGTTCCCTCTCCTGCTTCCTTGACTTTTTTCTTGAGCACTGCGGTAGGAAAAATGTAATGCATTCCTGATTTACGTTGGCCTCGTTTGACTCCTGGACATGACATGACTTCTTTATGTAAGGCTTCCTCATCCAAATATAATGGTAGCATCTGTGTGTGGAAATGTTCCATGATGGCATGCCTCGGCCAGATGAATGTGTTGTGTCGATTCATGTTGAATGCAATATTCCTCATGTTATTATTGAGGATCTCCTGTGGGATGCACAGCCTCTATGTTGCATTTATCATAGCATTATACCACTTGGAAAATGTTATGTTGTTGAGTGTTGTGTTCTCTGAGTCTAGTCTGGACTATCATGGCTCAAACATCTTCATCAGCTGCCCTTTATCTGGTATTGTCAGTTGTCTGCCCACCGGTGACTTCCATTTGATCATTGTGAATGCCACAAGTAGGTATCCATAGGTAAAGGTTCCTCCTTTCTCTTGTGCCTCTTCGCAAGCTACTAGTAGTTCCTCTAGTGGGAAACTACACCAATTCAACACTGCTCCCTGATTACAGAAGTCGGCAACTAATAGCACATCTAAAGTGAATTCTCCCTTATAATAGGACCTCATAACCTTGCTGGCTATGATATAGCAGCCAGTCTAGATTGTTTCGGGCAGTATTGTCTCAATGATTGTTGTGCGTCTGCCTCGCTTGGTGTTAAACTTCTCGTACATGCTAAGCTTGCCTTTCTTCTTCCCATGCTTGTCAGCACCCTGAAATCCCTTCGACACATCCTATCCTTTAGAGGATAGTCTGGTCAGCTGTTGGATATCTTGTGCATGGAGTGGATACCGCTTATCCAACCATAGACTTATGTCATCCACTCTGCTTATTAGAAACTCCGTGTAGTGCACAATTTCGTCAGTGGTGCCAAAGACTGGTAAGTCTCTTAGGTTCATGATGGTGGAGTTAAATAGGTTGATGAACTCCTTTTTCAGTATAAAGTGCATATCTCCAGTTCTATCTGGATCTAACTCCCAAAATACGTCTAGGTGCATCTATGGAAACAAGGCTGAATCTGTGAGGTCAAGGTCGAGTAGCTTGACATGCTTTATTTTCCCTTTGAGATCACCTAGAATCTCGAGCCAGGGGTCACAAAGCTCATCTGGTACTGCTTCTTTAGTCATGTTGTTCCTAATTGTTGTGGCTCTCAGCATTAGCGCTTCTGTGGCCATTAAGAACTAGGGCTACAATTACATCTTTGGCAATGGTCCTAACTGGTTTGCACGCCTAAGTTTGGAAAGGGCTATGCTTGTTTTTAGAAACAATACTTTCTCGTCTGAGTTCTGAGATTCTTATGTCTAGCTTAATGGGTAAGTTTTAGCAATAACTACTCCTCATCATGACCGTATAGACGTAACAGGGTGTGAGTTGTCTGACAGGATGGTTTGATCAAGGGAAATCTGATTGGGTGATCTTGGTATTTACTCGTTTGAGTGGAATAGGGACCTGGCCGAATTGATACCTTTCTGTTTGACGGGTGGGTATCCCAGCACGAAGTTCGATGGCAACTTGCCATAATGTGGCTTTATGGCTTAACAGGCGACAGTCGGGGTACCGGAATGGCAATAAAGGGTGTGATTGGACTGGGTTTGCATGGCCTTTGACGCATATTGGATTGCGATTTGTGGCCTCTCCAACCACAAAGGTTGTCCCCGTCATCTTTTATGACTGTCATTAATGGAATTTTTAATACTTCAGGTTCTGTATTGTTGGGTCGTCGGCTCTGTATCAACCAACACTTAAACAGAACAAATGAACTATGTGTTATGGCGCAACACTGCACACATGGACATTATTAACGGAATTTACAAATTTTTTTGAAAGAAAACGAAACTTAAATCTAACTATTGTACAAGCTCCGTCAGATTGGAGCGACTTCCCTTCTTCTTAGTTTCAAGATAGGTAGAGCTTCAGGCGAGTGCATTCACCCATCCTGGTCGTAGCACACCATCCAGTTGAACGAGTCGGACTGCTCCTGATGGTCGGATCTCCACAACTATGAAGGGTCCCAACCAGTGCATACGCAGCTTGCCAGGGTGCATCTGGTATCGGCTGTCATAGAGTAACACCTTGTCCCCTTGTGTAAATACCTTGGTTTTAATGTGGCGTTCATGCCAGGCTTTTTGTCTTTCCTTTTCAATCAACTGATGGAAGTCTTCCAGAAATCTGGTTTCTTCGAGTTCTTGTAGCTCTGTAAGTCTCTGCGCCATTGATTCTTCGTCTGTCATACGTTTGTCTTATGCAATATACAGATTTGGGGTGATGAACTCTGTGGGCACCACTGCCTCTTTTCCATAAACCAAATAGAATAGTGTGTATTTGTGGAGTTTCTTTGTGTTTTTCCTGTAGGCCCATAGTACCGCTGGAACTCTATCATCCCAGTCTTCTCAGTTTGCGCATCAAAATTTTGTTAGTCCCTTTTCCAGGATTTTGTTGAAGGCTTCGACTGTTCCGTTGGCCTGTGGCTGGTATGGACTACTCTTGTGATGTTGAATCAGAAATTTTGCGGTAAGTGTTTCTATAGTGCTACTAATGAAGTGAGCTCCTTGATCATTGGTTAGGCTCCTGGGACATCCGAAGCGGGTAATGATATTCTCGAAAATGAACTTGGCAGTCATATCCATTGAACAGTCCTGTACCATTGTTGCTTCGGCCCAACGAGTAAGGTAGTCGGTTGCGGTAATGATGTACCTTACCTTTGAATGTTTGGTTGTGGGGTTGATTGTCCCAATGAAGTCAACTGCCCATTTCTCAAATGCATGTAGAGCTCTAACTGGTTGTAGTGGTAATTCATCTCGGTGTGACGGCTTGCCCACCCGTTGAAAAACATCACACGATCTAGCGTATGTTTTTGCATCCTTGAAAAGTGTTGCCCACCAAAGTCCTGCCTGTAGAACTGTCTGTGCCATTTCCTTTCCTCCTACGTGACCTCCTGCAATTCCACTATGGCATTCCCAGAGTATATCATTCCTTTCATGATCTAGGACACATCGTCTTAGGATGTTGTCTACTCCTAGTTTATATAATTTCCTGGTGATCAGCTGATAATCTGCTGCTCTGACGACCATATGGTGTTTTTGGGTTGCGGAATATGTTTCAGGGCATGCCCCTGTGCTGAGAAAGATTTCTATGTCCTCCAAATATTCTGGTATGGCCTTGATCCTGAATAAATATACATCTTGGAGTTGGTCATCCACTTCTCTGCCACTTTCTCCTGACTCTAGTCTGGATAGATGGTTGGGTCCGACATTGCATTGTCCTGGCTTAATGATGACTTCAAAAGAAAATTCCTGAAATAACAGCAGCCATCTGCAAATTCTTCCTTCCAACACAGGTTTGTTAACTAGGTATTTTAGTGTTGAGTGATCAGTAAAAAATTTTAAATGAGACCCTAATAGATAATGTCTAAATTTATCTAAAGTGTAAATCATTGCTAAACCTTCCCATTTTGTCGTTGTGTAGTTACGCTCTGCTTGCGATAGCTTCTGACTCGCAAGGTAGATAGGGTGATCCATAGCTCCATCTCCAGGTTGCATTAGGATAGCTCCTAAGGAAATTCTTGAAGCATCCACATGGACGTGAAATTCCTTCTCCCAATATGGGAATATCAGAATCGGTGTTGTAATGAGTTTCTCCTTAAGTGTTTCAAATACTTTGTCACATTCGGGAGTCCATTGGAACGTTTCAGCCTTTTTCAAGAGGTTTTCAAAAGGTGCAGTAATTTTGGCATATCTTCGAATGAACCTGTGATAGTAACCTGTGTGTCCGAGTGTGGAGCATAGTTGTTTAGCACTCATAGGTGGAATCATATTCACAATGACCGCAACTTTAGCTGGGTCTACCAATACTCCTTCTCGGAAGACTATGTGGCCCAATAGATTTCTGTGTGGCACACAGAAGATACACTTCCTGAGATTTAATGAGATTTGTAGCTCTCTGCATCTGTCAAACATTATCCTTAACAGTGCTACATGTTCCTTAAGCAGGCTATATATTTTCCAATCGTCCATATAGACTTCTATGAACTTGTGAATGAACTCTCCAAAGGCTGCTATCATAATCCTGGAGAAAACTGCAGGGGATTTCTTTAAACCAAATGGCATCACATTGTATGCAAAAGATCCCCATTCGGTAATGAAGGTGGTTTTTCTCTTGTCCTCTTCAGCAATCCTAACTTGATGGTATCCTGAAAATCCGTCTGTAAATGAGTATGCTTCCTTCCTCGGAACCTGTTCTAGGACCTAGTCGGTAAAGGGTGTTGGGAAAGGGTCATGCACACAGGTAGATTTGAGGCTTCTGTAGTCCACACAGACTCTAATATCCTCAGTTTCTTTCTTACTTTGAATGATTATCAGGCTGACCCATTCTACTTCTTCTACCAGAAAAATGAGACCTTATTTTAACATTTTATCAATCTCCTTCTTAACCTTCTCTTTTATTCTTGGGTTAAGACAGTATGGCCTATGTTTGACAGGATTGGATCCTAGTTTTAAATCAATCTTCATGTCTCCCAAAACTCCTTTGATTCCCTTCAATTCTAAAAAATTCTTTGGGAACAAATCTTTGTATTCCCACAGTAAACTCTGTATTTCCTTACTGGTTTGCTCATCCCAGTAATCGCCCACCAAAGCTATTTTGGGTTGCTCTTTGGTCCCTATGTTGAGTCTCTGCAATTTGAATGGGTGATTGTAGGAACTATTGGTCTGGATAGGTATGGTTTTTTGGATTTCTTTGTTCCCCTCGGTCTCTTTGATGGCTAGGTTTCTAAGTTCTTCTAAATTGTCTAGGATTTATTAAGCTTTGCTAATCTGAAAGCATTCTATAGGCTTTTCAATCATGGGTAAGTGGGGTTTACTCTGAAGTTCTTGGGTATGCTTGGGATATACTACAAGATCTTATCAGTTATTAATATTGGTTGTAAAAATAAGTTCTTTAATATTTTGTAGGACTAGTTCAAACTCGGGGTACTTACTTGTAAATGAGAAGTCTTTGCAAAACTGAGTTGCCAGTGCCTGCCAACCGCAGGTATGTCATCTGGTTTCCTCATGTATAATCCAAGCTTTCAAGATTGGGCCTAAAGAATGGGAGAATACCTGAACCCATAAGTGAGAGGGTATCTATGTGGCCTACCATTGTGCCATGCACTATTGAATGTGTATCCTAGGGTTCGATTCTCCGTTAAACAGTTGCGCAATGTGGAGATCCGTCTGCATATTTTATTCTAGCTGCTCCCTATTCCATAACCTGTACATGACGGCTTGCTTCACCTCATCCCAAGTTCTAAGTGTATATTTATGAGTAGCCCACAATCTGGTGGGGGTGTTCTGAAAAGCTATATCTAGTATTGAAATTCTTTGATCTTCTCCCACAGTTTCTTCCATATTCTACAAAAATTTGCCTAGATCTGAGGTGCCATCATATATTGGGTGTTCTCTGACTTCGGTCCCAACCCATCTAGTCATTCTGATAGTTGCGCATCTTCTTGAGAATCTTTCATGCAAACCTTGTTGTCAACTATCAAAATCCAGTTCTGAATCTTCGTCTGTTGACTGGATACTTTGCCAGCATACTGATCCATCTACAATGGGGTTTATATAATTGTTTCTTGTCCTAGTTGTTACAGTGTACAGCTAGTCTAGGTATTCTCCTTCCATATTATTGTCTATTGGTTCTGTGTACCTGGGTCCTACGTGTGGATCCAAATGTTGAACTACCTTGATTACCTTAGCTTCAAAAGTCATGGTATCTTTCTTTAGGTCAATTACTGCATAATTGTCGTAGGCCCAATCGATGCCAAGTAGCGCAAGGTAGGGGTCCTTGTCTCCCATGATCTCAATGACTTCAAAGTCAGCCACTGTTTTTACTCCTGCTACATCGATTTCCACATTATCCAATCTTCCTATGGGAAATATGCAGTATTGGTTTTCCATTCTTAACTGAATTGGGGAATAGGTCAGTCTCAGTTTGCCTAACACTTCCCAGGTCTTCTTGGGAAGACTGTTCACATCTGACCCTAGATCCAACATAATGTCTTTAATTTCGAAGTCATCTAACTGGGATATTAGTCAGAATTCTTTTCTGGTTCTTACTTTTCTTCGTTTCACTCTCTGAGTACTCTTCTCAGGAAGGTTAGCTAGAATCCTTTCTTCTGAGGTTTCTTCATTCCCTAGGACTAGGTACAGCGCATTGCACAACTTCTCTATCAGTTGATCATTCCCCAGAATGTCAGATAATAATTGAAACTAGAGGTCAATTGTGTTTTGAGGTTGCTCAGGTTGTTTTGGTATGCCTACAGGGTTTCTGGGTGCAGGGGGTGAAGCAAGGATTTGTGCCACTTTAGGGCATATATCCGGATGAGGGGGGTTCTCTTGCATTTTATGATTAGGAATATTCTGGAATACTTTTGTGGCATCTTTAAAGAACAATTTTTTCTTTATAGGGTCGTACCTGTCTTCTTTAGGTGCTACTTTCTGAATCTGAGGTAGAGTGTCAGCATCATCTCCTGTCTTTGCTCCTCCTCAAGTGACAATGTTAAGGTTTGGAAATTATCCCTTAGAAATCCTCTTGATCTATGAACTAATGAGGTTAATTCCTCTTTTTCATGATCTATCCTCCCACTTTGCGATTATCTCCGGGCATTCTTCGGTTGTGTGTCCGTTGGATCTACGATGAGAGAACCATGGTCATCTTGGATGAGGGAAATCTATAGCCAAGTGACCATGTTCATCACAGTTGTAACATATGCTCGGTCCTCTTCCCCCTATTCTCCCTCCTCTAAAGTTTCCTCCATCTCTGTTGAAATTACTAAGACAACTGAGAGGGGGGCGGGGTGAATCAGTTGTTATTGTGCTTAAACAATTTTAAGTCTATTAAAACATTCTTAATCTTTCTTCAAGTGATCATCAATATTATACAACATATGGACAACATAAATAATGAGCATCAGTCACACATAAGATATACACAGAG
>ML782240.1:301016-311539 GCA_009831015.1 Picea engelmannii
TGTGTGTGTGTGTGTGTGTGTGTGTGTGTGTATTCTCACAACACATTTAGAATGGCATCAAAAAAATTTCTTAACTTGTGCATTCTAACAGTTGCATCACATCTCTATATACACATGAAAGGAAACCTCCTTCATTACCTATGCATCATTTTAGCATACCAAACTTTTTAAAATGTAATTCAACATTTAGTGAACTTATTCCAAGGTGCCAATATCCATGGCCACATTCACATACCATGCACCCTTGTGTTGATATCAAGTTTGCCACACTTTATGTCAAGTACTTTTCCATGGTGTGTTGGATCTTAGCCAAGCTCTTCACCATATGGCTTACTCATCTTCGTTCATTGTTGCAGCAGGACTATGCTTCCGGATATAGGATGATCATGATCCCAGATCAACACATATGAAACCAAAAGTTTCTTGAGTGCACCCAAGAATTCTTCCTTCAGTAGTAACCAGGGTACCAGTATTCATGGCCACCCAATTTTATATTTTCTTTAACACCTCTACCATTTAGGTAGATTATTGGAAGGACCTCCTTCCTTAATGGGAAGTCCCTTACCTACCCTCTTATGCAATCATGCATTTCCTCGATGTATTCAATGCAATGTGCTAACTAGGAGCACCTTTATTCCCCAACTCCCTAGATTGGTCATTGTACCCATGGTACTCTTTACTCTTGCATTTTCTTGTAAGGATTATAACTTATATTTGGCTATCATAGACTTCCTCTCTCTATTATTCGGGTTCTTTTACTTAATCATACCCTACTTGGGTATCAATTGGCATACAACAACCACTTCCAAATTATGTGCATATAATTAATATAATGAAACCTTTTCAGAAGGGATTCTTAATGAATCCCTTCATACCTCATGCCACATAGGTATAAACATTCTTATACCTAATCTGGATGCTAGCATCCTCTCCGATATTACCTCATCAATGGTGATTTTGTAGGGAATTTTAAAGTCCCTTCAACAATATTTTAACAACAACATTCCCATATCTATCCTTTGCTTGAGGTTTTCCATCATTGGAAACTGTCTTTCTCAACAAGTCAAGTTTCATTATACACATGATACACGTCATAAATATGTTAGTCGTTATGTAAAATAAAAACACAAGTATCATAGCTGTTGGAGTTACTTCACACACAAAGGAGAAAAGGGAAGAAAAGGAGAGAAATGCACATATTGTCACAAAGGATTCCATTTGGAATCCACATGCATGCAAAAAAAAAAAGATCTGATGTCTCAAATACTTCAGAAAAAAAACCTTGGAGATCGCATCCCCGAGGGTGCAAAGAAGAAGAAGCCAGAAGATCCAAATTTCAAGAAAGGCAATTCTAGCCATGCCTTGATTGCCATCAACTCCTCTCTCGATGCTTGGATCGTAGATTCAGGAGCATCACATCACATGGATGTCTCAGAAGCAGTATATTCTTCATTGGATGCATACAAAGGTCCTCCCATTCTGATGGGAGACAACTCTTCTGTCAAAGTCACCAGCAAAGGAAGGATTGAACTCACCAATGGAAGTTTTGAGAATGTGTTGCATGTTCCCAAGCTTTCTGTCAACCTTCTCTTCGTGTATCAAATGACGAATTCTAGCATTGGAAAAAGAATCGTATTCACACCAAATGTCGTGGACATCTACGACATGCAAACCAACTCCAAGGTTGCAACCGGTGAGGTAAATCATCAGTCTAGATTGTATACATTTTCTGAATTCATTGAACCTGATTCTGCTTTACTGCTTACTCATGCTGATGAAAGTAGTAGGATATGGCACGAAATGTTTGGACATTTGAATTTCAGATACATGTAACAGCTTAGCAAGAAAATATTAGTTGATGGTCTACCAGACATCCATTTCTCCAAGGGAGTATGTGAGGGATGTGTTCTCGGGAAACACCCTCAAGAGAAATTCAACAAAGGAAAGTCTCAGCGAGCTTCCTCACCTTTAGATATGATCCACAGTGACCTCATGGGTCCTTTTCCGCATCCATCGATCAGAAAAGTGAGTTTTGTTCTCATTTTTGTTGATGATTTCTCACGTTTTACTTGGATCTACTTTTTCAGGAAAAAATCAGAGGTATTTCAACACCTGAAAGATTTCAAAGCCTTGGTTGAGACACAGTCCGGAAAGAAGATCAAAGTCCTTCAAACTGATAATGGGGGAAAGTATGTGAATCATGAGATCCACAATCTTTTCCATGAGGCAGGGATTCAGTTGCAACACACAGTTCCCTACACTCCACGGCAAAATGGAGTTGTTGAGCGAAAAAACCAATCTCTAAAGGAGATGGCATCTTGCATGTTGCATGCAAAGTCACTACCACGGAGACTATGGGCTGAAGCACTTGACTATGCAACATACATCCAAAATATATCTCCTCATAGATCTGTCAAGGATAAGACCCCCTATGAGGCTTGGAGCGGCCTCAAACTAGAAGTGACCCACTTTCACATTTTTGGTTCACATGCATGGGCCCGGATTCCCTCTGAAAAGAGGAAGGCACTTGATCCACATAGCACTGAGTGCATTTTTGTTGGATACCCCGATGTTGTGAAGGGATAATGGCTTATTGATATTTCCTTGGACCGACTCATCATTGAGCATAGTGTCCAATTCGAGGAAAGTGTCTCACATGTACCTCACCGGCTGCATGCAGACACCTTCACTCTTCCACCTATCCGAGATGATGAGCATGCACATGTTGACTCTTCTCCAGATGAGAGTTATGATTCAGAGGACTCAGAGGATTCAGATTCAGAGTCAGAGTCAGTATAGTCAGATGCAAAGTCAGAGCATCTAGATGCAGTTGCAGAGCAAGATCAGAGGCCCAAGTGGGCACAGACTACTGATCAGGATGCAGGGGATCTCGTAGGTGATTCAGTCGATACTAGAAGAACTCGATCTAATTTTGAGGAGCCTCCTATTGCACTCACTGCCACTGAACCATTGCCTTCTAGGCATCTTTTCTTGGTTTAGTCTTCAGATCCATAGTCTTATGGCAAGGCTGCTGGAAATCCCTTTTGGGAATCCGCCATGCAGGAGGAGTACAACTCCCTCCTCGAGAACCAGACTTGGGATCTGGTTCCCCTTCCTTCTGGGAGGAAACTTGTCATATGCATATGGGTCTACAGGACCAAGAGCGCAGCGGATGGACAGATCAGCAGATACAAATCCAGGCTTGTCACCAAAGGATTTTAGTAGGTTCATGGTATTGACTATGATCAGACCTTCACTCCAGTAGTGAAGATGGATTGCATACGATTGTCTCTTTCCATTACGGTAGCCAAGGGATGGGAAGTCCATTAGATGGACGTGAAGAATTCATTTATTCACGGTGATCTCTCTGAGGAGATATACATGGAGTAGCCCCAGGGATTTATGCAGGAATCATCTTTGGTTTGTCGACTGAAGAAGTCACTTTATGGACTCAAACAGGCTCCGAGGGCATGGTATGCCAAGATGGACTCCTACTGTTGTCACAGAAATTTGTACGTTGTAAATCAGACCCGAATGTATACATGCTCAGGACGGCTGATTCACTTCTACTTTTAGTTTTGTATGTCGATGATTTGTTGATCACTGGTTGCTTGACTTCAGCGATTACTGCAGTCAAGAGGATTCTTCATGACATATTTTTGATGACAGACATGGGTCTGCTACACTTCTTCCTTGGACTTGAGATCAGTCAGGATGCATCAGGCATTAAACTGTCTCAAGCCAAGTATGCACGAGATCTCCTTGAGAGATTTCACATGATAGACTGCAAGTCTGCTCCAACTCCTTTCCTATCAGGAGTCAAACTTGAGGATGGTGGGGAGACTCCACTGGTTTACAGCACATTGTACAGACAGCTAGTGGGGATCTTGTTGTATCTCACACACTCCAGACCAAACCTCTCATATGTAGTTGGCACAGTTTCCAGGTTCACGTAGGAGCCGCATGAGCTACATTGGAAAGTTGCAAAGCGTATCCTTCAATATGTACAAGGCACCATCACCTTTGGGATTCATTATGCAGCAGACTCTACAATAGATCTCATTGGGTTTACTGATTCTGACTAGGCTGGGGATAGTATTGATCTCAAGTCCACATCTGGTTACTCACTCAGTCTTGGTTCTAGGCCTATCTATTGGTCGAGCAAGAAGAAAGTTGACATTGCTCTATCTTAAGTCGAGGAAGAGTACAGAGGGGTAGTTAACATAACCATTCAGGCTATGTGGCTACAACATTTTCTCACTAAGTTGGGAATTCAATTTCATCGGCCGATCGTCATCTAGTGTGACAACCAGAGCACTCTGAAGTTCTGCAGAGATCCATTTCAGAGGTAGCGGACGAAGCACATCAAGATCCACATGCACTACATCCGGGACTTGATACATGAGGGGATCATCGACTTACATTTCTGTCCTTCAGCAGAACAGACGGCAGACATTTTCACCAAGACCTTCACTGAGAAAAAATTTCATTCTCTGTGAGGTTGTCTTTGAGTGAAGGACACAGTTGCCTAGTAACTGTAGTTCTTATTTTNGAGGTTTTCCCTCTTTCCTCACTTTTTTTTCAGTGTATCTTTTGTACTTGGGTACCTAACATGCCCTCATTGCCGGGACCCAATCTTTATTTTCACCATAGTGATGTTTAGGGGGGGTGTTGGAGTTACTTCACACACACCTAGGATTTCTTTTTCCTAATGTTTTTATTTGTTTATTATTCATAATTAGTCATTATCCAGTCTCCTATATTTTAGGAGAGAATATTCCACCTGGAGAATATTCTCTTTCAGTTCACACTTCAGTTTGACTAGTTGAGTTGAGTTTATATGTTGCATTGGGATCATCACCATGCTAATTCGACCTTGCTTTGGTATCATCACCAGAGTGGTGCATTAGCCTTGATTCCCTCAGTTAACTCCTCACTACTCTCTGTTCAGTCAGTTAACTGAAGACTAGTTGACTAGTTAACTCAACTAGGTGGCAGTTCACTCCCGTAATTGCCTGAGAGACTAGAATAGGTGGTAGTTCACTCCCGTAACTGATGGTGTGTGTCCAGATAACTCTAGAACACCACTATGGTGACTTGGTTCACCTCAATTCGAACTCATTGAGTTATACAGAGTATATCATGTGTAAATTATTCATTATTCACAACAGTTAATGAGAATTCTTCCATTCTTTCTCTCTTTCTTCTTCTTTTCCAATTCTTTCTGAAAAAGTGTGTATTATTGTTTAGCTAGATCTATTCTGTGCAGGTTCAAAACATTTACAATAGCGTTCTAGTCAATAAAATATTTTAACATATCATCTTTCCAATTTTCTCTTATCCCAAAGAACACATTAGACAACAAGAAAGGAGTTAAGAGATTCTTCCCTTTTTCCAATCTCTTCTACACCAATTGGGATTTTCAGCCCAGCTAAGTTATTTCTAAGGCCTCACTACCTTTGCTTAACATGGCTTTAACCAATCCTATTCATTTAAACATACTCATTTATTCATTCTCCCTTTTCCAACTATACTTGTTCTCATCGCTGCACATCTAAGACCTACAACTATGTAAGCAATTCAGCGTTTTTAGGGTGGGAGAACTGTTCCTCCTTTTTCCTTTTCTTTTCTTTTGAAATTACTCCCTATTGGGATCTTCCTTCTCTTTTCCTTGAGCGGCCTTGGTTAGGCCTCACCCTAACCTTTTTGGATACATCAGTATGCTTTACTAGAAACTTTTTCTCATAATGAAATATGAACCTGTGCATTCTGCACATTACCATTCAGTTATCATAATGGTCAACATACATTTGTTAGTCTTTTGCTCATACATTTTGTTGAAAAATGAAATCCAAAACTCTTACACACACACACACACACACACACATATATATAGGCTTGCAACCCATTGCTCAATTTCCATCAATCATTAAGGTTGTGACTATGTTCTTCTGACAGAGTCCTTACACCATTCCTTCACAAGGAACTCCTTCAGCATGCAACTTCCTTATTGCATATCCTTCTATATATATATATATATATAGGCTTGCAACCCACTGCTCAATTTCTATCGATCATTAAGGTTGTGACTATGTTCTCCTAACAGAGTCCTTACACCATTCCTTCACAAGGAACTCCTTCAGTATGCAACTTCCTTATTGCATATCCTTCACTATCTATGATACCTCAACCTTGAGTTAGTTCAGTTGTTTATCAAATATTCCATAAGGAATATAAACATGCATCTTTGTTATGCATCTAGATTATTTGTCCACACATATTCCTTGTTTTTTTAACATACATCAATGATGCACTTAACCACATGCACAATCATAAATAATTTAACTTACGATTGTTCACAATTATTCTCATGCAGTCCTCAAAGGCTTAATCATGTTGCCTTTTTTAGTGACATCAGAGCATCCTTTCTCATTTACTCTCTCATCTCTTTATACTAGCCTTTCTGAGGGAATGGAACACATTCCCCTCAAGCTATTATTCAAAACCAATCTTTCATGGCTCCTTGGAATAGAGTCAGTCATGCATCCATGGTATTCATTAAATCTTGGAAAGTGTAATTCTTGCCTAACATTTCACTCATTTAGGCAGTCACATCATGGCTTTAGTATACATATTCTCATGTGTGTGTGTGTGTGTATGTGTGTGTGTGTGTGTGTGTGTGTGTGTATGTGTGTGTGTGTGTGTGTGTGTGTGTGTGTGTGCATGCGCGCGCGCGCATCACTTGCACATTTAATATCATTCATATATACTTGGTCTTAGTATTGTTTTTCATATCAAGAAACATTATAATGCATTAAATTCATGCACTCAAGCATATACCAACATAGCCAAACATTCATCATGCAAGCTCATCACTTGCACCCTTTCCATGGAATACATGCACATGGACATATCAGACTTATAGATCCTCCTCCCAAGGATATTGTTGCCATCCTTATGACAAGCCTCATAGAGACACTCAACACTGATATTCCCTTTCAATTGAGGGCTTGCAGTCATATCATTCTTTTAAGCATGTATACACATATATGTAGGTGCATCTCTTGCACCCCTTTTACATTGATATTTTAGTTTTAATATTAGTTTGCTTTAGTGACAAATTACAGTAACTCATATGACTAGCTCATAGTCATAATTCATATTGATGTTGCCCCTTCTACATGGCAATAACAAACAAGGGTCAACTTTTTCCTTTCTACTATAAAAACCTTCCATAATTCAAAATTCATATGGGTAGTTATTGTGCCACTCAAGGCAGTAATATAACCACTTCTAGTCTCTTCTTCATGCCTCAATTCACTCTTGGTCAACAGACTTCTGCAAGGGTATATTTTCCTAACTCCGTCTTATAACTATCTGAGTACACCAAGCCATCTCCATATGATTACCATCCACCTCTGGATGTCAATATGATCCACTGGTCATCCAAAGGTGTTTTGACACCTCCTTAATTAGACTTTGTATAGGTCTCCCATTGATCCGTATAGTCTTATAGTATTAAGGCATTAGGCCACAACATCATCAACTTCTCATTCTTATTGTTAACCCCTATTTCCATAAGGTCATCCTCATCTAAAAGATCCATTAGTAGATCATACCTTACAACCCACCACAAGTTATAACATGCCTAATTTGCATGTTCAATATTTTTCCATATGCATTCTTATGCATAAACATGCCCTTGAGTTAACATGGATATACACTCCATTAGCATAACCATGATCTTTTGAACTTTCTCTCGTCGATTCACTTCTACCTTCATGAAGGTTGCTCTTAATCTATAGGGTTCCTTTTTTTTACTTGCTTACTGGATTATTCCAACAACAATTTTTGGTCAATAAATTGACCTTACCATTTCCATTAATCCTCTGATCGCAAGGGGTCATACACACATATTGGGTTTAATCCTTTATTAAATAGTAATTATTACTGTTACAGATCCTTTCAATCCATTCACATCCAAGTCTTTTTAGTAGTGCTCATCAACATAATCCCATTTCTGTAGGATTGGCCATCATTTCTGAAAATAAATGGTAGGATTCCTCTGCCATAGATTAACATGATTCATTTTCATTGGGTAAAATCCCAACTAAATTCTAAATATGCATCCTTATTAAATCCTTTATTAAATAGTAATTATTACTGTTACAGATCCTTTCAATCCATTCACATCCAAGTCTTTTTAATAGTGCTCATCAACATAATCCCATTTATGTAGGATTGGCCATCATTTCTGAAAATAAATGGTAGGATTCCTCTGCCACAGACTAACATGATTCATTTTCATTGGGTAAAATCCCAACTAAATTCTAAATATGCATCCTTATACTCGAGGAACTTATGCAGATGATTTATGTTTGGAAGTAATATTCTCAACAGGCTCATCTTAGCCTTGGTAACCCAATCTTATGTCGGTACAACAACACGTACGATCGCACAGTGAAGTCAGTTTCTTTATTTGGAAAAATTAGCAACATACAGTGCATATTTCCAAAACATATATCAACAGTAGAAAGTTTCATTCCTCACTTCAGTAGAGGTTTACTAAGCCTCTTAGGAATGGGTAAAATAGGGTGTTACCCCTTAAAGTCCTCTAATAATATTTGTATACGACTCATGCATGAGCCCAAGTAGGCCAAGTGTTGTTACCATGCTCTAATACCAATTTGTAACACACCCGACCCCTAAATACCCTTTCTAGGGATGGGGCATCAAATATTTTCTCACTCTAATCATCTCAAAACATCTCTTTGAGGTCTTCATCCTCTTCTACTCACCCGTGTCTTTCTAAATACTATTACCGGCTCTAATTCGACCTCTGGTTTGCAAGATATGGCCTCCCGAAGTTTTCCAGGCGTTATCAGTTGGGGAACACATAGAGGTCGACGTTTGGCATTCGGCGTTCAGCGTTGAACATCCCTTTTTTTCTTACTACATGCCTACTCCCAAAGTCCTGAAATCTCTCCATGTGGATTTGGCCACATGGCGGTTGGTGTTCGATGTTCAGCATTGAACGTCCCTTTTCTTACTGCATGCCTACTCCTGAAGTCTTTAAATCTCTCCACATGGCTTCGGCCACATGGTGGTCGACGTTCGACGTTCGACATTCAGCGTTGAACGTCCATTTTTCTTACTGCACGTCTATTACCGAAGTCCCAAAATATCTCCATGTGGCTCTGGCCACATGGCCCAAACAGGTAAGTGTTAGGGATGACACACGTCAAGGGCTAGGGGTGACACATTTCCTCATTAGGGGGTGACACGTGTCATTCTCTAATAGGCATAAGAGGTCTGCAAAACGTCCATATCCCAGTGCCACATGGCACCTTAGTTAAGGGTCCACGTCACCCTGGATGACTTCACTGTGCCATGTCACTCTGGACGGATAGCCTTCTAACATCCCTCAGATCTCACGGTCAAGATACGGCCATGTAGATCCATAGATCTACGGCTCTCGTTACTTCTATAATTTGACATTCGGGAGTTTTCTTATGCGTCAGGATGACCATAGTCTAAATCTAACGGTCAGGGTCTATCCACATAGACCCACAGATCTACATATCTCGTGGCTTCGCGAATTCAGTCTTCGGAACTTCGTGAGTTCCTCTTCCCGTTAACATAATGACTCAAAATTGTCGAAGTTCCACTATCTGAACCATGGGATTTGGCGACACGTATCCCTTTTGATGGATGGTCTCAGTTCACTTCAGACTTTGGGACTTTGGAGGATCCATCTCCCTTACGATGAATACATATATTTCATCGAACTCACGAAGGCTGAAGGATTTGGGGGGGGGTTAATACCAGGGATCCTTCTCCAAATCCAACGGTCATGACAAACCTTGGCTCCTCCCAGACGGATCTCGTCTGCTCGTCTTTCAAACAAAAGTTTCCTCCCTTTCGAGACTTAAATCTCGTTATCCTTACTGAGCTTCATCTACTCTGAAGGACTTATGCATGGATGCATGTTTTGCACTCTTTCTCATGAGCTTGAGACTCAGAAGAACCTCCTGTGCACCCCTTGCACTCATTCACCAAACTCTGGAACTTAAGAGGTTATTGGTCTCTTCCCTCCTTGTAGAGACTCTGTGCATACATGCACTACCTCTCCTAATATTAACATACTCCTTTTTATAGGAGATTCAAAACAATGGGAAGTGTCGATATGTATACGTAAAAATTGTTCCAAAGGTCGATGGACTCATAGTTCATTTTATTTAACTTGAGCCACTACAAGGCTTTAGCCTTTACATGTACAAACCATATAGTACTTACTTGCTTAAATACAAAATCAAGCAAAAAATAAAGGAACACAGTCTAACCATCAAGCAACATGCACATCCCTAAAACATTCACAGGATATGTTAGAAAAACAGGACCGCGGAGCAATAAAATAAAACAAATGCAGAAACAAAACACATAAGACACACAATACAAGAGAGACACAGATTTATGTGGTTCACCCAGTGTGGGCTACGTCCACCAGAGAAATTGCCAGGTCC
>ML782240.1:339939-354470 GCA_009831015.1 Picea engelmannii
AAGTTGATATAAAAATATTTTACTTAAGGTGTACATTGAAATATTTTTTTGTTATTAATATTTTTTTAAATGCCATGTGTCAACTCCATGTTGAGCATAGAAGGAATTACACATCTCCCTCGTATTGGGCTTTATAAAGCACCTCTCAGTGCAATTACAAAATTGATTATTAAAATTTTGAATATTCTATTTGCAATTTTGGCACAATTATTATCACTTTATATGTTTGTCATCATATAAAAGTCATTATACAATATCTCTATGAATTTTCTCCATTTTTTTATGTGATAACCTTGGCCTTCATAGTGTGTGTTGTAGGAGCCTCACTAGTTAAATGTAATAGGTGCAAATTTAAATTTTTCAAATGCTATATATTTTGTGTTGGTGAGATGGTTAGTGATGAAGTAAGCTTCAATTCTCTATAACCATCCATACAAGGCATTTCCATTTATCTTGCATTTATATTACATAATATCAATAGTCATGTGTCAATTGGGACTAGCTTCGGTGGTTTGGAGGAGAAATGTTATCCTCTCCTCCTCCACTTGTGACATGTGTGTTCTTTGCGAGCCAATTGTCGGTTGGGGATAGCAAGGTACCGTCATTCTCATTCTTGCTTATGGGATTGAGAGTGGGATGATTTGTATTCCAAGGAAAAAAGATATGAATATTCAAATGAATCATGAATGCCAAGGGGGTTTGTTTTCTCGGTAAATCAAGGGTGTTGTTATTCCCCCACTGAGGTTGAAATCCCTTCAAATACATTTTTCTTTTCATAGGCCAATGCACCCACATAAATGGGTCATTTAATGTGGTTGGGGCCAAGTGTAAGTCGTAGGAAATATCGGTAGAATAGACACCCCCCTAAAACTTGTATCTATATAGCCAAACGATGACTTTCATATCATGTGATATGTATATGCTTCATTGTAATGTCCCATGTTGGATGATGCCAGTTGCTTCTATTGACTGAAAGCATTCAAAAAATATATGAACATTGAAAAAGTTGTGTCCTCCACCAAACATCTTAATTTCATATTTCTCTGATCTTCTAGTTGCAATTAGGATTATGAACTACTTTAATTACTACCTAAACTAGTTGCACATCTCTTCTTGCTACCATCAAATTAAATCTCCAACTATAAAACATAAAATGTTGTTAACAATAAGGCTTGAGTTAATGTTGTGTTACATCTAAAATACCAATAAAAATTAAGTTATGAACTAAACTATGTAATTATGATACTCTCATTCAATTTAGATGAGAACTCAAAACTTATCTTCTCAAGGGGCTCCTCTCCAATTCGTAGAGCATAAAATGACTCTACAAGGTCTTAGGAAACCAATGTGGATAACCATAGACCTAAGAAGGTAGGAAGATGTGATAGAAGCATTGAATAAAGATGAGATAGTAAATGTATTACGGAGCATAGAGAATAATATCACATACATCATAACTAAAATAACCCAACAACAAAGAATATATTTTTATAAAATATATTTAAAATTATAAAATCATTAAAATAGAAATTTTTAATATATTAATTTTTTTAAATATATATATAAAATACAAAATCATAATTTAATTATATTTTGGAATAACTTTGATTATTATAAATTTTTTTCCAAAAGATATTCCATTAAACTTTGAAAAAAGATATTTCATTAAACTTTGAAAAGCTGCCAATATATTCTTGGATTATCATTCAAGCTTTCCAGGGAAGCATATTTACTACCTCGAGAAGGAATGAGCAAGTGAAATAAAAACGAGCTTAAAGAGGCCATAGTGATTGGGTAACGTTTAAGAATATAAAGTTTGATACATCAAATCTTCCTTCTTTTATGCTTGTCTACGCTCTTTGCTTGTAGCATTTGTCTTTCTCGGTGTCCCCGCGTTAAAGAAATGATGGCATAAGATGTTAAGGAAATGATGGCATAAGATGTCAGTGTTCAACACGTTATTCATTCAATAATGGCTTAGTCATGCGTGTCCCTCTCGCTAAGTGATGTTGGACGTTTTGAAGTATTAAGACTTCTTGTGATTATTTAATTTCAACCAATTTTAAATGATTAGATCATGTTGGCATTAGATAAATTTACACTCTCCCTCCCACATAAGAGCTTCCAAATATGAACAATCTCTTACAAGGGACAATTTTACAATAAAATGATGATGGGTCTATGATAAGCCCATTATTGAATATATAATCAGGGAGTTAATATTCTTATGCATAAGAAGACCCCACCCTTGTACCTTTCATGGAATCCACTCTGCCATATTTTTGAATTAGAATTTCAATGGATTATCTGTTGAAGAAAAGTGTGGTACTATCAACTTTCTTATAAGTAATGAGTTTTTGTATGATTGGTGATTTATTAGTTAAGAAAGTAATGAGTTTTTGTATGATTGGTGATTTATTAGTTGTTATTGACTAAAGTTAGATTTCCTAACAGTAGAATTGTATATGAAAAATATTCCATTCATGTCAATAACGAGTTACTTAAACATATTTTATGGAAGTGTCAATTTGCTCAACACTGTTGGAAAAGGGTTGCACAAACGTTCTCTTTCTTTCTTCAAGATACTTAGCATTGGAGCAATATTGTTTGGTGATTCTAGCTCATTCATTTTTTTTCTTTACATTTACATGTGGCATTGTGTTAACATCCACTATGTTACATCTTTGGAAAATGAGTTGTATTAAGTGTATTTTTTTATTGCATTGAGAGAAGCAAGTTGCATTCTACAATTTAATATGAGGGAGATGTGTAATGTATGTGCCTAACATTGTTGTCATAGGTGGGATAAGTTGCCCCAATATAATATTTTTTTAAATAACAACACAATATGGATGAGATGTGTAACATCCATATTTATTAAAAAAATCCTTAGTGTGTTTACGCTCTTGTGTGTATAAAGCCCAAGGGGTTAAGTCAATTGGTTGTCAACATTGTTGTTGGGTATTTGGTTAGTTCTATTCCAACATGTGTTTGATTTGAATCCCATGGATTGTCTCTAGTCTATGTCGACAGGTTTATTAGGGACGCCATCCACAAATGTGGAGAAACATCCATTGAGTTTCACCATGAGGTTTTTCTTGGAAAAAAAAAGAAGAAAAAAGACCAAGCATTAATACATATAAATATAGAAAAAGAGACACTTATATTTTAGTTTATTTTTTAATTCTTCTTATTGCTTAATAGATCCAAAGTTAAAATCAATTTAAACTTGATAGTATCTCATTGGTCCAAAAGTTGAAGATAAAGTATGCACCAAGGCAAAAAGTTTTTCCTTACAAGAATATTAGGACTATGTATATAATGATGATGATGAACATCCACTAAGACCAACTTTGGTTTATCAGACCTTAAGAAAAAATTGTAAAGAATTACTTGGATTGCTTCAAATTTTATTTCTATGCTTGAAAAGAATTAAGAGAAGCTTTTCTAAATCTCTATAGTTTTTCTGAGTTAAAAGTTTAAATGTTGGTATTGTTATAAATATCCTAAAATTGAAATTTAATGTGGATGTACACATGACATTCTAAGAGCGTTTTTCATCCTCCACCTTCTTAGTATCACAAAGACGCCAGATTCTTTCATCCCACGTGTTTTAGGAATTGTCCAACACCCTATTTCATTATGGAGCTTGTGGGAGTTTGTTCTTATTTTAGCAATGTTAATTTTCTTCTTTCCACTAGTTATAATAGAAACATACTTTTGATCTTCTAGATTAGGTTTAATGATATCTTTATAATATCTTAATTTTCTCTTGTCCTCTCATTCTTTATCGTACCACAATTTCTCCTTAAATTTAAATGTAATAATATTTTTAATGGTATCAATATTTTGCAGAGTGAGCTCCTCGTTTATTTTCCAATTATTTAGCCAAGACTTGACATCTTTATGCCAACCTCTCTTGAGTCACATGTGACTTTGACTAGAGTTTGAAGCAATCTTAGTACGTCTCTTTTCTTTCATGCTAGTTATCTTGTGTGTGTACATTAAGTACTTAGTCATATCCATACTCTCAATGGGTGAAAGACCCACTTCTACGAGGAGGATAGGATAGGGCGTATTACTTTTAGTTTCAAGATTATAAATTTTAAAACGCTTTTGGATTTGCTTAATCTTTATCCACAATTCTCTAGAGATGCTACAACCCCAAACTTCACAATCATATAAGATAACAAGAATGAAAAGAGTCTCAAAGAGAAGTTTTTTTTATTCTCACAACTAGAAGCCAAATTATTTACAATTGTTTTCAGACCAAAGTTGGCTTTCTTCCCTCCAATAATCAGTTTCTCAATGCTATAGTTCTAGTTAAGTTTCTAATGAAGGTCAACTCTGAGATATTTGTATGAAGTAACTTCTTCTAAGTTGTTATTGTCATACACAGAATTAGCGTAATTGATATTTTTGGATTTGATAATCATAACCTTTGTTTTGTGCGTGTGTGTATGTGTAGAGAGAGAGAGAGAGAGAGGAAATCAACATTTTTTGACTTAAATTCGACAATAATCATTTCAAATTAATGGAATATATCTATTGTAAACACTGCAAAATCAAGTTGCAGTAGTGCATTTGAGGGTGTTGAATCCATTTTTGCATTAAAAACAACGATTTCAACAATCCAAAATTTCAATTTTAGCAAAGATTTTATGGTCGGATTTTGGTGATGGAAAACTGGAAAGGTAAAAATCATAAAATGTTTTGTCTTCTTCATATATATTTAGGTCCCATGCTTTGGTTCACTAGTGTTTAGGGGGACTTGGTCTTTCTTGTTGATGTTTTGGTAGCTACGGGAGGTATTAACCTCCATGGATAAACCTTTGACCATAATAGAATATTCCATAAGCAAGAGAAAACCTAAACAGATGTGTGAAAACCCTGGAAGACAAGTCAGCTCAGCAGAATAAGTAATATTGAAGTCTTATATGCAGAAAATGACAAGTCAGCCCTGCTCGAAGAGACACTTGTTCACCTGTCTAGATTAGTATAAATAAAAGGCGCTTGATCTCATTTGGCAACACACTCACACTCAAGAAAGTGGTGCGCAAGTCTAGAGGAAGAGTGCAGTTTCAACGACTACAAATGGGTACTAGTCTTGGTCTGTGGTTTGGGACTTTCTGCTTGGTGCGCTACCTTAGGAGAAATGTGCGCTCTCTCTCTCTTGGTTATCTGTTGGGTCTAGTGTTGCTTCCATAATCATTCTATCTGTCAAGGGTTACGGTGTTCGGGGGTGGTTGTGTGCCTATGGTTCGGTGACAATATTGTGATATTGTCTATGGTTAAACGAGCATAACATTCTAACAGGTTATGGGCCCATGCCACCTTCGGAACAGTCTAACCACTGGAAGGTAGATCCACGGCTCTTTGTCAAGCTCATTGTAGCACAATTGCAATTGCAGTGCCAGTTCCTTCATGCAAGTTCTAGCACCAGTTACAGTGCTAGTTGCAGCACTAGTTGCAGTGCCAACACCAATTGCAATACCAGTTGCAGTGAAAGTTACTATTGGGACTAATTTTTTGTTATCCTAGTGCGCCCTAACCTAGCACATCTCCTAATTCCATCAACCATAAAAAACGTCAAAGTTGAATTTTTGGGTCAAAGTCAAAGTGTGACTGGTCAAATTCAAGGTTTGATTGGTCAAAGTCAAAATACTGGTCAAGGTCAAAGTCAAAGACAATCATGACTTGGCGCATCATAAGCATGGTCTCTTGGTAGAGCATGGAAGACAAGGATTGACATCATCCTTGCAAAGAACAAGGGGCAAAATTATGGAACCACGGACTGAAGAGCAGGCGTCAAAGGATGAAGAGTTTGATTTTCGAAGCTTCCAAGCACATGAACTGAAGTAGGAGAAACAATAAAAAACAACTACTGCAGATCTGAATCTCTAGAAAGAAAAGGGATCTTTGTCCAAGAAGCAATCGTAGAGACAGGAAGATCTCAGATCTAATACATGCAGAGGAACAACACACTCTCTAGGTTGGAAAGAGTACTTGTCTTAGAAGAAAAGCAACTCAAGCAGAACAATATCCAGACTCCAGGTTTGCATATCAGGTTCGATATTTTTATTATTACTACTTAAGTGAGTATTGCAATCCTTTAGATTTTATTAATGCTAGGAACAAATGAATACTTAGTAGCATGTACTATTAATATAAATGCTTATTATACTTAATTGCAATATGAACTAGCAACTCCTCTAGGAGATATTTCTTGTTCTTGTTCTCAGGAAGGACACCTTGGTAATGTTAAAATGAATTACCATGAAATTGATATGTTCTTATATAAAAATGTTATTATATTGGAAATACGTTAGCTCTTGTTGTTTCTGTTTCGGGCTGGTTATCCTACGTATTCCAGGAAGCTTACCACAGAAAAACAAGACTTGAAAGGACTCAGAGGGAGTCAAACTTCAAAGGGATTCAATGATCAGGAAGAAGCAAGGTTTTGTGACACTTTGCAGGATGCATAGGGACATGCAACAGACGAACGCATGGTTTGAGGATTCTCTCAGTTAAAGGGAGTCGATGGCATAATTCGAAAAGAAGGATCTTGTAGGCTTCGTGCCAAGTTGTAGGCCTTTGTGCCGAGTTGTAGGCTTCGTGCCGAGTCATAGGCTTTGTGCCAAGTTGTAGGCCTTTGTGTCAAGTTGTAGGCTCTGTGCTGAGTTGTAGGTTTTGTGCCAAGTTGTAGGCCTTTGTGCCGAGTTGTAGGCTTCGTGCCGAGTTGTAGGCTTTGTGCCGAGTTATAGGCCTTTGTGTTAAGTTGTAGGCTTTGTGCCGAGTTGTAGGCTTTGTGCCGAGTTGTAGGCCTTTGTGTCAAGTTGTAGGCCTTGGTGCCGAGTTGTAGGATTCATGTCGAGTTGTAGGCCTTGTGTCGAGTTGTAGGCTTTATGTCTAGTTGTAGGCTACTCCAGTGAGATGGTCTGGTATGTCAAGTTGTTGCTACACCAGTGAGACAGTCTAGTATGTTAATGGCATAGTTGAGAATCAATATGGTTGTGATGGTGTTGCTCGTAATATGATTTGAGTGATCATGAGATAGCCTGTGTAGCTCTGGTGATGGTACCGATATGCAATACCATGTAGGTTTTATGCCATGTGAGATGGATGGATAATGATGATACTCACGACATGGGTGAGCACATCATGTGGGTGTAGCCCATGACGATGATGGTAACACACACTGCGAGGTGTAGCTCTAGTGTTCTCTAGCGGGTTGTGGCCCCTAGACGAGATTGACATGTCTACATGGGTGTAGCCATGTGTGACGTAATGATGTTACCAGTGGCATGGTCTGTGTAACCATGATGAGAGGATCATGGCATAATGAGCAAGGCTCTGAAGACCATAAGGGAACATCATGGTTAAATACCTCCTCAGCTAAGAGGGAGTGTTGATGTTTTGGTAGCTGCAGGAGGTATTAACCTCCATGGATAAACCTTTGACCATAACAGAATATTCCGAAAGCAAGAGAAAACCTAAACAGATGTGTGAAAACCATGGAAGATAAGTCGGCTCAGCAGAATAAGTAATATTGAAGTATTATATGCAGAAAAGGACAGGTTGACCCTGTTTGAAGAGACACATGTTCACCTATCCAGATTAGTATAAATAGAAGGTGCTTGAGCTCATTTGGTAACACACTCACACTCAAGAAAGTGGTGTGCAAGTCTAAAGGAAGAGTGCAGTTGCAACCACTGCAGTTGGGGAGTGGTCTTGGTCTATGGTTTGGGACTTTCTGCTTGGTGTGCTACCTTAGGAGAAAGGTGCATTCTTTCTCTCTTGGTTATCTGTTGGGTCTAGTGCTGCTTCCAGAATCATTTTATCTATCAAGGGTTACGATGCTCGGGGGTGACTGCAAGCCTGTGGTTGGATGACAATATTGTGATATTGTCTATGGTTAAACGAGCACAACATTCTAACATTTATGTCTAGGGTTCCAATCTTGTCCAAGGATATATGATTAGTTGCATACCTCAACTAGGCATGATGCCTATTGTGGTTGGCCTTACTAGACCATATTTACCTACCATAATCCCAAAATTTTCTATGAAATATATATATGGTGTAGCTAAATTGTTGTAAGGAAAAGTAACTCTCTCACTAGTCTCACTTTCTAACATGTTTGCTTTTAGTGAGCTAATTCTTGATGTATATGTAATCCATTCATGAGTTATTTACTTAACCTTATATCTTGAATTTTTTTAAATTTACTAATACTTAATATCCTTAATACTTAATATCCTTAATAGCTTATCCTTTAATTGTACAAACGATTCTAAAGCACGTTCATTTAAAAAACCAATCGAAAGATACTTAAAATTTTACTCGTAAATTTTCGTGTAAAAAATATTATTTTTATTTATATTTTAATAAATATTTTTAATTAATATAATCCATTCATGAGTTAATAACTTAACCTTATATCTTGGAAATTTTAAAATTTACTAATACTTAATATCCTTAATCGCTTATCGTTTAATTGTATATTATTTGTGTACATAATATCCTTTAATTGTACAAACGATTCTAAAGCACGTTCATTTAAAAAACCACCCGAAAGATACTTCAAATTTTATTCATAGATTTTCGTGTAAAAAATATTATTTATATTTATATTTTAATAAATATTTTTAATTAAAAAAAATTTATAGTATTAAAAAAATTCTCCAAATGCATAAAATGTTACTCTTATTTATTCAGAGAAAAATAATATTTATATATTTTAATGAAATGTTTTAAATATTATTTGTAATTATATTTTAATAAAATGTTTTTAAAATTATATATATATATATTTCATGTGTATATATATTGTTTTTTATTAGTTAGGAATTTATCTTCTTTTTTTATGTAAGGAAATAGGTTAACAACTCAAAAACCAAAGGTATCTAGCAAGAGTAAAAGTTTGCACCCTTACAAACCACCCACATGTTATTTAAGGTATTGTGATTTTCCTTGAATAATTGTTGATAGTGGTTTGTGATAGTTGTCCTTATTGTTGGTTGACCATTGAGTTATGATAGGTTTTTCCATCTTGGAAAAAAGGAAAAAAAAAAAACCCCTGGGCAAGAGGTTAAACTCTATCTGAGAGTAGTATATGGTTTCATGTATAAATAATACTAAGACTAGATGCTACTAGAAAGCACACGACCCTATTGGAGGTAGCCTTAGTGAGGACCACAAGGGACATCAATTTTCTTGTGGATACTATCTAGGCTGAAACTACCTTTTGATCATGGAGTAAGGCCTAACACTACTTTTGATTACCTAAGAGCTCATCTTCCTTGGACATAAGAAAAAATGTTACCGACCCATGATCCAAAGACATCTAACAAAAGAGTAAAAGTCTGCCCCCTTACAGACCATTAGCGGGTTATTTCGATAGTGTGATTTTTCTTAAATAATGATGAGAGTTCGATAGTGTGATTTTTCTTAAACAATGATAATGAGTTACTCTGCATTTGTGAATGACAATTAGTGATAACTATACTCATTCATAACATTGTTTTTTTGTTGAGAGGCTGAGCAAGCGTTGTGAGGCTGCGCCTGTTGCAAAGAGGCGGCCCGCTCAATCTACGGTTTTCCCATGGAGGTGTTGGGCACGCCCCAGGCACCTCCCCCTCCCCCTCCTCCGCCTTCATCCACCAATGCCTTCAATATGCTCCTGGCTGGACTGTCGCAGAAGAAAAAGAGTGAAGCAGCCAAGTTCGTTAAGAAGCTTGAGGATATTCCTGAATTTCCCTTCCTCCAAAGACTCCAATCCAAGTTTCCCTCTTCTTGGCTAAGCGTGCCCTCGTTGGTCAGTTCACCGGACTCTGGCCTTCACCTAAGTCCATTGAAAACTGGGTCTTCAGGAACTAGGCGCCATTGATTAAGAACAACGTCACCTCTTATTTCTTGGGAAGAGGGTTCTTCCTCTTTGAATTCTCCTCAAAAGACGATAAGGATCTGATTTTCCAAAATGGCCCCTACTTCATGGGCCCCCAGGACCTTTATCTTAACAAATGGACGTCGGATTTCGACCCTACAGTCGATGTTCCCATGACGGTTCCGGTGTGGGTCAGGCTCCCAAATATTCCAATTCACTGTTGGAATTGGGACTCTTTGAAGCACATCGGCAATGCCCTTGGGAAATTCATAGATCGGGCAAACAACAAGGATCGATATAACTATGCCAGAATCTGCGTAGAAGTAGATCTAGAGGTGGGTCTCCCAGAAGCCATTAAAATCAATGTCGGTAGCTGGACTCACGTTCAGAAACTAGATTATGAGTAGTTGCCCTTCAAATGCCGGAAATGCCATGTCTACAACCACTTCGCTAGAGGATGTGCGACCAATGTTGAGTCAAAGAAAGGTAAGGAGGAGGGTTGGAACCAGGTCAAGCGTTCCAAGACTTCTCACAAATCTCACAAGCTAGGGGGCCCAAACGGTAAAGCCCCCCAACAGGCCCCTGCTCAACAACCCCTTCCCAGAACGGGGCAAGAAAACAAATTCACTCTGTTAAGCTCGCAAATAGAGGAAACTCAGGAAGCCGAGATCCAAAAAACAGTCTTCCCCGCCAAAGGCACTCCCTCTTCTTCTCCCAAGGGGACAAGTGCTGCAGAGAGTTCCAAAGGAAACACCGTAGAAGTTGAGGAGGAAGAGCAAGAATCAGAAGATTCAAAGGAAGAAGGGGAAATAGGAGAGTCCCAAGCCTCGGTAAGGAGATCCACAAGAGGTCGCAAGATAGATCGGGAAAAAAGAGAGCAAGAAACATACAAAGATAAGCTCTAGGGAAGCCAACCAACCCTTGAGAAACTATTAGCAACAAAACCGAAGATGGCAAGAAACCAGTCCCAAGGCTCCAAGGGAGCCCATCAGAAACATAAATGATGAAGGTCGTCTCCTGGAACTGTAGAGGTATGGGGAGCAAACTCAAAGAAGAAGCTATCAGAAGTTTAATAAGGATAGAAGCTCCTGACATACTCCTCATCCAAGAGACCAAAATGGAGGACATTGTCTTCCTGCATGCAAGTAAGAAACTCTGGAACAAATGTGAAGTGAAAGCAATCTCATCCTGTGGGGCTTCCGGAGGGTTGGGCACTCTCTAGAACACGAGCAAGTTCTCAGTTATTTCTGAGACCCCCAATACCCATTGGTTGCTTTTAAAAATGCAGCATTTAGTCACAAAAGAGATCTTTTGTCTCTTCAATGTGTATGTCCCAGTGAACGCTGGGGATAAAAAGGCATGCTGGGACTCCATAAAAAACCAAGTAGATCTTGTGAATCTGGAAAATATCATCATTGTCGGTGACCTCAATATCACTCTCCTTTCGGCAGATAAGAGAGGAGGCAGTATTGTTCGAGATCCTGCAAGGGAATGGGCGAAGGACCTAATGCAGGACTGGGATCTGCTGGACATCAAGCCAATCTCTGGTAAGTACACTTGGTCTAATAAAAGAGTAGGTCCTGGTCATATTGCTGCTAGACTTGACATATTCTTCATCCAAAGCTCTTTCCTCTTGCTTGGGTTAGAGGCTAGAGTACATATTCTCCCCTGTAGCACCTCTGATCATAAACCCATCAAGCTTGAGCTCTTGGCTCATCTCGATCTTGGCCCTATTCCCTTCAGATTTAGCCCTCTCTGGGTCAAAGAGTCGGACTTCATGCAAATAGTCAAGGATATTTGGATGCAGCCTGTCAAAGGCTCCCCTTTTTTTGTATGGGAGGAGAAACTCAGAAGAGTGAAAGTGGCTCTGAAAAGTTGGGCCAAGTCTTTGCCCAACCTCGGCACTGAAAGGGAAAAAATCCAAAGCATTCTTGATAACCATCATCTCCAGGCTGAAGAAGCTGATATTACAAAAGAGATGCTAGACAAAGAGGCCCATCTCCAAAAAAATTTCCATAAGGCCTGTCTAGCTGAAGAAGATTAGTGGAGACTAAAGTCTCATAGTCTTTGGCTTAAAGCAGGGGATAGGAATTCCTCTTTTTTTCACAAGCAAGCTTAAGCCAGGAAATGCACCAACTCCGTTACTGAAATCAAGGAAGGTCCTATCATTCACAAGGACTTTGTAAGCATCAAAAGAGCAGCCTTCCTTCACTTCAAAAGCCTGTATAGCGAGGAAATGGAACTGGATCAGAACTCTGACATGCTGGAAGTGGTTCCCCCCTCGATTTCAGCCGAGATGAATCATCTCCTAGAAGCTAAAGTCACCAAGAGAAAAGTCAAGGATGCCCTCTTTGCTATGGACCCCGACAAAGCCCCTGGGCCGGACGGTTTCTTAGCCAGGTTTCTCCAAACCTGTTGGCTGATTGTGGAAAAAGATCTCTTCAAAATGGTCCTAAAATCCCAAGCTTGCCAGAAAATCGGAGGCAGCACTAACTCTGCTTTCCTTGCCCTCATCCCCAAGGAGAAAGGAGCCAACTCCTTCAACAGATTTCGCTCGATCTCGCTCTGCAACATTGGGTACAAACTGATTACCAAAGTAATCGCTAACAGATTGAAACACATCCTCCCCAAAATCATCCCGGAAAATCAAGGAGGCTTCATTCATGGTAGGCAGATTGTGGACAATTTCATATTAGTCCAAGAGGTGATCCATTCAAGTCTGCGTCGCAATGAAAAAGGTATGGTTGTCAAACTTGATTTAGAAAATGCTTTTGATAGAGTTAGGCATAGTTTCCTGTTGAATGTCTTGCATAAACTTGGATTTGGAGCGAACTTTATAAACTGGATTCGGGCCTGCATCTCGGAGCCTTGGATTTAGTGAATGGCAGACCTGTCGATTTCTTCAAAGCCATAATAGGACTCAGGTAGGGGTGCCCCCTTTCACCTCTACTCTTTGTCCTTCAAGCCTCTGTCCTCAGTTTTTATTTAGACAAGAAGCTGCTTGAACAGGAGATCATTGGGCTCTGCATAGCAAGAGGAATTAAAAACATCAACCATGCCCTCTTTGTTGATGACACCCTGCTGCTGGGGGCTGCTACTGTGCCTATGGATTCTATATTTAAAGGAGTTCTGGATGAGTTTTGTAAGGATTCGGGCAACATGCTAAACAATGGGAAATGCCACATTTATTGTTGGAACACTTCGCCCAACTTGCTTAAATCCATTTCTAGATGCTTTGGTTTCGCTGCCTCCTCTTCTTGGACTTCCTTCAAGTATCTGGGTCTTCCTATTTTCCTCAAAAGAGCCTATAGCAGAGATTGGCTCCCTCAATTGGAGAAATTCAAGAATAAGCTTCAGGCCTGGGGATTCTCCTGGCTCAACATTGCTGGCAAGACTGTTCTCATCAAATCTGTGCTCAACAGTTTCCCCTTATTCCAATTCTCTGTCCTCCTTGCTCCCACTGGCATCCTCAGAAATATGGAGGAGATCATTCGCCAATTCTTTTGGAAGGGTGGCAAACAAAACGAGAACAATATTCCTCTAGTTAATTAGGAATCCATCTCCAAACCTCTGTTGGAAGGGGGTCTAAATTTCAAAAATCTTTGTAACCAGAATATAGCAATGGGAGCTAAAATAATATGGAAAATCATAGCTCCCAATCCAGGATGGGCTCAATTGGCCCTTTGGCAAAAATACTTCAAAGGTAAGCGTTCTCGCTGCTTGGATAAACCTCTTCCTCATTTAAACTCACCTTTCCTGAAACTCTGTGTCAAAGCCTGCCCTCTAATCAAAACCCATGCATTTTGGATTCTCGGCAATGGTAAAAGGATCAATCTGTGGACTGATAGAATCATGAACAACGACCCGTTGGCAGACTACAACTCTCTCCAGTCGCTGCGCAGATGGATGAATGAGGCTGGCCTTGTCTCTCTGTGGGACATCTCCAATTGGCATGGCCCATTCTGGGCTGGTTGGAAACACATCCAAACGCCCCCAGAGCTCCTGCAAGATCGCGATATTATGCTATACAAGTTACATGGTATGGCTCCAACGCTAGTATGAAAAATCGATTCAAGAGGTTGGGGATCACAGATCATCGGATACACCGTGGCACAAGGCTATGCCAAACTGTGTGAGCGTCTTCATGTAGCTCCTAACCCTGCACCATGGAAAGGGATATGGCACTATCCCTCTTTACCCAAAATAGATCATTTTTGTTGGTTTTTATGCCACAACAAAATCTTGACTGATGAAAACTTGCATAAGAGAGGTTTCCACAGTCCTTCAAGGTGCAGCCTGTGCAGGGAAAAAGAGGAAAGCGTTATTCATCTGATGCTAGAATGCAAATTCACATTGCAAACTTGGTTCGAGCTGTTGGGTATTTGGTACTCCAATTTCGCTCTTCCAAGCTCCACCCCTGAACTTTTTGCAAATTGGCTGAATAGGTACCCTGGTTCCTCCCCTAAAAACAAGGCTATCAAAGCTGCTTGGTCTTCCCTCCTAAAAATAATTTGCTGGCAGATTTGGCTCGAACGAAATAAAAGGATCTTCAGAAATTATGAGCAGGATGCCAAGCTTGTAGGAGTCAGGATAAAATGCCAATTAAAAGAGTGTCTGAGAGAGCAAAAAGATGATTCAAATTTAA
>ML782240.1:396599-418610 GCA_009831015.1 Picea engelmannii
CTCATCTCATCTATTCACATTCACTGGAATGTACTAGGGCACCTTGGGAATCATTGACATTAATGGTGATCTCCCTCGCACTTGTTAACGGTTCTCACCATTGACTGGTAATCAAGTGGTTTCTGCCATGTTCGACATCAAGACATCTATTCACATGGTCAGATCCATACCATATTGGGATTGGTAAGAAGACCCTGGGCTAAGAAATCACTTTGATATACGCTTTGCCCAGGTTGCGAAGGAGTTCTATTGAACAATGACACATACACTATTACATAGATCCACTTTGTATTGGTCGTGGCTATGTCTTGTCATCTCGTAGATCCACTGTGTATTATTCATGGCTACGATCAGTTCATGTAATTAGAGTATAGATCCACAGTGTATTTTCAGTGGCTATACCTTTTTATCAATACAATTATGGATCCGCAGTGTATTTTATGGCGGCCATATCTTGCAAGTCTTGATCACCCAAGCATAGGTATGCCTGCCTTGGGTTTTGAAATATGTCATGATATTTGTTGGATGTTTGTGTGCATATTCCGTCAGGTTCTCCAAGTCTATACCCTTGCTTGGACATCTACAAAGTATTTCAGTTATCAGTTCCTATCTTCTAACTTCATACTTTGGGGGGCAATCTGTTACACATCAAAATTACTCACTTTGATAGTGTCGCAAGTGTTGTCATTACAAAGGTCGCAAGTGTCGCATGTTGCTCACAAGTGTCGCAGGTGTCAAAGAAAGCATATTTCCATGATTCCTATGTTGTGCCTATAACGACGTGAGAAAGACACTTGAAAAACCTCAAACATTTGATTTGGAAGAGGAGAAATGAGTCAGCAGGCTTGCAAACCTTTTGCCATCTGAAATCACCTCAAAAACTAAGTTTTTGGAGAGGAGTGCTCCCCCTTACACTATCTCGGAGCGTCGACGCTCCCCCTTACACTGTCAGGGAGCGTTATAACGCTCCCCTGGCCCTTTTAAGGGAGCACTATAGATTTTGAGAGTGCTGGCGCCCCCTAAAGCCTACTAGGGAGCGCTACAACGCTCTGATGGCCCTTTTGAGGGAGCGCTACCTATTCTGGGTGGTTGTTAAGCTGTTGAGATGAATGGGGGAAGCATATTTTCATTCTTGGAAGGCAGTTGGATTCGAATCCCTAGTCCAACCATGATCCTAGGGCATATCCTCAACTGAAGGAGGAAAATCCTCAACTTCCCCAAGGATATCTCAAGATTGTTGAGCCTCTCCAAGGCTATATAAGAAAGCTTTCTAATGGTGAAAGGAGATGGAAATGAAGAATCACACCAAACTTATGATCTCATAAGTGGTGTTGGAACAGAGCTGATTGAGGGGGGAAGAATTGAAGTTATGAAACTTATGATCTTGGAGGAAACTTACAACCATCCAAAGGAGAGTGATCAGTGAAGCTGCTGTTATCTAGGTTGTGGAGCTTTCAGGCAAGGGTTAGACGAAGAGGACTTGACGAAGCTGTCGCATTCGCATCTACGATTGTAAGTACTGCTGTCGTTTTTCTCATCAATATGACACACTTGGCCTGTTTCTTTCTAGTTTTTGTCTAATGTCACACGAACTTATCATTTATTGATAGATCCATTTTCAAGCTAATATCAGTAGAGTAGGAAGTGGTCGTATCTTGCTTTGTCCACAGAACTCAGCGAGGAGCAAAGGATTGGAGCGCAACTCGAAGCATGCAGGGATAAACGTCGATAAAAGGTACTTCTATCATCCTTCCTTCTCATGTATTAGTTTAGATGGATTTGAAAGGAAGTCAGTGTCCATGTTAAGCATTTTCTGTCTAGAGTTAGGGTCAAGCTCTTAGAGGCGATCTACCTGTCCGCAGGGAGATTTTCCTACAACATTTGGGACTTCGGGAATATACGTGCAGTAAGAAAAATGGACGTTCAATGCCGAATGTCGAACATCGAACGTCGACCGCCATGTGGTCAGATCCACGTGGAGAGATTTCAAGATTTCAGGAGTAGGCGAGCAGTAAGAAAAAGGGACGTTCAACGCTGAACATCGAACACCAACCGCCATGTGGCCAAAGCCATGTGGAGAGATTTCAGGACTTTGGGAGTATGCATGCAGTAAGAAAAAAGGGGACATTCAACGTCGAACGTCGAACGCCAAATGTCGACCGCTATGTGTTCCCCAACTGATAACGCCTGGAAAACTTCAGGAGGCCATATCTTGCAAACCAGAGGCCGAATTAGAGCCGAAAACAATCATTAGAAAGCCATGGGTGAGAAGAAGAGGATGAAGACATCAAACAGATGTTTTGAGATGATTAGAGTGAGAAAACATTTGATGCCCCATCCCTATAAAGGGTATTTAGGGGTCGGGTGTGTTACAAATTGGTATCAGAGCATGGAAACAACACTTGGCCTACTTGGGCTCATGCACGAGTCATATATAAATATAATTAGAGGAATTTAAGGGGTAACACGCTATTTTACCCATTCCTAAGAGGCTTAGTAAACCTCTACTGAAGCGAGGAATGAAACTTTCTACTGTTGATATATGTTTTGGAAATATGCACTGTATGTTGCTAATTTTTCCAAATAAAGAAGCTGACTTCACTGTGCAATCGTACATGTTGTTGTATCGAAATAAGATTGGATTACCAAGGCTAAGATGAGCCCGTTGAGAATATTACTTCCAAACATAAATCATCTGCATAAGTTCCTCGAGTATAAGGATGCATATTTAGAATTTAGTTGGGATTTTACCCAATGACAATGAATCATGTTAGTCTGTGGCAGAGGAATCCTACCATTTATTTTCGGAAATGATGGCCAATCCTACAGAAATGGGATTATGTTGATGAGCACTATTAAAAAGACTTGGATGTGAATGGATTGAAGTACCCCGAGTTTGGACTAGTCCTACAAAAGATTAAAGAACTTCTTTTTACAACCAATAGTAATAACCGATTAGATCTTGTAGTATATCCCAAGCATACCCAAGAAATTTAGAGTAAACCCCACTTACCCATGATTGAAAAGCCTATAGAATGTTATCAGATTAGCAAAGATTTAGAAATCCTAGACGAATTAGAAGAACTTAGAAACCTAGCCATCAAAGAGACCGAGGGGAACAAAGAAATCCAAAAGACCATACCTAGCCAGATCGATAGTTCCTACAATCACCCATTAAAATTGCAGAGACTCAACATAGGGACCAAAGAGCAATCCAAAATAGCTTTGGTGGGCGATTACTGGGATGAGGAAACCAGTCAAGAAATACAGAGTTTACTGCGGGAATACAAAGATTTGTTCCCAAAGACTTTTTCAGAATTGAAGGGAATCAAAGGAGTTTTGGGAGACATGAAGATTGAGTTAAAACTAGGATCCAAGCCTGTCAGACATAGGCCATACCATCTTAAACCAAGAATAAAATAGAAGGTTAAGAAGGAGATTGATAAAATGTTAGAAGCAGGTCTCATTTTTCCGGTAGAAGAAGCAGAATGGATCAGCCCGTAGTCATTCAAAGCAATAAAGACACTAAGGATATTAGAGTCTGTGTGGACTACAAAAGCCTCAAATCTGCCTATGTGCATGACCCTTTCCCAACACCCTTTATCGATGAGGTCCTAGAACATGTCGCGGGGAAGGAAGCATACTCATTTACAAACGGATTTTCAGGATACCATCAAGTTAGGATTGATGAAGAGGACAAGAGAAAAACCACCTTCATTACTGAATGGGGATCTTTTGCATACAATGTGATTCCATTTGGTTTAAAGAACGCCCCTATATTTTTCTCCAGGATTGTGATAGCAACCTTTAGAGAGTTCATTCACAAGTTCATAGAAGTCTATATGGATGATTGGAAAATATATAGCCTGCTTAAGGAACATGTAGCACTATTAAGTCTAATGTTTGACAGATGCAGAGAGCTACAAATCTCATTAAATCTCAGGAAGTGTGTCTTCTGTGTCCCACACAGAAATCTATTGGGCCACATAGTCGTTCGAGAAGGAGTATTGGTAGACCCAGCTAAAGTTGCGGTCATTGTGAATATGCCGCCACCTATGAGTGTGAAACAACCTTGCTCCACACTTGGACACATAGGTTACTATCACAGGTTCGTTCGAAGATATGCCAACATTATTGTGCCTTTGGAAAACCTCCTGAAAAAGGCTGAAACATTCCAATGGACTTCGGAATGTGACAAAGCATTTGAAACACTTAAGGAGAAACTCATTACAACACCGATTCTGATATTCCCAGATCGGGAGAAGGAATTTCATGTCCATGTGGATGCTTCAGGAATTGCCTTAGGAGCTATCCTAATGCAACCTGGAGATGGAGCTATGGATCACCCTATCTACTTTGCGATTCAGAAGCTATCACAAGCAGAGCGTAACTACAAAACGATAGAACAGGAAGGATTAGCAATGATTTGCGCTTTACATAAATTTAGACATTATCTATTAGGGTCTCATTTCAAATTTTTTACTGATCATTCAACACTAAAATACCTAGTTAACAAACCTGTGTTGGAAGGGAGAATTTGCAGATGGCTGCTGTTATTTCAGGAATTTTCTTTTGAAGTCATCATTAAGATAGGACGATGCAATGTCGAACCCGACCATCTATCCAGACCAGAGTCAGGAGAAAGTGGCGGAGTAGTGGATGACCAGCTCCCAGATGCAGATTTATTTAGGATCAAGGCCATACCAAAATACCAGGAGAACATAACAATCTTTCTCAGCACAGGGACATTCCCTGAAACATATTCCGCAACCCATAAATGCCATATGGTCGTCAGAGCAGCAGATTATCAGCTGATCGCCAGGAAATTATATAAACTAGGACTAGAAAACATCCTAAGACGATGTGTCCTAGATCATGAAAGGAAGGATATACTCTGGGAATGCCATAGTGGAATTGCAGGAGGCCACATAGGAGGAAAGGCAACGACACATAAATTTCTACAGGCAGGACTTTGGTGGGAAACACTTTTCAAGGATGCAAAAACATACGCTAGATCGTGTGATGTTTTTAAACGGGTGGGCAAGCCGTAACACCGAGATGAATTGCCACTACAACCAGTTAGAGCTCTACATGCATTTGAGAAATGGGCAGTTGACTTCATTGGGCCAATCAACCCTACAACCAAACATTCAAAGGTAAGGTACATCATTACCGCAACCGACTACCTTACTCGTTGGGCCGAAGAAACAACGGTACAGGACTGTTCAACGGATATGACTTCCAGGTTCATTTTCGAGAATATCATTACTCGCTTCGAATGTCCCAAGAGCCTAACCAACGATCAGGGAGCTCACTTCATTAGCAACACTATAGCAACACTTACCGCATAATTTCTAATTCAACATCACAAGAGTAGTCCATACTAGCCACTAGCCAACGAAATAGTTGAAGCCTTCAACAAAATCCTGGAAAAGGGACTAAAAAAAGTCTGTTGTGCAAATCGAGAAGATTGGGATGATAGAGTTCCAGCGGTACTATGGGCCTTCAAGAAAACCACAAAGAAACTCCACAGATACACATCGTTCCAGTTGGTTTACGGAAAAGAGGCAGTGGTGCCCGTAGATTTCATCACCCCAAGTCTGTATATTGCACAAGACAAATGTATGACAGATGAAGAATGAATGGCACAGAGACTTGCGGAGCTACAAGAACTCGAAGAAACCATATTTCTGGCAGACTTCCATCAGTTGATTGAAAAGGCAAGACAAAAATCTTGGCATGACCGCCACATTAAAACCAAGGTATTTACACAAGGGGACAAGGTGTTACTCTATGACAACCGATACTAGATGCACCCTGGCAAGCTGTGTATGCATTGGTTGGGACCCTTCATAGTTGTGGAGATATAGGAGCAGTTTGACTCGCACAACTAGATGGTGTGCTATGACCGGGATGGGTGAATGCGCTTGCCTGAAGCCCTACCTATCTCGAAACTGAGAAGAAGGGAAGTCGCTCCAATCTGACGGAGCTTGTACAATAGTTAGATTTAAGTTTCATTTTCTTTCTAAAAATTTTGTAAATTCCGTTAATAATGTCCATATGCACAGTGTTGTGCCATAACACATAGTTCATTTGTTCTGTTTAAGTGTTGGTTGATACAGAGCTGACAACCCAACAATACAGAACCTGAAGTATGGAAAAGTCCATTAATGATAGTCATTAAATATGACAGGGACAAACTTTGTGGTCGGAGAGGCCACGAATCGCAATCCAATCTATGTCAAAGGCCACACAAACCCAGTCCAATCACACCCTTTATTTCCATTCTGGTACCCCAACTGTAGCCCTTTTAAGCCATAAAGCTGCATTATGCCAAGATGCCATCGAACTTCACACCGGGACACCCACTCGTCAAACAGAAAGGTCTCAATTCAACCACATCCCTATTCCACTCAAACGAGTAAATACCAAGATCGCCCAATCAGATTTCCCTTGATCAAACTGTCCCATCTGACAACTCACACCCTGTTACGTCTATATGGTCATGATGAGGAGAAATTATTGTTAAAAATTACCCATTAAGCCAGACATAAAAATCTTAGAACACAGACGAGAAAGTATTGTTTCTAAAAACAAGCATAGTCCTTTCCAAACTTAGGATGGCAAACCAATTAGGACCATTGCCAAAGCTGTAATTGTAGCTCTAGTTCTTAATGGCCACAGAAGCAATAATGTCGAGAGCCATAACAAGCAGGAACAACATGACTAAAGAAGCAGTACCAGATGAGCTTTGCGACCCCCATGTCGAGATAGGTGATCTCAAAGGGAAAATAGAGCATGTCAAGCTACTCGACCTTGACCTCACGGATTCATCCTTGTTTCCACAGATGCACCCAGACGTCTTTTGGGAGTTAGCTCCTGATAGAACTAGAGATATGCACTTTATACCAAAAAATGAGTTCATCAACCTATTTAAATCCACCATCATGAACCTGAGAGACTTTCCAGTCTTTGGCACCACCGACAAAATTGCACGCTACACGAAGTTTCTGATAAGAAAAGTGCATGAAAAAAGTCTATGGTTGGATAAGCGGTATCCACTCCATGCACAATATATCCAATAGATCACTGGACTATCCTCTAAAGGAGAGGATGTGTCAAAGGGATTTCAGGGCCCCAACAAGCATGGGAAGAAGAAAGGCGAGCTTAGCCTGTACGAGGAGTTTAACACCAAGCAAGGTGGACGCACAACATTCATTGAGACAATACTGCCTGAAACAGTATGGACTGGCTGCTATATCATAGCCAACAAGGTTATGAGGTCCTATTATAAGGGAGAATGCACTTTATATGCGCTATCATTCACTGACTTCTACAATCAGGGAGCAATGTTCAATTGGTGTAGTTTCCTCCTGGAGAAACTACTAGTATCTTGCGAAGAGGCACAGGAGAAAGGAGGAACCTTTACCTATGGATACCTACTTGTGGCATTCACAATGCTCAAATGGAAGTCACCAGTGGGCAGACAACCGACAATACCAGATAAAGGGCGGCTGAAAAATATGTTTGAGCCATGATAGTCTAGACCAGACTTGGAGAACACAACACTCAACAACACAACATTTTCCAAGTGGTATAATGCTATGATAGATGCAACACATAGGCCGTGAATCCCGCAGGAGATCCTCAATAATAACATGAGGAATATTGCATTCAGCATGAATCAACACAACACATTCATCTGGCCAAGGCATGCCATCAGGGAACATTTCCACACACAGATGCTACCATTCTATTTGGATGAGGAAGCCTTAGATAAAGAAATCATGTCATGGCTAGGAGTCAAACGAGGCCAACGTAAATCAAGAATGCATTACATTTTGCCTGCTGATTTGCTCAAGAAAAAATACAAGGAATCAAGAGAGGGACCGAGCTCAGGCCCCAAGACGAAGAAGTTAGACGCTCAGACAGAAACAGATTCAGAGGAGGAAGAAGAAACACTGCAGCTGGATCAGAGGAAAATACCGCCTCCCTGACAGTTTCCACCCAATGCCATGTTGTTAGGTGAACAGGTCAACCAGATCCTGGGTGCTGTGCTTTGCACTGAACCAATGGTGAAGAGGCCCAAAACGGGGGTATCACCAAACAAACCCCTGAACCCACAACCCCTTACATCTACTTCTCCTTGGACTCATGCCATGACCAAATCCACCACTATCATTGGCATTCTAGATGACCCAGACCCTGAAACAAGTCCGACTACACTCATCATTGAGCAACCCCCACCACTCCAATTACCAAACCTCCTCACTGCCATTCCACATCAGACCACAGCCTTAGATCCAATGCAGCTTGACCACCCAGAGACAGAGGAATGACAACCCCCATAGATAACCAAAGAATCCCCCAAGCCCAGTTCAGAAATTCCCGACCCTGACCCTAAAGCATCAGAGTAGCCCATGATGATGGATGTCTCGAATCCGAACTCCCAGGAACAACAACCTGAGTCTTCAACAAAGGAAAAAGCTGGTTGAAGCAGAGAAGAGATGGAACCTAACCATAACCCGCAAATCCCCTCACCAACCAAGGGTGAGGATGTCCCAGAAATCACGACGCATGATGCAGAAGCACCGAAAGGTACAGAGATACTAGATGTGCACAATGAGCCATAATCAACAACGGAGTCGGGTATGACCACCATGCAAGCGCAAATGGTGCAAGTTCTCCAGAACCCCCAACAATATACATAATTGATACAACTCTACATAACTAGAACCGAGGTTCTAATGCTCTTACCCGTAGACCTAAGATTGAGGATTGTACCAGCACCACTAACAAAGGATGAGGTAGAAACTCTCTCAGACCATTCAACAGACAGTGGACTCCCACTACAGTGGCGAGTACCCACTGATGCATCTCCATCATCTATAGACCTGGTACATTGGCCATCGTAACAGTTGTTTGGACTAATCAGAGCCTCCACAGACCAACTAGAGCAAAGGCTCTAAGACGCCTCGCCAGGAAAGAACAACTATATGCAAAAACATGTAGAATGGAGGAAAAATGTGATAGATTCCTAGCCCAACGCAAAATGGAAAAAGTGCGGGAAAAACTTGCAAAAGCCTGGCTGGAGATTCAAAAGGTTGCGCCCGACCTACCCAAAGCCAACGAAATAGGAGAACTAGAGCAACAGATCGAGCTATTACAAGAAGCATGGACACAACTCGCTACACGCACGGAGAAGATACAGGAAAAGCTGATACAGGAAAAGCTATAACAAGTCCAGCAAGAAGAAAAACAACAACCTCGACAGCTGCAGGACCAAATGTAGAGGATAATACTGCAAGGAAACAATGCCCAAGTGGCACTACATAAGAAGACAATAGACTGCACTAAAATATTCAGAGAAGTCAATGATTGGATGGGCATCATCGCTCGATGGAATCAAGTCCCGGAGAAAGTACGCACAAAGATCCAGGTGTTAAACGTAGAAGTTACGGTCACAATGGACCCCATAGAGCAGCAACAAAAGTTCGATCAAATCCAACAGGCCGACAACGAACTAAATTCACTCTATGAAGCACAGTTCATAGCTAAGAAAGAGATGTGCAATTTTCGACCGGTAATTCAAACCAGCTATATGCAAATGCACCAAGTCGACGCAATAGATGACTCTGAATGGAACTCATTGGTTGCAGCCAAGCGAAAGGAGTACAACAAATAGACGACCCAACAGTTCCTGGAAGAAGCATCACTTCTCACCCGCAAATGGCAGGACAAAATTGAAAGCTTTCATGGAGTAAAGCACAGAGCATTACAACTGGTTCCAGAATTGGGCCCTTCGTTTGAGGAGGTAAAGGAAGAAAAGGCACAAATAGAAGAGCTCAAAGAAGAGGAAAATCCGGATAAGGGAAAGCACCAGTTTCTCCTAGAGAACATGAAGGAACCAAGTGCTTGACTTGAGGACGAGTCAAGGATTGTGGTCGGAGCTTGTTGGGCCCTTCATTTTTGAGAAATAATTGGGAAATTTTTGAATAAGCATGAGTTGCGCAAACTTCATCAGAGGCTGTAAGGAAGAATAACATAAAGAATTTGCAGATGCTAGCGCAACACCACCTAATAAAAAAACAATTACAACAGAACAAGAAGGCGAGAAAGCCGAACATGAAAACATAACCCAACTATATATAGGACTGAATATAATTGTAAAAGGGTTGGTTAGGTTGGGTTGATGTTGTTGTCATTTGTTCAATTTGTTGGTTCACTCATTTATGAGTTGAGTAGAGTTGGGTTGAGTCACGTCTATCATGGTTGCCCAAGGTTTTGGGATTAGTTGCTGCTACCTGTTGTAAGTCAAGAAGAGGAGAGTCTGAAATAAACGAGACCTATCATTTGGGGAATTAGAACTCTGTGTCTGAGGCCTAGAGCCAAGAGTCAATACTGAATATCTCTATGTAATTCCGAGTCTGTAATGCAAGAAAGATCTTAGAGATAATATGATAAAGGAGAACCAAATTTTCAAAATAGGATGTGTCTTTGTATGTTTACTTATGCATTACATTGTTCCTTTATGGTTTATGAGTTATGTTTAATGGTTCTATGCTTAAAGCGCTATTCATAACGTAAGTAGGTTCAATTCTTACGATTAGATGTTTCAGATATGATTTTACTCTTGTGCAAGAACATGAATGAGTTATGGATGATCTATGGATTCTCTTTGGTATTTTCCCTACCCTTCCCTATCTTTCTGTCTCAACAACGCTTCAGGTGAGACTTATTCTCTTTGGAGGAGATGAAAATGGCAGTGCTCTAGACTACACGGTACCTTTTGTTGGTAACCTGAGAAGAACCCTGGTCTAATCAACAATCTTTGCAAGGCTGGCAGAGACCAAGAACCTCTTAAGTTCCCGAGTTTGGTGAACAAGTGCAAGGGGTGCATGGGAGGTTCTTCTAAGTCTCAAGCTTAGGAGAAAGAGTGCAAAGCACACATCCATGCCTCATTCCTTCAGAGAAGATGAAGCTCAAGAAGGATAACAAGATTTAAGTCTCGAAAGGGAGGATCCTTTCATTTGGAAGATGAGCAAGCGATATTCGTTCGAGAGGAGCCAAGGTCCATCATGACCATTGAATTTGGAGAAGGAGCACGAGTAGTAACCCCTCCAAATCCTTCATCCTTTATGAGTTCGAAGAAATTTGTGTATTCTTCATAAGGGAGATAGATCCTTCGAAGTCTTGAAGTCCAAAGTGAACCAGAACCGTCCATCATAATGGATACGTGTCGCCAGATCCCACGGTTCAAAGAGTGGAACTTCAACAGTTTTGAGTCATTGTGTTAACGGGAAGAGGAACTCCCGAAGTGCCGAAGACTGAATTCTTGAAGTCATGAGAGCCATAGATCTATGGGTGTACGTGGATATACCCTGGCCATCAAATTTAGACTATGGTTAGCCTGACACTGACCAACTCCATGAGTCACTATTGATTTTTCAATAAGCTAGGCTCAAGCATGAAGTTCATTCCATTTTTAGAATTTTACTTGAACCATAAACAAGTTTTTGCAACAACCAATATCATAAGAAGAAATGACATGCATAAGTACACAAGAAGTGTCCTAGGATACCCTTATCAACAAGGGAAGAAAACCCAGCCAATCCTTTGCTATATTCTTCAAGAGAAAGACCTCCCACACCATAAATCTAGCACAAAAAAGGGTGCTTACAAAATCCTAGAAGACTAGGGCCCATGAGAGGCGTACACTTTTCCCAAGAACAAGTACTTGCTGAAATTTCCAAACTCACACTTGTGTTATGATTTGTCAATGGGGAATTTACCTTTATTTATATTAGAATGAGCCTATCAACAATAGTATCTATTGGCACAATAGGGTCGACCTCAATAACTCACAATATAATTAATAATTACCATATTAATTATCTTTCACTGTATGGTGGGGCCAACCTATACCCTTTACATCACAAATAGGGTTACAGGTAAGTATGACTCTTGTACAATATATCAAGGGATATCATGCATGCACTAGTGCTCATCCAATAGGGGCGCATCCATCTATGATCAACCATAGGGATGTCCAAATCTCTATCTCACTGCGTCTCACAGAAGAACCACACTCACTAGTGCTCAACCACTAGGATCACGTTCACCCGTGCTCAGGCACAAACACGTCCAACTCAATAGATCTCTTTCTCACTGTGTCTCATAGGAGAATCAACTGGAGTATCACATCATATAAACTATCTACACAGAGGAGGCCAATACATCGTTTCATCTTGTCTCAAAGAGAACAATACAACCAACTCATGGGATTCCCCACACAGGGGCACACAACATTCAATCTCCATCTCAGAGAGGAACCACACACCCAGCTCATGGGATTCCTTACACAGGGGCACACAAAATTCCATATCCATCTTAGAGAGGAACCACACACCCAACTCATGGGATTCACCACCTCACACAAGGGAACAACATTCCATCTTTGTCTCAGAGAGGAACCACACGACCATCTCATGGGAGAACCCAACTCATGGTCTCTCTCTTAGGTCGAATCACTCATTTTGTGTCCTATATGATGTCTCATGCAACTGTAATCATCAACACTCCTTGTTATCAATGAAATTTCATTTGCAAATGGTTACAAGAATCTAGCATCGTCAAACAGTTATGAGGTCACCCATGGACCAAAATTACCACAAAATAATTTCCAAAGGGTCAAAAACTATACAACCAGTGATAAAATTAAAGTGCGCTATGACTACACAGGGTGCGCGCGCACATGCGCAAAACAGAAACGCAGGAAAAGCGCACATGTGCTCGATGCATGACTGTGGTCGCTGAAAGCCGCACACATCTAAGAATGACGCATTTATGAGATTGGTCGACCTCCCACCCATTTCTGGTTCAGCTTTCAAGTTGATTTGACACTCAAATCTGGACTGGATCCGACTGGCTGGCTGGTCAAAGACCTAAAAATGCCCTAATTAGCCTCTTTTCACACTACAAGCTGGTTGCACAATACCTCAAAGAGGTGCTATAAAACAAGGCCATGGGTGCACTTCATTTTTAAGGAATTCAATAGGAAAGTTATGCTGCTACTATTCTCTTTAGGAATCCTCTATTCTCATCAAGAGTATACTAGCATCATTACATTGGGCAATCCATCTCACCTCTTGAGTGGATTAGCTTCGAATTCTTTCACCATTTTCATTCAAAGTTGTAAGAAGAGCTTATTTGTGGGGGTCCAAGAGCCCTCCCTTGGAGGAAGAAGGGACTCATAGTCCTCTTTCTTCTGGGTGTTTTCTTTCACTAATATAAACCTTACCATTGGTGACATGAGTCTTATTGGTTTTTTTGTTCTTATGTCCCTATGCTAACTAGTTTAGTTGTTATTTTATTTCTTAGTTGTTATTTTATATTTCTTTCTCTAACCCTTTTCCTTACAGCTGTCATACTTAGCAAACATAACTAAGATTGCAAGCACCTCTATTTTGCTCATCTAGGTGGCAAAAGAGGTGCTACAGATTGACGACTCCACTGGGGAAAGGTATCAATTTCCTACCCCATTTGGGTTTTTATAGCTCTTCTTTTGGTTTATTTAACCTGCAGGTGCATTAACTGGCCCAAGACAACTTGCAAAACATCCAATTCCAAGTTGAATTGAGAGAATTCCATCTGGAATTTTCTTCATAGCCGTGTGTCAGTTGTGCGCAGGTTTTTTGGCCCATAGAAGCACATCATGCGCACATGCGCTAAAACCACAGTTCTGTTCTCCGCACCTGTGCCCATAAGCTTGTTTCAGTCTGCGCACAGTCGCTGAGTGTGCCTATGTCTACTCTGGGACCTGCGCACCTGTGCAGAAAACTACACATTGTAAGGTCTTTTGTGATTTGGGGAAGGCCCCTAGCCTTGTTAAAAGTGATTTCATGCATGTTGTAAGATGCAACACACTTAGTTCCCTCTTCATATAAAGGGATTAGTCAAAACACATAGGCACTTAGGGGGTTTAAAATCATAATTTCCTCTTTTTCTTTCATTTCGCTACATGGATGGCTTGCTTTGACTAAAATTATAAGTTGGAATCATTTGTAAAAGCATAAAACTTGCATTGGGACTAGAAGTTGGATAACAATCACTTAGTATGCTCTTCTCTTGCGCTTCCAAGCGACCTTGAGAATCAAAAAAAGATTGTAGGACAATTTCATCTCCCTTAAAATGACTAAAACCTTTAGGAGAGGACAACGACCCCTCTCGGGACTCCTCTTAGTTTATTTTTCAAACACATCTTAAGATTGTAACGAGCCCATACATGCCCACATGCTACAAAGATAAGATAGTGTTGAAATTTACTTTCTTATATTAAACCACTAGGGAAGTTTAAAGGTTTTGTAATGGGCCCATACATGCCCACATGATCACAATCTAGGATAGTTTCATGTCTTTTCTTAGATTAAATCACAATAGGGAGTTAAAAGTTTAGTAAAGGACCCACATGTCCACATGCTAGTTTCCTAGGGAATTTTGAATTACGCAAGGTTGTACCAAAGGTACTTAGTTAATTAGGTAATCAACACTTGTAAGGACCAAGCGAAGTCCACATGTAGCAAGGTGACACCTAATTCATTAAAACATTGGCACACTTTCACTCATTCACACACAAAAGTCACTTATCACTCACATAGTTTCTTCTTGAAGCGTGGAGGTCAAAGTAAGTTTCCTCCAAATGGATTCCGAAACACCCCACCCTTTTCTTGACGAAACTATCCATTCCCATTTAATTTCAATGAGGTTGGTTCACACCCCCAATCTCTCAAACAACCACATCTAATTTTTTTCTAAAAACTCACTAAGTTTTCATCCACAGGAGGTGCCAAAATAATTTTTTTAGTCTAGGTAGGATTTCGGGGATAGGCATCCAAAAAACTCCCCGTTATCTGGTTCTCACATTGTCAAAACAATAGAAGTTGTCAAATAGGGAACTGAAAATCCTCCAATTCAAGTGCTCTTAACACCGCAAGGCAGGGAGATACCCGTGAAGGGTTGAAGGCCGAGGTCCAGTTGTTCTGTGCGTCCCCCCTTGAGGCACCCACCTCTTGGATAGGATTCATCCCGTGACCCATTTCTTAGGCCGAAAATCTAAATGCCACACTTTGACCGAGGTACCTAGTGACCAAATTTTAGGACATCTACCTAGGTGGCAATTGTGGGCTACAATTTCACCTTGATTGGATTTTGGTGGCTATTGGGAAATATTGCCAGCTCTTTCGAGATATGCCCCCTTTACCCCTCATTATAACTGATTATTTCATCCTTCACTAGTTTCTTTTCCGGTGACTTCAGACCCCACTGTTGAGTACTATTGGAAGGTCCAGTGCTATTTGAGAGGAAGGACGTTACGTTCTTTTTAGGACACGATCATTTTTTTTCTTTTGATTCCCCACATGGACAAAACCCACTTATCCACATATATGCTTCTTTTTCAAAACACTTGATGTATGATGCACTTCTGATTACATTTTTGATTTAGATATATATCATGTAAAGTTCAAAATTTGTAACAAAGGCTCGTGTTTATTTTCTCTCATCACAATTTGCACACATCCATGCAACTATTCGGACATCATTGGAGACCCACATAACCCTCGTCATTCCAGATGCTTGCTAAACCTCCCTCCTATTCTAGGGGGAGTTACTAGTCTTGCCAACTCATCAACACCACCTTCACACACTCCAGTGAGTGACACTGTCTTAGGGTCAACTTTGCTTGGTTCAACATTACTTGGGTCCACTTCCCAAGTCCCTCCATCCACTCTCTCTCCTCTACACAGAAGCGAAGGGCCAAGTTCCTCTCAAGGGGGAAGTACCAACCTACCTAGTCCCCCTCAAAGGTCAGGTTCACAACACACTCACACCATGGCTGGAGCTAATCCTCCCCCCCCACTACAAATGCCATATTTGGCCTCTCTTAACATACCAGATCTAAGCAAACTCACAAATGATCCTATATTGCATGACCCCACATGGCCTGCAATGCCTACCAAACTACCTTCAGACATCCCCAAGTTTGAAGGAAAGGGAGGAGATGACGTTGCCAACCATGTCATGACTTTCCACCTATGGTGCTCTTCCAACAAAATTATGGATGATTCCATCAGACTACAATTATTTCAACGCACACTCACTGGCCCATCAACCAAATGGTATGTAGTTGAAAAATCAGGGTCTCATGCGACTTTCGAGTCCTTGGCCAAATCATTTTTAACCTTCTTCCAATTACCAATCCGCCACGACAATGGTCTTGAACTACTCTCTAATTTCAAACAAACCTCAGCCACACATATCGTTGATCACATTCACGAGTGGCATAGACGACGTAGTTTGTGCAAAGCTGAAACCACCAAACAACAGTGTCTTGACTGGTTTCTTAGATCACTTGTCTCTCTCCTCAGTAAAGATGTAGCTTCTACCTTCCCTCAATCCGAAGAGGAAGCCATCAGTAAGGCTCAACAATACGACCTCATCTATTCACAATCAGGGTACTTATACACAATACTTCCTGATCTCCCAAAACCCGTGCCATTCGGTCAAGACAAACCCGGGATGTCTCACTCAGTAGACAGATTGATTGGTAATACTACACACCACAACCCTCAACCCCAACCACCACCAATGTATGGCACACCTCAATATCTGCCGGCATATGGGGGAACTTCTTATTACCCCCCACCCCCTTATCAACAACCATACCCTATTTTTATTCCTCCACCCATCAGTGGGTCACCACCGACACCCCCAATACACCCAGCTATCCAAACAAGTTCTGGTACCCCCTCTACCTCAACTTATACTTCTAAGTACTAGCGAAAGCACCATGCCTTCCTATGTACCTTGCGGATCACAACTCCCACAAAATATGTACTTTATATTCCTTGGTCCTCCACAACCCATGGCACCCCCACACCCTCACGCTGGGGTGAATTTTGTTCAACCCTCTCCCGTTCAACAATATAAAAATTTTGAACAGCTGAATACGGAAAATCCTACCCACCCGTCGAATAATGCCAAAAAGAAAGGAAGAAACAGGAACAATAACAACCCAGGTCAAGGTGGGATTTAACCCCAAAAAAACCAACCTACTGGGGAAAACCAGAATCAAGGGAATTAGAACTCCCAGGGGTAAATAACAACAGGTGTCAAGGGAGAAATAACAATACTATTAAAACCACCTTCCCTTGTGTTAGGGTCCTATAATTATAGGCGAATCGATTCTTCGACTGTTGATTTGGCGTCTCTCCCGTGATGACGAAGTATGGCTCAGGTGATTCCGCTTCCTCCCTCCATTCTTGTCGCTCAATCCCCTATCACCCTATTGCATCCTTCATCCACACTGCACCCTCACTCCCTTGTCCTTTTGCCCCATCGACTACTTTTCCCGCCTTCCATCCCTGCATAAATGGACTTAGGATGAACAAAAAGAACAATAGGTTAGTTAGATTAAAATAATAATAAGTATTGATATAGTTAGTATAGGTAATAATTGAGTAATAAACAACTAATTTAATAATTGATTAATTATTAATTAAGTTAAAAAACTAGATTAGTAACTAAGTTAGTTTTCAATTAAATAAAATAACAATTTAAATAAACACAAAATATAAAACAAAATATTAAATAAAACATTAATAAAACAATAAAAAACTTATGTTAAAAACAATTTAAAATAAACAAAAATAAAACAATTAAAATTAAAAACAAAATATAAAAAATCTATATAATAAAACATTATGTAATAAAAACAAATATTAAATAAAAMATTAAAACATAAAACAATAAAACAAAATTAAAAAACCAACGTAACACATAAAAAACAACAAATRAAATATTAAAAATGAAAAAACAATACAAAAACCAAAACACAAMAATCCTAAGTCTACCCTACCCCCTACCTACGTCACTCTCCACTACCCATCCCCCTCACGTCACTCCCACCTACCCCACCTCACTCTCCACTCATTCCCCATCCCCCTACGTCACCTTCCACTATCCCCTTCACACTCYYGCCCTCACATTACCCGTKCACCTCCCATACCCGYGCCCCCCATCCACTTACCAAACAAAATAATCAACGCTTCATATTTTTTCCGGASCCCCCCTCCCCTTCCGGATTTTAACGAGAGGGGGGGGGGTCCGGAATTGAAATAACAATCTTGCGAATCTGAACGGCCCAGGRAAGGMTACCGAGATCAATGGCCCAKATTGAATTYCRKACCCCCCCCGGGCGTTCTACATTTAACGAGGGGGGGAGGGGGGGTCCGGAATACCGCTTACCACGCAAAAAACCACTTTCCCCAATTTTTGCCAATATTTGTCTGTGTTACCATGTCTTCTTCCGRAGGAKAKTCTGAGMAAACGRAGACGGATTTWGAAAATMMKAGAGAGGTTTTTTCTCAGCACGGKCTGAGGAACAAAAACCTCTTTCAGTTTTTKYAATGGAGTTAYGAGYAGAGAKAATCGAAGACATCTTCRAGGCCTATTTTTCCATATTTTCAATTGTCYGTTTCAGTCCCGATCTTGCAGGAGYTGTTACGGCCAGCTGGGRACGAATTTGGWRAAACCGAAAGAGGTTTTTGTCCAMCACATGMCCATCTACAATAAAMTMTTTCATTTTTYYCCCAGGTKTCATCATTGAAGAGAAAATCACGTCTKATCGGACCCCTGTTTCKCAGAAAAACGGTCCGTCTTTCATGGCAGAAAACTCCAAATTTTGTGGGAGTGGTGGCTATTTTTGGCCGAGGTGGTTAAACCRACTCTCGRAACTTGATGAGGTGATCTACCCTATTTATTGAGATGATTTTAATGTAAAAGGGTTCGACCTGTGTAAAKATTTTGGTCCTTTTCRRCTGGACTGTGGGCCTTGTTGCTTGAGGAGGTTTCTCTGTAATTTTGGAATGACAAATCATTAATGGAGAAAATGACTTACAGGATTCTCGTGTAGCAGTGTTGGTGGTGTGTCCCTTGTCTGTTTTTAATCATCTTTCGGCTATCATTCAAACATTTTCATTTCTTATTATTGAAAAACAGTTAATGGAGAAGAATTTATGCATGCATACTCTTTGTCCAATTTTTTCAATAATCTTTATGTTTTCTTCTAAAACTCAGCCTATGAATTCTTAACTGCTCATTTGCTCATTTTTTCTTTCCCATTTTTCCTCAAATCGACACCCTTTAAACTTGATTTGATCGAACAACTGTTACTATCTTGCCCTATGGAGACATTTACCTCTTGATTTGATTTGATCATTGTCTTATAAACAGACCCCATAGGCCAATGGTGATCTGAGAAACTCGTCAATCACATCCTCATCTAAATATTTTCAAAAACCCCAACCCCTGTTCTTCATAACTAGCCTAATACCTCTTCAAACAAAGCTATATCAGATAGAGAGATCCCTCTCTGAGTCTTGGAGGGCTAGATCCAAGACTCGAAGTGGTTTTGATGTTGCCTCTGTGACTACCTCACAGCCTTGGGTAAATTACAAAGTGATAACATGATGACGACTCCACTGGGGACTTTCCCCAGTAGTACATTTCAAAGCTCCAGATCTGATCACTGATGGTGGACAGTGACCAGACACCAGAAGGCTGAGATCATTCACCTGGTGACTCCAATCAGCTCTAGACTGTGCCAACTTGAAGACTCCACTAGAGGAAGAACCTGAAGCATGACCAAGCAGCCTAGAAAGACCAGGTACTCAATCTCAAATTGTGTTCAAGAAATATTTGGTTTCATCTGCAATTACTTTCTCTCTAATCATGATCCTGGTCTAGAGTATATTGTTGAAATTCATGATGACCATTTTCAACCTGAAGAGCCCCCAGAAATTAAACCCCAGATTGTAGATTATGTGCAGGCTCATACTCCTGTGCACATCCCATATGCACCTGTAGAAACCATAGGGAGACATAAGCCTCATGCTTTGTCTCCTACTCTTGCTAAAACTCTGGATGGTTGTAAGCCTCTTTCTTCATCTCCTGTGCTTGCAAAAGTCCCAGACCGATACAAGCCTCTAGATTTGCCTCCTATTCTCCATGAACTCCCTGTCAATTACATTAATAATATGCCTAGGTTTGATGGAGAAAATGAGAAGATCAATGCTGAAAATCATATTCAAAACCTTGAGGATTTCCTTGACCTTTATGAGGTTGAAGATGATGATGTCTATATCAGGATGTTTGCCCTGTCCTTGGGAGGTAAAGTCAAAGATTGGTTTAAGAACCTTCCTGTTGCTAGCATCAGAAATTTTAATCAATTCATGCAAGTTTTCTTAGATAGATGGGTGATCAGGGGAAATGTTTTCCTCATCCTAGAAGAGTATGAACACTTGAAAAGAAAGCCAGGGGAGACAATACATAAGTTTTCAGCCAGATTCAATAAGGTATATCATGCAATACCTGCTGATATAAGGCCACCCCCAGGATCTACCCACTTGCATTACCTAGATGCCTTCGATCCTGAGATGGCATTTCAATTAAGAGAAAGGAACACTACAAGCCTTGAAGAAATGCAGAACATTGCTGTTTATGTGGAGACCAACTTGCTGATCAAGAGGTCACAGTTAAAGGACAAAGAAATGGAGCAGCTAAAATCATCAGAGGCTAAACTGGAGATTTTGGTCAGTGCCATGGAAAAGCTGATGCAGAAGATTAACATTAAAGAGGAGCTTGCTGTCCAAAGACATCATGTTCCATTGATTTCAAAGAAAGACGCGGTCACAGTCCCCAAACATTTTTCTGCTCATCCTGGGTACCATGGTTTGAACAATGATTCATTCATGTATTCAATTCACAACGCAGTCAAAGATGAAGCTCCATCTCGACTTGTAGAGGAACAACAAGCTGACATGATAGGCATGTTCAATGGCATTTCACCCCTGGATGATCTACCCAAGTGTAATCATTGTGATGAGGATCATGAAGCTGAAATAGAGGTTGACTGTTTAGAGAAACCGACAGCATGTCATTGGCAGGAAGGAGATTATTTACAGTTCAGATGTGACAATCATCCTGTACACAGCAGTCATGACAACGATAAGTAATGTGCAGAAAATGTCATAGTAAGTGAAGACACTTTGCCCTTAGGTTGCTCATCTTTTCAATTTTGGAAAAGAAACTCTAGGTCAGTTTTAAATAGTGAAGACATAAATTCTTCTGACCAATCAATTGATGATACCATTAAGGATATGGAGGCTGTCCTAAACCCAGAATCGCAACACTTGCCCTCCTTCAATTTTCAAATTCTTGATGAAAGCTTAGAGCCTAAGACAAATTATGATTTAATCCAAAATAACTCTGTACCATTGTGCTTTAATTCATTTCGAATTTTGAAGAAGACTCTTGGACAAGTGTTGAAGGATGAATATAGAAACAAGCAAGAAATTTCATTTGAGTCAATGCAACAGTCTTGTCAGTCCTTTCAGGATCCAATAGCTGATCAGTTGGATGGCTTGTGTGGCAAAAATTATTCCTCATTCTCCAGTCATGAGATAAAAAGCTGTTATGATATTGACATGATTAGGCAGTCAATTACACGGGTGTGTTCAGTAGAGGCATCATTCCATAAACCATCAGAGCATCCATAGTCAGATGAGGAAGTATTGAAAGACACAGAATGCATAGCTGAAAAATCGAGTCTTGAGGCTGAGTTGTTTGAAGTTGAAAATCAAAAGATGGGCCAAACCTATACTGATCTTGTAGCTATCTATATGGATAAATTCTTTAATACAGGATATTTTTCCGTTGCTGATGTTTTTCCTATTGTTTGGGTTGATCAAATCTTATGCAAGGGAAAGCACGATGGAAGTTACTCTCAAGCACGAGTAACAAACTTATTTCCGAGTTTCATCACAGACAGTGAAAGAACAGAGCCACTAAATCAACTGCTGGATTGGCTCCATTGGCATTTTTCCATTACCTAGCTGAGCAATGATTGCAGTAGGGTAGGTAGGAAAAAATGAATAAGCTCAGCATTTCGAGCAT
>ML782240.1:423326-468872 GCA_009831015.1 Picea engelmannii
TAAAGAAGGTGCGCATATGAACGACTGAGAGGTTGGCACATAGATCTACGGTTGAGATTGAATTCTGGACCCTCCCGACCATTCTTCCTTTAACGATGGGGGGGTCCGGAATGAGGCATTATTCTTTGGCAGGCCCTGTCCCAATGTGTCATCCATCCTTTTCGCCCGATCCCATCCCCTCTTCTGCATCCTTCATCCACCTCTGCACCACTCATTCCCTTGTCCTTTCTTCCCTTAGCTAGATCTCGCCCACCGCCCATCCATGAATAATCAAACTTAGGATAAACAAAAATAACAATAAGTTAATTTGATCAAATAATAATGTTAGTATAGTTAGAATAGGTTAAACTAGCTATTAACTAGCTAGTTAATAATTAATTAATTAATTAATAATTAAGTTAAAAATCTAAGTTATTAATTAGGTTAGAGTTTGAATAATTAAATATTAAATAAAACAAATTATTACAACATATAAAATATAACACAAAACAAAACAAAATATATAATAAACATAAAACAATTAAAAAACAAAAAAAACAAAAAAAAAACATAAAATAAAAAAAACAAAAACGTAAAAAAAACATGTAATAAAAATAATATTAAAAAAAAAAACTAACACTACCCTAAGTCTACCCACCCAAACCTTCCATACATTAATCACATCACAAATTAATCAAACGACTGTTAAACTTTCCGAACCCCCCCTCACCATCCGATGTTTAACGAGAGGGAGGGTCCGGAATGGTTGTTTTCCATTACCACCCATCGTAAAGGTGTCACCTTCACATTCCATCACCCCGCCCCCCCCACAAAAAAAAAACCGCTTACCACCTCAGGGGGGTCCAGAATACCATCTATCCCAAAAAAAACCACTTTTCCCAAATTTTACCCATTTTTGCCTGTTCAGAATGTCATCTTCCGAAGCCGATTCTGGGCGAACGAAAGAGAATTTTAAGAAATGGAGAGAGGTTTTTCTCTGTATCAGGATGAATAACAAAAAAATCTCTCAGTGTTTTCACAAGTGCCACGAGAAGGGAGAATCAAATCCATCTTCAAGGCCCTTTTTTCCAGTTTTTCATTTTTCCGTTATAGTCCTGATTTTGCGGGAGCTGTTACGACCAACTGGAGGAGAATTTGGTGAAAAATAAGGAGGTTTTTTTCTAGAACATGCCCATATACAATAACCTCCTTCAATTTTTTCCCAGGTGTCAGCATTGAAGAGAAACATATGTCTGTTCAGACCCATTGTTTGCAGAAATTAGGCCCGTCTTTCATGGCAGACAGTTCTAGATTTTGGGGGATTTGTGTCTATTTTTGGCCGAGGCGGTTAAATATGACTCACAAAACTTGTTGGGGTATATCCCCTATTTATTCAGAGGATTTTAATGTAAAAGGGGGTTGATCATTACACCCAGAGAGGCTATTCTCTGTGGTATTTTTCTGATTCACCAGGAATACAAAGGGACTTTTTCACAGGATTCTTGTATGTCGACGATTGGTGAAGTTTTCTTTCTTCGTTGAACATGATTCTAATTAGTCTTCATTATGTTTTTCTCTTTCTAATTTTCAAAAGGAGATTTAACGTTTAATTTATCCTTGATACTATGTGCAGTGCTTTTGACAATCTTAATGTTTTCCTCTGATACTACAATGAAGAAATTCTTGAATGCTTTTTTGTTGTAGTTGATTATCTCGTCTGTTCCTTATCTACATCATTTTATTTCTAAAGGATCCAACGTCTACATTAACTTTCCCTATGGAAATACCTTATAGACCTATGTTTAATTTCAAACTTGTCACAGACCCCATAGCCCAATGGTCTTCTTTTGTTGTCTCAAGTAGCCATCGCTTATTCCCAAAGAATCCAATAGTTGCATTATCTCGCCCTGTGAAAAGACTTCTTATAAACTATTCTTTGATCTCTATATTTATGAACATATTCCATAGCCCAATGGAAGCATGAAACCTTTTCCAGCCAATCTACAAAAAACTCCAAGAACATAACCTATTTTTCATAACTAGCCTAATATCCTATTTCAAACAAATCTAAAATTGACAGAGAGATCCCTCTCTGAGTCTTAGAGGGCTAGATCCCTGACTCGAAGCAGTTTTGATGTTGCCTTTGTGACTTCCTCCACAACCTTGGGCAAATTACAGAGTGCTAACAGGTCCCTCAACCATCCCTTCCCCCCCAAATGAAAGGAATCCTAATGACGATTCCCATACTCACTCCTATCATACCCTCTACACCCCCACTCACTAACCTCCCCACCACAGCTGGGGGCAGGCGAAAGAAGAAGGAGCCCACAGCTCCAGTTCCCCCATGAGTCCAACCTCCTTGCATTCTATGTGAGAAAGATGGACACCAAACCAACAACTGCCCATCTCTACCCGAGTTACGGAACCCGATTCCACTCAATCAAACACCATCAACGCTAGGAATTGTAGCAAGTACTATCGCTACCACCCCTCACTCAAGTAGTAAAGGGTTGCGAACCAAATTTTCTTGCACCATATGTTTAGAATATGGCCATTATACACACCATTGCCCAGCACTGCCATGCTTCCGACAGACATTAGCCGCAGTACGTCAAAGCTCCCAGAACGAACAAAATCTAGCTACATCATCCCTACCAAAAATCACTGACATCCATTGTGTCACGACTTCCATTAATGAACGTATGAGATGCCCTTGCTCTCTATGTGAATCCTTAGATCATTTTACATACCAATGTCCTATGATCATTGAATATAAGAAATACCAATTGACCCTGATTCAAACCCCTACAGAATTGATGGTTGACCTTACCTCGTCACTAGATATTCTTCATATCATTTCTCCTGAACCCGAGGAACTCTTGACGCCTCCCTGGTTCTTGGATGACTTATCTGAGGATTCACCCCCAACCCCCCCCAATTCTCCCATTCATTTCCCTACGAAAATTTTACACCCAACTACCACTGGTACTCCTTAGTACTTCGATATTTGGTTTATGTCGAGTGAACCATCGCAATCTCATTGTATCATTCCCCCTACTTCTTCATCACCAGGGGATAGACACACGACGACAATCACCAATATCACTCTTTTAGATCCTTTGTATTCCCGCCAATTCTAGTGTGACGAGGACATACTCGAAGAGTTAAACACCCCCGACTACCCATGGGATGCGCTACACCACAGAGCACTCTTCTTTCCACAGGAAACCTCCATGCCTCCTAACCAACACCTCATATACGCGGTTGAAACCAAGGATTTTATCCCATCAGGGCATATCGACTGGTTCAACAACCACATCCCTACCCATGATGCTTTTGAAGAAGGCAACATGGCCAACATTTCCCCAACCATCAAAATCGACATTTCCATCAAAGATGGAGTCGTCGAGGAAATCACCATTGGTGCCACATGTACTCTTTAAGAAATCACCACCTACAAATCCCTCTTCCAAGAATATTGGGATATTTTTTCTTGGTCATACAAAGAAATGCCTGGCCTTTATCCCTCTATCATCGAACATCGCATCGACACCTGGCCTGACATTACACTAGTTCGTAAAAAATAACGACCGCTACACCCATCCAAAGCAGCGGCCATAAAAGCCGAGATTGACAAATTACGTGCGGCTGGGTTCATCTACCCCATCGCCTATACATCATGGGTTTCCAACCCTGTACCTGTTAACAAAAAATAGGGCACTATCCGCGTCTGCACAAAATTTCACGATCTCAATCACACATGTCCCGAAGACAACTTTCCAACACTTTTCATCGATCAAATTATTGATGATTGCACTGGCCATGAGGCTCTATCCTTCATGGATGGTTTCTTTGGTTATAATCAAATCCAAATCCACCTATCCGATCAATACAAAACCGCATTCACTACCCCTTGGGGTAATTTTGCATATCGTGTCATGCCTTTTGGCTTAAAGAATGCTGGCACAACTTTCGAACGGGCTATGAGATACATTTTTCATGATTTGGCTCATATCATCCTTGCATACTTGGATGACCTCATAGCTCGATCCAAGAAATGAACCCAACATCTTGATGATTTACAGATCATCTTCCAACGGTGTCTCCAGTACAACATCCGCTTGAATCCCCTCAAGTGCGTGTTCTGCGTCACTATGGGGCACCTCCTCAGATTCATCGTTTCCCAAAGTGGTATTACCATGGACCCCCTTAAATTCCAAGCCATCATAGAAATTCCACCTCCCCAGAATTTACGTCAACTCCAGAGCCTACAAGGAAAAGCTAACTTTCTACGGCGATTTGTCCCAGACTACACCACTCAAGCACACGGTTTCCTTCACTTACTATGCCACGACATCCCATTTCACTGGGATGAACATGCCCAAAAAAAATTTGATGATCTTAAAACGACGCTGTCTAACACCCCTTTAATTAGTTCACCCGACTATAATCGTAACTATATCCTCTACATATCAACATCAGCTATCTTAGTAGCATGAGTTCTCGTTCAAATCGACGATGACGATCGTGAGCATGTCATTTAATATGTTAGTAAAAATATCTCAGGACCACCCTTGAAGTATAAACACGAAGATAAACTAGCCCTTGCAGTGATCCTCGCAGTCCAGAAACTGCGTCATTACATTTTGCTTTGCACGACTAAGGTCGTAGCAAATTCCAACCCTATGCAATACTTGCTCATCCGTCGGCAAATTAATGGAAAATTTTCTCAATGGATCGTTATCCTTCAGGAGTACGATCTTGAATTTTCAACACCCAAGAGCAAGAAATCTCTCGTCCTCACCGAACTTGTCACGACCGTCCCCTCTGATACTACCAGTTCCCCCGTCAATACCGACTTCCCCGATGAACATCTCTTTTACATCACTTTGGATGATCCTTGGTACAATGACTTCCTCGTCTACCTCCAAACCCAAAAGTTCAGTAACCACCTCTCATGAGATGATTGTCATCATATTCACCACCAGCCCCCCCGCTATCTCCTCATCAGAGATATCTTATATCGGCGAGGGGTCGACACCATACTTCGTTGATGCTTGACTATTGACGAGGCCGATAGAGTCTTGAATGACTGCCATAGCGGCGCATGTGGGGGCCATCTTTCGGGAATGTCTACTGCTCAAAAAATCATCCGAGCAGGTTATTTTTGGCCTACATTGTTTCATGATTGCATTCATTCTGTGAAGCGATGCGAGAAATGTCAGCTTTACGCTAACAAAGAACGAGCACCACCTGCTCTTCTTCACCCAGTCATTACTGCTGGCCCCTTTTGTAAATGGGGCATCGACTTCATGACATTTAATCCCCCATCCAACAGTGGACACAAATACATTGTTGTCGTAGTCGATTACTTCACAAAATGGGCTGAAGCTATGCCCACCTTCAACAACACCGCTGACACTGCAACACATTTTTTCTTTAATCACATCATATCCCGCTTTGGAGTACCACTCCAACTAGTTTCCGATCACGGGAAACACTTCAAGAATGAGATTTTTGTCGAACTCTCATCTCGGTTAGGATTCTCCCACGAGTTTGCCTCACCATATTACTCTCAGTCTAGTGGACAGTTCGAAGCAGTTAACAAGGTTCTCAAGACCATGTTACAATGCACGGTTAATAAACATAAGACCAATTGGCATCATATGTTTTTTTTCGCGCTATGGGCTTACCGTACGGCCGTGAAAACGACCACTAGTTTCGCACCATTTCATTTAGTCCATGGGGTCGAGGCCACTCTTCCCATCAAGTGCGAAATTCCCACCTTACGCACCACAATTGAGCTATTACCTGACACTGCTCCAATGGAGCAACGCTTGCTGAACTTAGAGTCCCTGGATGAAGATCGTCGATCTTCATTAAAAAACAATGAGGCAGCCAAAAAATGGTCAAAGGCCACATTTGATCGCCATGTCAACCTTCGCTCATTTCATGAAGGCGACCTCGTCCTTGCTTACGATATCACTCACGATACCCTTGGTCATGGAAAATTCGAGTCACTATGGCATGGCCCTACATTATCCAACCTTGCCTCACCAAAGACGCATACATATTGGCCTCTCCTAAAGGCCTCTCTCTCAAATAACCCGTCAACGTGTTATACTTAAAGAAATTTTACGCCTAAGCATAACCATTCTACTTTAGGTTATTTCTTTTATAGTGTTTTTAATCTTTTTTTCCATCCCTCACGTCTAAACTATGATTTGTGCTATTTACAGATGCTTCGTCCATTGGCCTACCACATCGGTTATGCTGACGATGCCAACCATTGGACACATAATCTCGCTTCAACAGCTTGGGCCCTCTATATCCCTTCAAATGAACTGCTCCACTCCAACAACATATTTTTGGGTTCAACAAACAACAACCAAGCCGAACAAACTTTCATCATTGGCCTCCTCGCCGATGCCCATCATCACCGTATTCGTCACATTAACGTCTTTCTTGACTCTCAACTAGTCGTCCTCCAGCTCAACAATGTGTATTGTGTCCGTGATCCTTGCCTCTTTTGCAAATACCTGCAATTTAGACTTTTATCTCGACATTTTGGTTTCATTACATTTACACATATTCCAAGACAATTTAATCAAATTACAGATAACTTAGCTAACATTGTCTTAGATTGGCATATATCACATCAAGATACCTCTACACACACATAAAAATATCAAAAACCTGTCACAGCATATATAGATTAGACATCATCAACACATTAAAAAACAAATGTAAACATCACATAGACCCCAAAATGTATACTCATATATATATAAATCGGGCCACAATGCCATCAAAATGTTTATGTACAAAAATACAAACATCCGCAGGCCAGTGAAGCACCTCAGTACAAAACTGGTGCCACTACACCAAAATGGGCTCACCAGCCTATATACAAAATACAAAAATACATAGAGTGACACTCAAGGTGCCTCTAGAGCACCACCTCCTGCCCATCCCTCAGGCGGTGGTCCCCCACCCACTACTGGTCCCTCCGGATCGGGAGGTAATCGTCCGGTCATCGTAGCACCTGCTACTGCTGCTCACAGCACCACGGCTCGCCACATCGTCGAAACTCCCACACATTGCTCTAGGATACCCTCATATTGGATGCACGACCACATGCCTTGTAGCATTGCCTCCAGGCGGTGACAAATATCCTCAAAATCTCCCTCGACCTCTGCCGGAGGAGCATGCGATGGCCCGACAGCTGGGTCATCAAAATGACGTCTCCTCACTACTCTCTCATCATCAGTTGGTCTTGCCTCAACGTCCTCGTGCCGATGTCTCTCTCCTGCTCGCGGCCCTCCCCGCGACGGTCTCCCTAGCTCCTAGTGAGCCAGTGCTCTCAGCAGCTCAACCTCGCGCCCGTGAGGTCCCACATCTGCACATACAAACAACCAAACGATAGTATCAACATCTATACCAAATACACATGTCATGCTATCTCAAAAATCAACATATCAAACTCATAAACATAGCTCGGTGATCAAATACCTCCCCTAGAGGTAACACCATGTCCAGATCACCCCAGAAGTCAACACCAGCATATGGATACTGCAGTATAACCTACGACATCTACCGCCACACTTGTGCCGCCTCAGCCGTGAAAAAATGGCCACCCTCGCCACCACCATGGCGAACCAAAATCATTGACCACCACCTCAGTCACAGCTCTCATGCACCAGGAGTGCCCAATAAAATCCTAGGGCGCAACATCGACACCCTCTCCAAAAACTAGGCCACCAATATGGACCCAAAGGCAAAGTCCCCTGAGTTGGTAGACCGACATCTGTCCAACAAAGTGCTCCCTGGCCAGTGCCCTCCCCATAACCCTCAGCTGACCGCCACTGATTCATTGAGTCACGAGGGATCCATACACCCTCACAATCATCGCTGCTACACAACGATGCGCTAGAGCATTCATCGCCCCGATGCTCACGATGGAGCCCGACATGTAGTTCTCCCTCGAATAGTACCTTTGGCCCAAGGTTGCTAACGACACATCCACAGGTAACACCAACTCTACCGGTGAGGGCATTCCCTGAAAAGGGAGCCCAGTCAGAAAGTATATATCCTCCACCATAGTGAAGGCAATTTTCTCTCCCCACACCATAAAGCAATGCAGGTCCGAACTCCACATCCGGATTAGAAACTGTAGGAGATACTCCTGCGCCCATATCAACGGGCACTTAAAGAACTTCAGCAGCCCACAGGCTGCCAAAGTGGCATGAACCCCCAACTCCTCAATAGCCATGACATCCCTTAGCTGAGACCAATCCCGCTCTCGCCAGCCGATCAACATCGTGCAAAATGATCACCTGCAACCACATCATACAGTCCTAGGTCAACCATAATGACCATAAAAAAAATAAAAAAAGATGAGTTTTTGACCCTTCAGCCTTGCCCCCAAGGTGCGACTGTTTAACCCATAGGCACACACATATGCGCGCCTGTTCACCACATAGGCACGCACATAGGCACGCCTGTCCACCCCACATGCACGCATGCAGGTGTGCCTGTCCATCCCACAAGTGCGCATGCATGCGTGCCTGCCCACCCTACAGGGGTGCCTCCATGCGCCCCTGTTATGAACACATGTGCTCATCACAATGCACCTGTCCACTACATAGCCACGCACCCATGCACGACTATGTAGCAGACATGCATACATATCATGGGTGCCTTTGTCCCCCTTATGGGCGCACCCATGTATGGATATCTGGATAATAGGCGTGCACCCGTGAGCGCATATTTCTAGATCGCCCGCGCACTAGGGGGTCCACACCCATAAAACCCCCATACGACTCTCCGTACAGACCCTGCCCATAAATGGAAAACCTACTTCTATGCAGGACAATAAGACTACTAACCTGAAGCTCGCTGGTCCTGAATTGGCTACCTCGTTCTCCCGAAATCTCCAAATCTCCTCTGAATACCTCTCGTCCCATTACTCTGGTAGCAAGTACAAATGAGGTGGCAATGTGGGCCCTACAACTATATATAGGCCTTTCCGCAAACTTCCAATCACCATTCCGGGAGCTCCGAGTGTCCATTTTTCGATCCGTCTTTAGCCACATGATCAACATCCCATCATCTACATCAAGACAGTCCCTGTGCCTCTTTTTATCCTTAGCCCCCAAGGCACCATTTTTTCATACACTATCTAGGAATGCATGCTCATGTTCAAACTTATCAAATAGATGCTTGTATGTTCGATTCTCTTCAGATATTGTTCACGTCGGGTATTTGGTTTTCATGTGTGTAGGTACTTGGTCATCATACATCAACACAACCCCTTCAGGTATATAATCAACACTGACATGTAATCATTCCCTCTGAATCTCAATTGCATCTCCAGTCACACCCTCTGACATTTGCCTCTAGGATCCCCATCTCCGGCTCTGTAGTACCAACACCTCCATTGCATCTTAGGTACTGTCACCCGGTAACACTCTCCCCCACATGAGTTGTCCCATTCATATCACCCTTTTTTACTTTGACACTCATGCTATTTTTCAACCCTTTAGAGATGGGAGTCCCGATAGTCTTACATCATGTCGCGTATTAGCCACATACTCCTTCTCCTCATTTTTCTATCTTTCCCACTGGACTCCTAGATTATTTCTGCAAGGTTCTATTTTGACTGCACCTCCACAGTATCATGAACCCTCCATTTCATCCACAATCAGTTTTCTCCTCTGCAAATTTCCCTCCATCTCACATACCTCATACAAAAACCCACCCATGGGTCCCCCACCCTCCACCAGTTCTCCAAGCAAATTACGCCCTAACTAGCCCAACCATATTACATTGGGGCACTCGTTTCTGTATTTGTACACTCATCCCAAATTATTCTTTATTTATTTGGTACATTATAAAAAGCCTTTGTTTCCAGCGTTTACATATGTTTTTGTCGTCACCTTTGACGACCTTCTGCGCTTTTTTGGCAAACGCCACCCATGTCGCCCTTGGTTGGGGCACTCCTTATCATCTACCCTTGTTGACATCGTCCATATACTCCAAGTATCCCACAGGACACTTACCTCTACCCTCTGAGTTTGTTCACTTTGTCCCACTTCTGGCACAACTTACCCCATGTCTTGTTGTCCCCTTGACACTCGACCTAGTTGAACGATTGTGGTCACTTATACTTCACACATACCCCCAACCAAGGGAAGTCTTGAGTCTCCATACATCTTGTTTTCATCCATGTACCTCCTTAGTTCCTAACCTCACCTAGTATATTTCACGAAGCCCTTTTCTTCTGGGAGTCGCGTCCCCTTTTTTGTCGACATCAACACAATTTCCAAAAGGGCGACAATATCTTTACTCTCATTACCTTTCCAATGAGAGGTCTCGGGTGACACAGGGAGAACCACAATTGCTCCCTGCTGTCGTTGGCCCCCGTAACATTTGAATTCAACACTTTCTCATGTTACGGTGGGTCTTACTTTGTGACTATTGCAATTCTTTCTTATATTTGCCGAAGACCTCTGAACTTGGCTGGGCTGTCAATGCCTACAGAATCCGTGATATTTCTTACAGATGTCACTGCCTACTGTTTAGAGTATGTTCCTTCGTAGAATTTTCTTCTGCCTTTATCACGACCACCCCTGAGGGAACTGCAATTGTCTACATCAACACCCCATTCCTGTTTGAGTTACATGACACGAGCATGGGGCATGCCCGCCTCGTTTGTACATAGTTTATTTTTACACACCTTATAAAAGGTTGGGTTCTACAGGTTCCTTTCTCCCTCCAACAGGTAACTCTTTAAAATCAAAATATTGCTCTGTCTTACAATGACACTCTCAGTAGAAGAAACATTGATGAATTTTGGATATACATATGCTCCTAACCTCATCCCTCAGGGGGCATCTATTATCACTGAAATTTCGTCTGCAAATGGTTACAAGAATCCAACATTTTCAAACAATTATGAGGTCACCCATGGACCAAAATTACCACAAAATCATTTCCAAAGGGTTAAAAACTATACAACCAGTGATAAAATTAAAGTGCGCTATGACTACATAGGGCGCGTGCACACATGCGCAAAATAGAAATGCAGGAAAAGCGCACATGCGCCCGATGCGCGACTGTGGTCGCTAAAAGCTATGCACATCTGAGAATAATGCATTTATGAGATTGGTCGGCCTCCCACCCACTTCTGGTTCAACTTTCAAGTTGATTTGACACTCAAATCTGGACTGGATCCAACTGGGTGGCTGGTCAAAGACCTAAAAATGCACTAATTAGCCTCTTTTCACACTACAAGATGGTTGCACAATACCTCAAAGAGGTGCTATAAAACAAGGCCATGGGTGCACTTAATTTTTAAGGAATTCAATAGCAAATTTATGCTGCTACTATTCTCTTGAGGAATCCTCTATTCTCATCAAGAGTATACTAGCATCATTACATTGGGCAATCCATCTCACCTCTTGAGTGGATTAGCTTGGAATTCTTTCACCATTTTCATTCAAATCTGTAAGAAGAGATTATTTGTGGGGGTCCAAGAGCCCTCCCTTGGAGGAAGAAGGGACTCATAGTCCTCTTTATTCTGGGTGTTTTCTTTCACTGATATAAACCTTACCATTGGTGACATGAGTCTTATTGGTTTTTTTGTTCTTATGTCCCTATGTTCACTAGTTTAGTTATTATTTTATTTCTTAGTTGTTCTTTTATATTTCTTTCTCTAACCCTTTTCCTTACAGCTTTCCTGCTTAGAAAACCCAACTAAGATTGCAAGCACCTTTGTTTTGCTCATCTAGGTGGAAAAAGAGGCGCAACAGATTATCACTGAAATTTTGTCCACAAATGGTTACAAGAATCCAACATCGTCAAACAATTATGAGGTCACCCATAGACCAAAATTACCACAAAATCATTTCCAAAGGGTTAAAAACTATACAACCAGTGATAAAATTAAAGTGTGCTATGACTACACAGGGCGCGCGTGCGCATGCGCAAAACAGAAACGCAGGAAAAATGCACATGCGCTCGATGTGCGATGGTGGTCAATAAAAGCCACGCACATCTGAGAACGACACATTTATGAGATTGGTTGGCCTCCCACCCTCTTTTGGTTCAGCTTCCAAGTTGATTTGACACTCAAATCTGGACTGGATCCGACTGGGTGGCTGGTCAAATACCTACTAATTCCCTAATTAGCCTCTTTTCACACTACAAGCGGGTTGCACAATACCTCAAAGAGGTGCTATAAAATAAGGCCATGGGTGCACTTCATTTTTAAGGAATTCAATAGCAAAGTTATGCTGCTACTATTGTCTTGAGGAATCCTCTATTCTCATCAAGAGTATACTAGCATCATTACATTGGGCAATCCATCTCACCTCTTGAGTGGATTAGCTTGGAATTCTTTCACCATTTTCATTCAAAGTTGTAAGAAGAGCTTATTTGTGGGGGTCCAAGAGCCCTCCCTTGGAGAAAGAAGGGACTCATAGTCCTCTTTCTTCTTGGTGTTTTCTTTCACTGATATAAACCTTACCATTGGTGACATGAGTCTTATTGGTTTTTTTGTTCTTATGTCCCCATGCTCACTATTTTAGTTGTTATTTTATTTCTTAGTTTAATTCTTAGTTGTTCTTTTATATTTCTTTCTCTAACCCTTTACGTTACAACTGTCCTGCTTAGAAAACCCAACTAATCTTGCAAGCACCTCTGTTTTTCTCATCTAGGTGGAAAAAGAGGCACTACACTCCCTCTCATCTAGTGAGGCATTCTCCACTAGGCCAAGTATCTCATGAAAGTACTTGAACTTCTTCTTGGCAAGTAGTTTGGTGAATATGTCGGCAATCTGATCATGGGTAGGAAGGTACTGTAAGTGTACTATTTTCCTCTTCACCATGTATCTGATATAGTGATATTTTATCTCGATGTGTTTCAATCTATCATGAAAAACATGGTTCTCATAGAGCTTCACATAACTTTGGTTATCACAATGGATAGTAGTAGGATCCATCTCATGATTAAATAAACCAGTCAGAAGTTTTTGAAGTCACACTTCTTCGCCGACTGCCACACTCAATGTTATGTACTCTACCTCTACGGTACTCAATGTGACATAGCTCTATTTCCTGCTACACCAGGAAACCATGGCAGGACATAAATTAAAGCAACAACTGGAGGTACTCTTCCATACCACTGGGCGCCTTTCCCAATCTACATCGACATATCCATCCAGGCTGTTGGCACAGGGGCAGACTGAGGGTTCAACCCTAACAACACACCAACAAGCCCGAACTACTGGCCCTTTCAGCAACACCTGTGAAGAAGATGGAGTCTCACCCGAAGTAGCGATAGGGGGTTGTAGGACACATGTGTCTACAACCAGAGGAAATGCAAGAGGATTCAAAGGAACAACACACAAAGATCTACTTATTATTTATATCCTTAGGCCTACTACACGAGATATGTCTCAGGTCTAACACGATGATGCAATAAAAGAATAATAGAAAGAAAAAGAACACAACATAAATCACATAGAACAACAAGATATACGTGGTTCACCCTCTCCCTAGGGCTACTTCCACAGAACTGTGTTTCTTGATATTAGGTGAAAACATATAGTTTCATCTGTGCACTTAGCTTGTAGATATCTCTCTCTATCTCCCCTCCCTATGCACCCAACTGCGGGCTTGATCTTTGCACCTAGCTGAATATCTTACAATACAACTCACTATTTCTCTCAACACAATAATCACAATTATCAACAACGAACACTGATGAACTCTCCTTGAACAAACAATGAATAACCAACCCATCCCAGGTCCTCTAGAACTTTATTTATACATTACAATGACAAATGTCTAGGTGTCAAAACCCTAGATACCAAAACCCTAGGTCAACTTGACTCGCGTTTTGAGGGCTTTGCCAGCCTTTCGTTCCTTCTTTCTCTCAAGGTGCTCCAAAGCACTCATTGAAACCTTCTTCCGCTTACTGAGTTGTATATGATCTATATTCCTTACTAATCTGTCATCCTCGATCTTCTCATTCAACGACTAGATTTACCTTACTTCGCTCCTTATTTTCTTCTTCTTTGACCACTTCGATGCAATATCAGTCAATGTGCCTTCCGCGCAGTTCGTATTTTTCCTTTCTTCCTCAATCTTCTCTTTCTTCCATAACCAAGGGCCAACAGGCCCCCAACACTCACATATGACTCATCTCGAGGCACTGGAGGTGTGAACCTTCTGTTTCTCTTTGTCTTCATATTGCGCGAAGCAGCTTGTGCTCTCTGTTCTGTTCCTCCCTTCCTTGTGCAAACTGTCTTTTCTGTGTCTAGTACCCAGTTTCAATTGCACCTGGTACCTAGACCCTTCTTCTTATGCTTTTACTAAGAGCTGCGAGGCATCTGGTTGTTGTAGTACAATTTCAACCAGCTCCCATTTACCAAACCTTCCTTCCATTCTCCCTTCAAAGTCTTCAACTGCGCAAATCCTCCTTCTGTAACATAGGCAACCTCATATGGCCCAAGCCAGTGTGTCCTGAACTTCCCTGGATGCTTCATGAACTTGCTGTCATATACCAATACCATATCTCCTTAATTAAAGGATTTCCTCTTGATATGTCTGTCATGGTAGGCCTTTTCTCGTTCCTTCTGTATCTGCTGGTGAAATCCTGTAATGAATCTGTCTTCTTCCAGTTCTACCAACCACGCAAGTTTGTCTTGCACAACACCTGTGTCATCCATATCTGTAAATGCTACAATTATCAAGCTAGGAACTAAATATTCCATAGGTACGACTGCTTCTAGAACATAAACCAACTTAAATGGAGTCTGCATTGTCAGCTTCTTGCAAGTGGTTCTATAGGCCCATAATACTGCTGGTACTCTCAAATCCTAGTCATCCCTATTTACACTGCAAATCTTCATCAATGCTATCTCCAAGATCTTATTGAAAGCTTCGACTGTCCCATTCACTTGCGGATGGTATAGAGTGCTCTTCTGATGGTGGACTTCAAATTCCCGAGTCAAGGATTCAATAGTCTTATTAATAAAATGTGTACCTTGATCACTTATAAGGATCTTTGGGCATCCAAATATGGTTATGATATCATCAAATATTTATTGCACAACTGTAGTTGCACTACAGTCCTTAAGTGCTCTTGCTTCTGCCCATCTAGTCAAATACTCTATTGCAATGATAATGTATCGTGCTCCTATGCGCTTTCCTGGTGGGTTGATAGGTCCCATGAAATCAATAGCCCATTTCTCAAATGCGTGTAGGGTTAGCTGAGGTGCTAAAGGCATCTCATCTCTTCTAGAATGTTTCCCAACTCTTTGGCATACATCGCGGGCTTTGTAGTATTCCTTATCATATTTGGGTAAAGTGGGCCACCAGAGGCCATCTCTAAGAACCTTCTGTGTTGTTTCTTTCCCTGCATAGTGTCCTTCTGTGATGCCTTCATGTGCTTCTGTCAGAATCAATGGTCTTTCTTCCTCCATAACGCATCTCCTCAGGATATTATCAGGTCCCTTCTTATAAAGATGTCCAACTATAAGTGAAAAATCGGCAACGTGAACTACTAGTTGTTTCTTCTGAATGATGGTATATTCATGAGGTGCCATTCTTGTTGACAGGAACTGAAATATCTCGGTGAAGTGATCATCAAACTTTATGATGGCCATCAACTGTGCATATGGTAGTGTATCCTCCAAACTGGTAGGTTCCTCTCCATGTTCTAACCTAGACAAGTGGTTAGGTCCCTTGTTCGTTCTCCCTAGCTTGACTACAATCTCAAAATCATATTCTTGTATTAATAGTAGCCATCTGCATATTCTTCCCCCCAACACTAGTTTGTTGACTAGGTATTTTAATGCTAAGTGATAAGTGAACATCTTAAAGTGTCCTCCCAACAAGTAGTGATGAAACTTTTGCAGCGCATACACCATGGATAAACCATCTCTTTCAGTGGTAGTGTAATTTATCTCAGATGTAGATAGCTTCCTACTAGAAAAGGATAATGGATGGTGAATATCTCCTGCTCCTGGTTGTGCTAACACATCTTCTAATGCAATAGATGAAGCATTGACATGCACATGGAATTCCTTACTTCAATATGGGAAAACCATAATGGGCGCAGTGACCATTTTCTATTTCAGTGTGTTGAAGCTCTTTTGACATTCCTCTAACCATTGGATATGACAATATTTCTTTAATAAATTCTCCATAGGTGCTGTTATCTGTGCATAGACCTTGATGAACTTTATGTAGTATCCCGTATGTCCTAGCGCAGTGCACAACTGTCTTACTGAAGTAGGAGGGGGTAGATCAATAATGATGGAAATCTTGGAAGGATTTACTAGCAACCCTTGATTACACACAATATGGCATAGCAACACTCCAACGGGTGAAAATAAGATGCACTTCTTTAGGTTTAGGGAAATCTGAAATTAATTGCACTTATCCAACATTATTCTTAAACATTCAATATGATTTTGCAATAAGCTAAAAACAGTCCAATCATCAAAATATGCTTCCACAAATTTATGTAAAAAGTCCTTGAATGCTTCGACCACCACCCTAGAAAATATGGTTGGTGCATTATTTAGTTCGAAAGGCATCACTGTGTACTGGTAGGATCCCCATTCTGTTGAAAATGTGGTGTTATGGTGATCTTCCTTAGCAATCCTGATTTGGTGATAACCTGAAAATCCTTCTATGAAGGAGTAAACTTCCCATCCTCCCACATTATCCAACACTTCATTAGTAAACGGTGTAGGGAATGGATCATATAAACATGCATCATTCACTTTCCTCAAGTCTACACATATTTTGATCTCTCCTGTATTCTTATCCTAGACCACCATAGGGCTAATTCATTCTGACTCTTCAACATGTTCTATGATTCATGCTTCCAACATTCTGTCTAATTCAATATTGACTTTCTGCTTATATTTGGGATTCAGTCTGTAAGGTCTCTGCTTAACTGGACTTGCATCTGGTTTCAAGGGGATATTTATCTCTCCCATGGGCCCTTTAATTCCCTTCATGTCAGTAAACTTGGTTGGAAACAAGTACTAATACTCATGCAGTAGTTCTATGATCTTGTCAATAGTGGCATCATCCCAATAATCTCCAACGTTTGGAGGCTTAGGTGCTTGCTCTATTCCAATATTAACTTTCTTGATTTTGATTGGCTGTCCAATAAAAGGTAGTTCGACTCTTGGTCCTTCTATGTGTCTCTGCCCTTCTGAAGTGGTGCAGTCCATTCATCTTCTTTTTGCTCGAAAGGGAGGTTAGGTGCCTCCTCAAAGACTTTATGTCTTACAACTTGTAAAGCTTGATCTACTGAGAGGTACTGACTTTCAAATAAAAATGTAGCTACAAAGTTCTGAGTCATACCATACCAATTTGAGGTGGCGAGGCACAATTATTCTTGAATATACCAATGAATAGGCGTTGTGTCCAAAGTTATGATGAATTTATGCACCCACTACTCTTGAGGGATGCTGCTCCAAGCCTCCTCACAACTTCACACATGGTCCTTCAGGAAGCTCTCACCCATGTATCAAACTTCGCACCCTTCAACTTGTTTTGAAAAGCGCACTGTCATCAAAGTGCAACATTGAACCAAGTCCGTGATGTTGTTCTTATGTGTTCCCCACCATATTGCTAGTGTTGATTTTAAAGCTTCATCCAGTGCCAACAGTCGCTGTTATACTAGTACAATTTCTTCAAATTATGACAAGAATGTTTCTAAATGATTTAAACCATCAAATGTGGGCAGATTACTTACTTCTATTCCAATCCAACGAACTTCCCTAGTCAATATAGCACACCTTCTCATAGAAACTTCATACATTTTGTTCTGCCAGTTCTGTAGTGCTTCTTCCAAATCTGATGAGCATGCGCTATCACTTTGCCATCTTAAGTTCCCATATTCTTTAGGATTAATGTAATCATGCTGTCTTGCTGTCAATTTATATATTTTCCCTAGTTCATACACACAGTCTTCTTCTCTAATGGGTTTTATGTATCTTCTACCTTCATCAGGATCCATAGGTGCAATGACCCTAAGGCCATAACCTTCGAATGCCATTCTTCTTTTCTTTAAGTCAACAATAGTGGAATTGTTGAAATCCCAGTCAATTCCTAACAACCAGGATAAGGACAACTATCATCAATTATTTCAATCACCTCGAAATCCACAAATGTCCTTACCCCGATAATGTCTAAAAGGACATGCTCCTGTCTCCCAAAGGGGCTTACCACCTGCTGATTAGCCATCCTAAGACTTACAGGGGAATAAATTAACGTAGGTTTTCCCATCAGTTCTTAGGTCTGCTTCATCATAACATTGACTTCTGACCCTAAGTCGAGGACCACATAATCTATGTCATAATATCAAATCTGAGCATTGTGGTGTAGTTCCTTATTTTTCCTTCTCTTTCTGGATACTTGATGTACTGCTTTATTCAGTAGAGGAGCTATCCTACCTATATCATATTGTCTGATCAATTTTTGTAGTTCTTGTACAACTCTTTCATCCTTAATTAGATTAATGCAAGTAAATAAGAATTCCATAAGCTTGCTTACCTCTTTTCCTTCTCTAGGTGATGCAAACTGATCAAATGTCAAAGGCCTTCCACATTCTATCACTTCTGGTTGTGCCTTTGATGAAGAATCCCGATCTCTTCCAAATTCTTTTCTTGCCTCTTCAAATGTCTGTTTTTGTTCCCTCGGATCAAACACTTGTGTCTTCTCTACAACTCTTCTGACCCTTGATTCTTCTGTAGTCTTTTCTGGGGTCACTCGGTCTTCTCCTGTAACAAAACCTCCTCTAGTGATAAAAATGACTCTGGGATCCTCTCCATGAGGTTCTGATGAGATTAGTTGTAATTTCTAGTTTCCTCCTCATCTCTCTTGAATTTTGGCTAACAACACAGGGCAATCTTCAATGACATGTTCAAATGAGTTGCAGTAACTTCAAGTGGTACAAGGGTTCTAACAGTCCCTTTCCAAGTGACCTGGATGTGCACAGTTATAACAAATGATCTGACCTCGACCTCGACCCATAACTCCTCCTTTTCCTCTTCCTCTGAATCCACCACGAGGGTTGAAGTTTCCTCTTCCTAGAGAGTTAAATTGCGTAGCATTTCCTTCCTAATGTACTTCTCCTTGAATCCTATATGTATCTCTTGATCTTTCGTGCAAGAGGTCATAAGCCCTACAATATTTCTCATCATGCCCCACAGATTTACAGAATGTGCAGTAAAGTTTTGTAGGTGTCTAGACATATTTTTTCATGTAATAGCATTCACTAGGGCAATGTCTATTTCTACATACCTCGCACCAGGTTAGAGTAACCTGCTTCAAAGGGATCAGAGCCCTAGAGTCTAATTACTCCTGGAATAGGGGACAATGCTCCTTATTGTGGCCTTCTGATTTGCATATGATACGCCATATCTCGTCTCTTTTATTGTTTCCCTTGTCTTTCTTCATATATTTGACCCACAGAGATAAGCTAGTTAGTTGACTCAAAATTTGACTCATACCTGAGCTAGATTCTCCCATAGGGGATGATTCTAGTTTCATGGAGGTCTCCAATTCCTCAGCCTGCGAAGCAACCTTCTGTTGCATTAGAAGAACTCTAATGTGTGGTAAGAAGGCATCAATGAACCATTCCTTGTTCTGCTCGTCTGGAATCTGAAAATTCTACCGGCCTGTCAAGGTCTTAAACCTCTGATCAAACTCCCAAACAGGTTTAGCTACTTTCTACATGATTTATTTTAGTTTGGTAATGCATTGTGACTCCGAATTGGGTTTCTTGAATTCTACACTCAACACAATCTTGATCTTTTTCAATGGTTTAGGCTATGCAACTCCGTTAACAAACTTCATGTACCGACTCAATGTGCGGCATCTCAAGGTAGTACTAAACTGATCTCTCTTAACTTCTTTGTCATTGACTTGCTTAATACTCCATATAGCTTCTCATAAGAACTAGTGCTGATCAGGATCTTCAGATCCATCTCCTCTAAGTATAGGTAGCCTCATTTCATCTGCCATAGATAGCCCTAGGTTTCTTGAATCAGTATGTACTGAACTGCTGGTAACATTTCTCTAAGTGCTCCAGTAACTCTAACTACTCTGGTTACTTAACGATGCTAAAAACATAGGAGGATTAATAGTACTTACTTCGACAGTCAACACACTTCCTGAAATTTCTGACTCTTCTCGGCGAGGTTCTTCAGTATTTTCTTCCTCTGCTCCAGTGGATCCTAAATGTTCCTCATTCGATATCTCTTCTTCTTCTCCACTATATAACCCTTCATCCTGTGCTAGTGGTTCATGGCTCTGCTCAAACAGGTTTACTAGAGGGACCTCTCTGAAGGTTCTCCCATTGTGCGTATGTCCTACCTCTATGTCACTGTCGTTGTCTAAGTTTTTGAACATTATCTCTTCAATATGACCAATTACTGTATCTTTAATATGTTGTTCTCATGCAATAGCATCTTGATATTCAACTTCAGAAAGTATAAAAAATTTCCTCTAGGTGCTTTAAAGAAATACCTCTCTGCTTGCCTATATGACTCTACTCCGTCAATAGAAAAATCGGTAATGTACCCTCTAATAGTGCTATCAAACTAGTGGTCTACTACTCTTGACATGGCGTGATAAACTCTCTTGACTTTCATGATCAACGTCGACATCCAAACCAGAGGTGGTCTAGATATGATCTCAAACTGGGTATCTACTAGTCTGGATAACCACTCGTATAGCTCTTTATGAATTCCTGCAAAGAAAATATCATGTATATCAGTAAAGATATACCTTCCCAACCAATATTTTTTTCTAATATTAGGGTTCTTATTCTGAGCCTCAACGACGTCCCTTTATTTTTATTCTATCCACTTCTGAATCTCTGTCTTCGATAGAAACCACCTTGACATTCCCTCAAGAAGATCTCGGTTTCGGAAACAGAACCATTTGTTGGGATAGGGGAAGACCCATGGTTAAAATATAAAAGCACACCAACAAGACCTAACTACTGGCCCTTTCGACAACACCTGTGAAGTATATGCAGTCTCACCCGAAGTAGCGATAGGGGGTTGTAGGACACAGGTGTCTACAACTAGAGGAAATGCAAGAGGATTCAAAGGAACAACACACATAGATCTAGTTATTCTTTATCTCCTTAGGCCTACTGTGCGAGCTATGTATTATATCTAACACGATGATGCAATAACATAATAACAGAAAGAAAAAGAACACAACATCAATCACACACAACAACAAGATATACGTGGTTCACCCTCTCCCTAGGGCTACGTCCATAGAACTGTGTTTCTTGATATTCGGTGAAAACATACAGTTCTATATGCGCACTTAGCTTACATATCTCTCTCTCTTTCTCTCTCTCTATATCCCCTCTCTACGCACCTAGCTGCAGGGTTGATCTGTTCACCCAACTGAAGATATTACAATACAACTCACTATTGCTCTCAACACAACAATCACAATTATCAACAACCAACACTGATGAACTCTCCTTGAACGAAAAATGAATAACCAACCCATCCCTAGTCCTCTAGACCTTTATTTATACATTACAATGACAAATGTCTAGGTGTCAAAACCCTAGATACAAAAACCCTAGGTCTAAAACCCTATGTCAACTTGACCCACGTTTTCAGGGCTTTTCCATCATGTCATTTCTTCTTTCCTGTGAGGTGATCTAAAGCACTCGTTGATGTCTTCTTCCGCTTGTTGAGTTGTCTACGATCTATCTTCCTTGATCTTCTCATTCAACAACTAGATTTCCCTTACTTTGCTCCTTATTTTCTTCTTCTTTGACCACTTCGACCCAATATCAGTCAATGTGCCTTCTGCGTAGTTTGTATTTCTCCTTTCTTCCTCAATATTCACTTTATTCCATAACTAAAGGCCAACACAGGCTAAATTATACACTCGAGGAAACTGTTCCTCGTAGGTATCTCAATACATGTTTTGCTACTATCCAATGAGTCTATCTCGGTTGGCTCATGAACTAGCTAAGCACATTCACTGCATAACATATATCAGGTTTATTGTTAACCAAATACATTAGTGATCCAATCAACTGTCTGTACAAGTGTGGATCAATATCTCCTAAATCAACATTACTCATCTTCTTCAAATCCATCACCATTGGTGTAGGCATGGATTTGCATTCTGTCATACCGAACTTTTTCAATATCTCCACAGTATATTTTCCTTGACTTAGTAAAATCTCATCTATCCTGCATCAAGCCTAAATCCGTCATCTCAAATTTAGCTGTCAAGGCTTGTTTTCATTCAAAAATGAGTCTCTCTGAATCAGTGAGGAAAATTTCATCCACATATAGGAACGATATTAAGCACTCATTTCCATCAATGTGATAATATAGGTTTGGGTCAGCAACAGTCTTGCTGAAGCCCAAACTCATCAGGAATCCATCCATTTTCTCATACCAAGCACGAGGTTCTTGCTTTAGTCCATACATGGATTTATTCAATTTGCACACATGATATTTTTCATTGTGTATAACGAATCCTTCTAGCTGCTCGAGATAAACTTCTTCCTCAATTTCACCATTGAGAAAGGTTGTCTTTACATCCATCTGATGTAGCTTCCAACCCATGGAAGAAACTAGTGCAATGATGGAACTAATGGAAGTGTATCAGGCTACTGGAGAAAAAGTCTCATCATAGTCAACTCCCTCTACTTGCGAGAACCCTCTATCTACAAATATCGCTTTGTATTTCTAGATTCTTCCATCAGTTGCATGCTTGATTTTATAAATCCATTTGGAAGTCACTACAGACTTTCCCTCTAGTCTCAGAACAATATCCCATACATCATTTTTAAATATAGACTAATATTCTTTTGTCATGGAATCTTTCCATACCTGTTCACTTGAATCTTATCCATGAAAAGAAGGCTTAGAGTCAATGATGTGGCTCATGGCTGAAATGTAGCTTGAGAATCTCTTTGGTCTCTTTCTCTCTCTGGTTGTCCCTTGAGATGTTTTATGTCCCTCTACTTGTTGTAGAGTTTGTCGGTTCGAAGCAGGCCTTTTATGTCCCACTGTAATATCTCTGGGCATGTCAATTGGAGCAACTGGACTGACTGGAAAAAATGGATCAATTGGGACAACTGGTTCAACTGGAATAATGTTTGTCTCCCTATGAACTGATGAAGGGGGAGAATGCATTGTCTCACTATCAATTTCCATATGAGATTCTCTGGATCTTTGGAAGGTTATTTCTTCTTCAAAAGTAACATATCTGATTATTTCAATCTATCTTTGACCAGGAATGTAGATCCGATATTCCTTCAAGGATTCACTATATCCTATAAATGTGCCCTTTCTCCCTGAAGGGTATATCTTGGAGCTCTTCTCTTTGGGTACATGAAAATATACTGGGCACCCGAATATCCTGAAGTGTCCAATCTTAGGATTTAATCCGGTGAAGGCTTCTTCTGGGGTAATGTTCTTCAAGATATGATGATGACTCATGTTATGAACATACACTATTTTCATGCATGCTTCTACCCATAGAGTCATAGGTAGACTCTGATCATGTATCATTTTTTTTTTTGCCTCGATGATAGTTCTGTTTTTCCTCTCTGCAACCCCATTTTGCTGAGGGTTGTAAGGAACTGTGAACTCCCGCTTGATCCCTACTTCAATACATAAATTGCTGAAATATTCGGAGGTGTATTCTCCTCCATTATCTGATCTTAGTACCTTGATCTTTCTTTCGGTCAGGTTCTCAACCTGAGCTTTGAATTCTTGAAATTTTCAAAGGATGCCATCCTTGTTCTTCAGGAAGTAAATCCAAGTTTTCCGAGAGTGATCATCTATGAAGAGTACATAGTAAAAGTACTGATTCAGAGATGCAATAGTCATTGGCCCACACACATATGAATGTATCAAGTCCAATATTTCCTTGGATCTATTGTCAGTGCTCAAGAATGATCCTTTAACTTTCTTACCAAGAGCACAACCTTTGAAAACACCTTTATGTTGAATCTGTATCTCTGGAAGACCTGTTACCATATTACCTAGAGCTGGGAGAGATCTATAATGAATGTGAGAAAGTATTCTATGCCATAGCTCACTCAAGATGATAGTGTCATGTAGCAGGTCCTGGATTGGTCTGATGGTTAATATGTACAAGCTATTTTCTCGAACACCAATTATCTTGGAGGAATTTATATGTGAGTCTTTGTGCGATTCAAGAACTCTTCCTTATGAAAAGGTAACCTTGTATCCTTTGTCTTCCAAGAAAGAAATGGAGACAAGATTCCTCTTCATTCCAGGTACATATAGTACTTATATTAGTTGAAGCTTCATATATGAATCTAGTTGGAAGGAGAAGTTCCAACCCCTTTCACATTATATTTGGCATCATCTCTAAGAACAACATGTAGATGTGTCTCTTTCTCAGCAAAATTTGTTAGGTGATCTCTAAAACCAGTCATGTTCCTGGAGGCACCACTGTCAATTAACCAAGTATTATCATTGGTAGGGACCATACTTGAGAGTGTTGAGATGTTGATTTCTTCATCTCCTTGAAGTCTCGGCTTCCAGGAACTAAGTTTGCTTGATCCACCAAGCTTGTCTTCCATTACGATTATGTTCATCATAATTTTAGATTCTTCACAAATCCTTGTCAAATGGACTAGAAAACCTAATGTCTAGGCTAGGATATCAATTTTAGGTTTTGTTGGACTTATAAATGCCAAGAATAAGCCTTTTAAATATAGGATAACACTGGTGAGCTAAAGAGCTCCTTCAATGAGTTGCAGAAACCCTAATTCTGAAATTTCCGCAGAAATTAGCGAAACCCTAGGGCCAAAAATTAAAAATACTCAGAAATGCAATCTAAATCTTGTTGGAGGTGCGATGAAGGAGGCCGTACACTCTTATTCTCTTTTTATCCCCAACTTCCAAGTGACAAGTGCTGAAACTCCTTCTAAAGGTAAGCCATACAAAATTTCTGGAAACCCTAGGAGGGTCGTACGGTTTTGCAGAAGATAGAGGATGACTGAAATTTTCTTGTGCAATGGGTTCTTCAAGACCTATGCTCTGATACCATGTTGATTTTTAAATAATCTAGGCTCAAGCATGAAGTTCATTCCATTTTTAGCATTTTAATTGAACCATAAACAATTTGTTGCAACAACCAATATCACAAGAAGAAATACCATGCACAAGTACATGAGAAGTATCCTAGGAAACCCTTCTCAACAAGGGAAGAAAACCCAACCAATCCTTTGATATATTATTCAAGATAAATACCTCCCACACCATAAACCTAGCACACAAAAGGGTGCTTACAAAACCATATAATACTAGCGCCCAAGAGAGGTGCGCACTTTTCCCAAGAACAAGTACTTGCTGAAATTTCCAAACTCACACTTGTGTTATGGATCCTCAATGGGGAATTTACCTTTATTTATATTAGACTGAGCCTATCAACAATAGTTTCTATTGGAAAAAATAGGGCCAACCTCAATAACTCACAATATAATTAACAATTACCATAGTAATTATCTTTTACATTAATTATCTTTCACTTTATGGTGGGGCTAACCTGTACCCGTTACATCACAAATAGGGTTACAGGTAAGTTTGACTCTTGTAAAATATAGCAAGGGATGTCATACACCCACTAGTTCTCAGACACTAGGGGCAAATCCATCTTTTCTTAGCCACAGGGATGTCCACATCTCTATCTCACCGCATCTCATAGGAGAACCACACTCACTAGTGCTCAACCACTAGGATCACGTTCACCTGTTCTTAGCCACAAGCATGTCCAAATAAATAGATCTCTTTCTCATTGTGTCTTTGCACAGAGGAGGCCAATACATCATTTCATCTTGTCTTAGAGAGAATGGTACACCCAACTCATGGGATTCCCCACACAGGGGCACACAACATTACTTCTCTGTCTCAGAGAGGAACCACACACCCAACTCATGGGCTTCCCTACACAGGGGCACACAACATTCCATATACATATCAAAGAGGAACCACACACCCAACTCATGGGATTACCTACATAGGGGCACACAACATTCCATCTCTGTCTCAGAGAGGAACCACAGACCCAACTCATGGGCTTCACCACCTCACACATGGGCACAACGTTCCATCTCTGTCTCAGAGAGGAACCACAGACCCATCTCATGAGCACACCCAAATCATGGGCTCTCTCTCAGGTCTACTCACTCAATCTGTGTCCTGGAGGATGTCTCACACAAATTTAATCATCAACATTCACGAGGAGTTTGCATAAAAAAACTCCCAAATTTTGAATTCTCGAAGTAACGGGAGTCGTAGATCTATGGATATATGTGGTCAGATATCGACCGTGATATATGAGGGATGTTATAAGGATATCATTCTGAAGTGACATGGGGAAATGACATCATCTAGGGTGACATGGACCCGCAAATAAGGTTCCACGTGTCACTGGGATATGAACATTTTGCAGACCTCTTATGCCTATTAGAGAATGACACATGTCACCCCCTGATGAGGGAACATATCACCCCTAAACCTTGCCGCGTGTCATCACTGGAACTTACCATTTTGGGCCATGTGGTCGGAGCCATATGGAGATATTTTGGGACCTTGGGAGTAGATGTGCAGTAAGAAAAATGGACGTTCAATGCCTAACATTGAATGTTGAACGCTAAATGCCGACTGCTGAACGCAATGTGCTCCCCAACTGATAACGCCCATTGTTGGCCCTCGACCAAGTTTTGAGGAATACTTGGTCATAGTTGACCATTTGGTACTTCGATTGCCTATCAAAGATGGAGTGCATAGAGAAGTGGAGATCACGAGATCTCGCCACCTTTTGTGGAACCTTTTTGGGTTTTTTTGGGAATATTGTAACCGGAAAGGGATGTCAACCCTTGTTTAGGCCTTTTTCTATGTATAAATAGAGGTCTAGGCCATGTAAGAAGAGAGTCCCTGTATAGTCAATGGCTTAGTTCATAAGTTGGATCTATGTGATTAGAAGTCTGTGTGACTGTAAGAACTTTGTGCATGCTGTAATAAGTGCTGAGTGCACAGAGTGTGAGAAGGCTTAGTGATTGGATATACCTGGGGAAAGATGATCTAGTGAGATGCACAGATCTCTTGCCCTATGAGGGGTAGGATATTGAAGACTTAGTGCTAGTAGCAGGATCTGTGTGATCAAGTATCGTAAGGCTTTGTGAATTTTGTGTAAGACTTGCAGATCTGAGTGCAAGTCTCTGCAAGAGACTGTAGAAGGCTTTGTGCTGAGTGCAAGCAAGAGGGATCTAGCAAGTTGTGCAGATCCTGTCCCGTGTGAAGTAAGGGTCATTGAAGCTCCGTGCTGTAATTGCTTGACCAAGATAATATAAAGAATACTATATGGATGTAGCCCTAGGGTGGGGGTGAACCACGATAACTCTGTGTATTGTGATGATGTGCTTGTCTCTCTCTTGCTAAGTGATCTGATATGTTTAGATAGATCTATTGATGCTTTGTGATTATGAGATATGAATGCATGCTAGATATGATACATAAGATTCTAAGTGCTTAATCTATTGAGTATAACCTATTTATCATTGCTAAGTCCTAGATCTGAGTAATTACTGCGGTGCTCTGTGATTTCTGCGAAGTGTATTAATGAATGTATATTAGGAAATAACTGATGCTAAGTGTGTTGTAAGCAAGATAATCACATATCTGTGTCCCAGCTAAGGTTGCAGACACCTAATTCCTGCAACCACCCCTGCCTCTACCTCGGGTGAGACTTCATCTGCTTCACAGGTGTTGCCGAAAGGGCCAGTAGTTAGGGATTTGTTGGTGCACTCTTGAGTGTTGAACCCTGGGTCTGCCCCTGTGCCAAAAAATGGTTCGGTTGCCAGGACCTGGAACTGTGATTGTTGGGAACTGAAGAAGAAGAATATTTGTGAGAAATAATCTCTATGCGTAGATCTATTGCCCTAGTGCACAGTGTTCTGTTTGGCCGGTGAAGCTTTGTGGCAAGAAAGAAAGGTCAGATCTGAAGAAGAGAGGTCAGATGTGAAGAAAAAAAAGTCAAATCTACGAAGAAAGAGGTCAGATCTGCAAGAAAAAGGTAAGATATGTAATCTTTGTGCTTTGATAAAGGTAAGAATAGTTAAAAGTCTTAGATATGGAAGCTTTGTGCTCCGTACAAGTAAGATAAGTGAAATTTTTTGTTTCTAAAGCATGGATCTAGGTATGTTTGATAGATTCTATCCTATCTTCAAAACTAGGCCATTAATAGATGAAAGAAATCTTGATATGAATATATTTGATAAGTATAGTGATAGATATGTTATACCTATGCATAGAAAGAATTTTGGGACTAACCAATGGATGCAGGATCCTAGAAAGAAATTTTTGCAGGCTAACAGTTATGATCCTAGCACACAGTACATGAAAAGTTGGGGATCATTGAAGAGAAAGAGAGGATTAACTCTTTGTTACAATTGTAGAAGGCCTAGACATCTTGCTAAGGAATGCCCTGGGCGAAGACCTAGTTGTCTTTGTTGTAAGGCTATTGACCATGAAGTATTGGATTGCCCTAGAATGATTGCTAGACTTGAAAAGCTGAATATAGAGAAAGCATGAGATCAAGAGACTCAAATTATAGAGGAACCCCCCAAAAAAACAGAGAAAGTATTGATGAAAATGCAAGAAACCCTTAATGATCACAAAGACCTCAGCTTATTAGAAATCTTCAAGAAGAAAGAACATATCGAAGTGAGAATAGGAGACTTCGACATTGACTGTGTTTTGGATGAAGAAACACCGGTGAACATTATGACAAAAGGAACCTGGAAAGCTATAGGAAGACTTGACATGACCCCTTCATTAGGAGGAATAGGGTTATTTAGAGGAAATCTGGTAAACATATGTGGAAAGCTCACTTAGATATCTATGAATGCTCATGGAGCTTCGACAGAAGAAGATTTTGAGATTGTTAAGTTCGTGGAGGACAACACCCCGTTTACTATGTTACATGGTAAACCTTGGATTGAGAAAGATCAAGACAGAAAATAGGAAGCAGAAAAGGACCTAGAACAATAGAGACAAGAGTTAAGAGACTTCATGACTAGAAGGATCGTGTAGTTGATTGAATAACGGGAGAACAAATCAAGGGTTATTGACCCCAGGAACTTGGATGATGAAGTTGACAGAACACTAGAAGAACCACAGAGGACCGAAAAATATGTTTGACAAGTAATACCCGTGGATCTGAAGAAAGAATCTCAGCATTGCGAAGTTACCATGCCAAGAGAAGAAAAGAATAAGAATGAAAAAAGGATGACTGCGATGAAGCTCACTGGGAAGAAGGCTAGAAAACTCATGAAGAAGAAAGAAAAGTTGGAGAAATTACAGAACATTCTAGAAGAAACCCCACAGAAGGAAAACATGAAGAATTTGAGCTTCGTCGGGATAGAAGAACAACGACATATCATACTTCACCATGTCGAAGTAATATAACCGTTAGAAGATGATATACCCATTCTGTTGATGGCTTGAATGACTCAGAAGAAAGTTATGACCTGTTACCTGACCATTAGACTACGCCATAACAGACATATCAAGAGTTAATGGACCCTCCTATCCGTTGCAAGTAGTCTGTTACAACTTTACTTACTTATTCCATTGCGCCATGCTCGGAAGACACTTTTTCCAATTGAGAACTTGAGCTCATAGAATACCCACATTGTGGAATAGTGACTACCCTGCCTTGCTCTCTACTCGATTACGGTACCTTCATCCCATTGAAAACCTGAGAAGGTGATCCTGATCTTACATGTCCGACGAGCTTAGCGCAACAGAAGAATGGGTGAGAGAAGTACTCGTTAGCTTAAGAAACGAGAGAGTTATGTTGGAAAGAGGAATTTCCACCGGAGTCCAAGCCTCATTGTCAAGAGGAGTAGCAATTTCTCCATCCACTGCTCGAGATGGACCATCCCGACATACCACCGAGAAACGTACTAAGCATAGAGATGACATCACAAATGCCAAACTAATCCCGAGCATATTTCCCTCTTACATACCTCCTCTAAAAGGTGAAATCAATCGTGATAGTGTGCCCTGATATTATGATGATCCTATGATCACTGCGTACCTACCGAAGGGTGTGCGCACAGTTCGCACTGAGCAGACCAAGCTCACAGCATTGAATTTTTGTGACTTCAACCTTGGTGACCGGAAAGCCTACAGTATGCTTGCCCCGCACATGTATCTGACGATGACAAAGGGGAATAATTCCAAGATCATCCCTCAACAATGGACGATGAACCTCACGCAGTCCACCTTACTTAATGTAATGAAGATTCCACACTTTGGCAGGCACCAGGAGGTGAACTCTTGCGTAAAATTGCTACCAGTGAGCTACCATGGAGGATATCTCTGGTTGAACTGGTGTATAATGATTGATACAACCCTAATCAATCAAATCATCGGGTTGAGCATGCAGGGCCCTGACCCACAAGACTATTACCCTGGAAAGACCCCGGATCACACTCTTTCACAAAAGATTAAAGAGGCCTATGGAAATGTTGAAAAAGGCATGCGAGGTTACTAGGTAACCTCTATTGACAGTGGCACAGTGTGCCTCGCCTGTCAGATGATCGTAGGAAAGTTAGTTTGCAAGAACAGACCGACGCAAGTATCTGGGTTTGTAGTTGATCTCATAGGAAAATGCGTAGGAGTCCAAATGAACTGGTCGAAGTACTTAGCGGATCAACTCAAATTGGATTGCAGAGAAGTGAAATACCAAGGATATGAGTTCCACTTCAGCTGGCTTCTCATTCTGATCGCTTTCATAGCATGGGAGATGCCGGAGGATGCCATTTTTCCTGAAACCCTACCGCTTGAACCATTAGCTATGAAGTTCAGTACATTATGGTACATGACAGATATGAACATGCAATGGAAGTCAAATGCCCTCTTTCACAGATACTACATCCATTTGAAGACCGCGATACAAGCCACAAATTGCATTACTTCGAACACACTCCATAGATTCATACCCTTAATGAAGTTTAGCGTGGATCGCCACTTCATATACCTAACTCCACGTGCTGATGAGCACCAGGAACAATTGCAGTCCTATTATAAACTGGCAGAAGAAGACCTTGAAGAGATCACCAAGGAATGGTCGGTGGAACTCCTTGTTGCAGCAGATCCAACAGATATTTCAGATATTAGCAGCCCAGAAGCTACAAAGGACACACCTGGGCCCAGTAAGACAAAGAAGACAAAGAAGACAAAGGAGATGAAGAAAACTGAAGAGGTTCAAGATGTGGATATCCGCTCTGTAAGGACAGCTTCCATCACACCAGATGAAGAAGGTAATGACGAAGACCTAGAAGAAGTTGAACAACAACCAGAAGATGAAGTCGATGTTCTAAAGAAAATAAAAGGGTCACCTTCAAAGTATTCCGTTAAGAAGAAAGCCAAAGCGACTGTGACCAAGATGAATACCATGCTCAATCCAGATGACTTCAACTTTCTCCTTGCAACTTTGTATGAAGCTATAGAAGAGATCGCAAAAAAATAGGAGGCCAAGCAAGAAACGATGTACAACAGAATTGAAACCGAGCTCCGAGGAGTGAAACGATCACTTCAGTCTAGCTGCGCAACACCTACGACGCCTCTGCTAGAAGGAACAATAGAAGAGGGAGATGAATCAATTCAACTCCGTAAGATCACCGACATAGTTGAATTTCGTCTTTAGAACACAGAAGAAGTAACAACACAGGTTACACAAGCCCTACATAAAGCATAGGAGGAAATCATAGAGCAGCGTTGAGCTGCACAGTAAGAGAAGGATGACATCCTAGCGAAATTTGAAGAAGATAGAGCGGAAATCTAGAAATAAAAGGAGTAGCTGCTCGCAAAGAAAATCGGGATCGAAGAAGCAGTCAACAGAGGATTTCGCTCTTTGACTGGCTTAGAACATAAGGCAGAAGAACCCATAGAACTCCAAGTAATGAAGCTTGATGAAGTCATTCAACAACAACAACAAAGAGTAGTATAACTAGAGCTCCAAGCTATACCGAGTACTCCACAAGAAGAACGTGACCAATGAGAAGTGAATGCCCAAAGTATAGTAGAAAGGATTAAGGCACTCGCTGAAGAATGTAAGAAATTAAGTAGTATAAGTGCGCAGATACATGAGAACCTATCCGAGAACCCTGAATTACAAAAATTGGAGTCATAGCTCTAGGAGGCAAAGTACCAAGACGAAAAGTTACAGGTACAACTGAAGTCCCTACCGACCATAGAGAAAATGAAGAGGTCCCACGAACAGGGCATCATGCAGTAGCAGATTCATATGATCCAGAGCAAGGTCATCGAAGTGACACAATAACTTCAACCTTTGCAAGATAGGGCATGTCAACTATTCTTAGAGATTGAGAGCCAAGGGACAGACCTGGAACAGGTCGTGAACACAATAGAGCATCGCTTATCAAGACCAGTTAGTAACACACTCATTTAGGAGTTTTCCAAGCAAGAAGTAGTAGCAAAGAAATAGGTCGAAGCAACTCAAGCGAAGCTCGATGCATTCAAGGCAGAGTTACCCAGAGAAGAGTGATTCAGGATGAGTCACATGTGAGTGTTGGGGGCCTGTTGGCCCTCGACCAAGTTTTGAGGAATACTTGGTCATATTTGACCATTTGGTACTTTGACTGCCTGTCGAAGACGGAGTGCATAGAGAAGCGGAGATCACGGGATCTCACCACCTTTTGTGGAACCTTTTTGGGTGCTTTTGGGAATATTGTAGCGGGAAAGGGATGTCGGCCCTTGTTTATGCCTTTTCTATGTATAAATAGAGGTCTAGGCTATGTAAGAAGAGAGGCCCTGTATAGTCAATGGCTTAGTGCGTAAGTTGGATCTATGTGATCATAAGTCTGTGTAACTGTAAGAGCTCTATGCATGATGTAATAAGTGCTGAGTGCACAGAGTGTGAGAAGGCTTAGTGCTTGGATCTGCCCGGGGAAAGAGGATCTAGTGAGCTGCACAGATCTCTTTTCCTATGCAGGGTAGGATCTTTAAGGCTTAGTGCTAGTAGCGGGATCTGTGTGATCAAGTATCGTAAGGCTCTGTGCATTTTGTGTAAGACTTGCAGAGCTAAGTGTAAGTCTCTGCGAGAGACTATAGAAGGCTTTGTGCTGAGTGCAAGCAAGAGAGATATAGCAAGCTGTGCAGATCCTCTGTCCCATGCGAAGTAAGGGTCATTGAAGCTCCATGCTGTAACTGCTTGACCAAGATAATATAAAGAAGACTTTTTGGATGTAGCCCCAGGGTGGGGGTGAACCACGGTAACTCTATGTATTGTGCTGATGTGCTTGTCTCTCTCTTGCTAAGTGCTCTAATATGTTTAGATAGTTCTATTGATGCTTTGTTCTTATGAGATATGAATGCATGATAGATATGATACATATGATGCTAAGTGCTTAATATATTGAGTATAACATGTTTATCATTGCTAAGTGCTAGATCTAAGTAATTACTGCGGTGCTCTGTTCTTTCTGCGAAGTGTATTAATGAATGTATGTTAGGAAATAACTGATCCTAAGTGTGATGTAAGAAAGATAATCACAGATATGTGTCCCAACTAAGGTTGCAGACACTTGAGTCCTGCAACCACCCCTGCCTCTACCTCGGGTGAGACTTCATCTGCTTCGCAGGTGTTTTCGAAAGGGCCGATAGTTAGGGATTTGTTAGTGTGCTCTTGAGCATTGAACCCTGGGTCTGCCCCTGTGCCAACACTTGTAAAACTTCGAGAGGCCATATATTGCAAACCTGAGTTCATATTAGAGCTGGTAACAATTGTTATAAATCTACGAGCGAGTAGAAGAGGATGAATACCCCAGAGAGATGATTTGAGATGATTAGAGTGAGCAAAACTTTGATGCCCTATCCCTAGAAAGGGTATTTAGGGGTTGGGTGTGTTACAAAACCCATGATTCTTAAAATTTATACCATATTATCATAATGTTTAGAATACATACCTCATTATATATCTTGTTGTTGTGGTAGTCTCTTCCATTGCTCTCACATATTTTGTTATTGTTGGTCTTTTGCATTCTTTGATTCCTTTGAGATAGAAAACATGCTTTGTTATGTTTTACCAATTAATTATTCTAACTCATACTTTTCTTCAACTTGTTCAACCATTAAGAATTTGATTTGTTTATCCTTTTGCTTTATGCTTCTTTTCATTGTTCTAAATCTGTTTTGTAGTAGATAGTCTTCAGAGGGCTAATAAGAATGTACTAAAGGTCTATAAGACTGAAGTGATGATTTTCCTTTTATAAGAGATTGAGACTAAGGAGTGGGTGTTTGTATCACCATTATTAGTGCACATAGCTCACAAAGTTGTTGGGACACAGATTCAATTTGGGAGGACAAACATTCTTGGGCATTGAACTTGAAAGGTGAAGTGTCTGCTTGTTGTTGTTGTTGTAATGAGGCAATTTGATGATTCAAAGCATCCTAAGAAATGAATTCAGGTATGAACATTTTAAAAGAAAGAAAATCAAGATCTTGTATAAGTTTATGGGAATAACATTCATCATGTAAGGAGGACACGGAAGAAGTGGAAGGAGTACGTGAAATATAAGAGAAAACATCATAATGAACTTCAAGAATATTAGTGTCATAAATGAAAGAAGTGTAAGAAAAAACTTCCCAATCAACAGGGTTGAGCTTAGTAGCAAATACTTGTGCAACCTTTTTAGAATAGGAATATTTACCTTTTTTTAGACACTGTGAAGCCCAATGACCTTTGTGTTTCAAAATGAAGCACCTTGAAGATTTCTTTGGTGTAGTTCTCTTTTTAACATAAAATTTCTTTTATTCCCAAAGAATTTATTCATATGGAAATTCTCTACTTTCTCACATTTGAAATAATCAAATTGAATTAAAATCATAGAGTCTTTGAGCCATAAATAATGTAGAATAATGGTCAATATCATACTATATAGAACCTAAAACTCCAAGAATTGTTTCTTTTATAAGGGATTTAATTGATTGTCTATCTTCCATAATTCTTGTTATATTTGTGGGTTTCATAGCATACCACTAATGTATAAGCATACTTTGGAATCCCCATATTATTATGTAATCCAACTCTTTCCCTATAACTTTATCCTTATGTATGGCTTTCTAAATACTATCCCATCCTTCCCAATATGTGAAAATATATCCAATAGCCTGAAAGGAGATACAATCCATATTAGTAGGGGAGTATTTGAAGAATAAGAAGGGCTTGGTTGAGATGGGGGAAATGGACTTGGTCCAACAAAATTTTCCGCTACTTGTTATAATATACTTGCCTTCTTTTTCTCTTTTCATGTGAAACAAAATCTTAAAAGCTTGGTCATTTATGCTATCCAATCAGGAGCATGATCTTCTTCTAGCAATTTTCTCTTTCAACTGTAAATCTTATCTCATATTCATTAACACGAATTGCATCCCTTTCATTTTTAACCACGAGAACTCTTTTTCCAGAGAACCTTTTCTTCCATGAATAAATATCCTTTTCTAAATCATCAAATCTACTTTTAAGAAGATAAATATTATTAAGAGATTTTCTATCCAAGTCTATTGCAAACTTATTTTCTTGGTTAGATCTTAAAGCCTTTAAAACTAAATACTTTTCTCCCTGCTTGAAGAAATTCAAGCCTTCAATCTAGTCTTTAGGTTCAAAAACCTTTTCTTCTATTGTGGGAGTCATCATCTTTTTCAAATATTCTATTGCTTCTTATGCAATAGTTAATTCTTCTTTCAAAACACTCATTTTGTTTATCAGTCTGTTTAATTTATAATCAAAAGAGTTTATCTTCTCAATATCTATTTGAAATTCAGATAAATGTTGTTTTATATTTAATACCTCGGTCCTCTTGTAACATCATCTAAATTATACAACATACACTCAGTCTGATAATTACTATAAGAGGCCAACTTAATGTTTTCTTCTGGTTTGGGAGATTTAGTATTCCTATAGTGTACAAATTCGGGATCTGCAATTAAGGATCCATCTCTAAAAGTCTGACTGTTATTTGATGGACCCAAAGACCTTTCTGGCAATGATTTTTCTAATGACTCTGATTTCTCTCTACACACACACAGTTGAAAGTCAAATTATCTTATTGTTCCTAGAGGCACTTTCAACAACCCAGTATGAGGGAGATGTGTAATTCCTTCCATTCTCAAAATGGATTTCACGTGTGGCATTAAAAAAAATATTAATAAAAAAAGCATATTTCTATGTTGGTCATTGTTGTAGGTGAATCCCCCTGTGGACAAGTGGATTCCCTCTTGGCCTCTAGACTCCTAAGGCCAAGAAAGAAAAGTTCTTAACATGGACACTAAATTCCTTTTAGATATAATCAAGCTAATGAATGAAAGATAAGGAGAAAGATATGTACCTTATTGGCGACGTTTGTCCTTGCAAAGTCCAGGCTGAGCTTCAATCCTGAGCTCCTTGATAGGTCCTGCAAAACAAACAAAGGTACAAAAGACTTCCTACTCTACTGAGATTATCTCAATCATAGATCCACTTACTATAGACAAAATCATATGGAACAAGCACAAGTTTGAAAGAAACATGCCAAGCATTGATTAGATTAATGAGAACAAGTAAAAGTACTTACAATCCTTTAAATGAAGGTGCAACAACTTCTTCCAGTTCTCCTTGTCCAACCCCTTTGCTCAAATAATATCCACTAATTTATTTTATGGAATCTCATTCATGAGATCATAATTTTGATGTAATTCCCAATCTCCATTGTCAATACCTTCTTATGAGATCATAAGTTAGGTATAATTCTCAATCTTCCTTGTACCTTTCACCATGAGAAGGTCTCCTTATATAACCTTGGAGAGGTCCAACCACTTGAGAGATCTTTGGGATGAGTTGATGATTCTTCTCCTTCAGTTGAGGATATCCCCTAAGATCATTCCTTGACCATCTACTCGAATCCAACCACCTTCAGGAATTGAGGGATTCTTCCCTTATTTGCCTCAACAAACCCAAAATTTGCTAAAAAAAGGGTAGCTCTCCCCCAAAAGGGTGAATAGGGTGCTCAAGCACTCCCCCAAAGAGGCTTAGGGAGCGCCAACACTCCCTGATAATGGGTAGGGGAGCGCTCCTCTACAAAATCCATTTTTTTTGTGGTTTTTCCAATGGAAAAAGGTTTGTACTTCCTGCTAACTGATTTCTCTTCTTCCAAACTAGCCTTTGAGGTGTATTAAGTGTCTTTGTGATGTCGTTAGAGGAATGACATGGGAAATATGACAGTATGATGCTTGTGACACTTGCAACATTTTTAGTCAATATGCAACACTTGCGGACAAGATGTGACACTTACAACACTGTTAATGACGACACTTGAGACACTATCGAAGTGAGTAATTTTGAGGTGTAACAGATTGCCCCCCAAAGTATGAAGTTAGAAGACAATGACGACTGAAGTACTTTGTATACTTTTTCGAGCAAGGGTATGGACACAGAGAAACTGGAAAAAGCTGCACACAACCATCAAACAAATATTATGAAATGTTTCAAACCCAAGGCATGCATACCTATGCTTGAGTGATAAATAAATTTTAGGTATGGCCACCATAAAATACACTGCGGATCCATAATTATATTGAAAAAATGGTATAGCAATTGAAGATACAATGTGGATCTGTACTCCTATGACCTGAACTGACCGTAGCTATGAAGAATACATAGTGGATCTACGAGATGACAAGACATAGCCACGATCAATACAAAGTGGATCTATGTAACAGTATATGTGTCATAGTTTAAAAGAACTCCTTCGCAACCTGGGAAAAGTACATATAAGATTGATAACTCAACCTAGGGTCTTCTTACTGATCCCGATGTAGTACTAATCTAACCATGTGAATAGATGTCTTGATGTCGAACATGGTAGAAACCACTTGATTAGCGGTCAATGAGGTAAACCGTTAACAAGCGTGAGGGAGATCACCATTGATGTCAATGATTCCCAAGGTACTCTAGTACATTCCAAAAAATTCAAATGAATGAGTTGAAGTTGAACATCTGTGGAATCATCTGATCAGAGGTCAATGATGTAAACCCACTGTCGGACGTGAGGAGGCCTACCATTGAGGCATGCAAGTCCTAAGGTACTAACTGGTTTCTAAGTGTAGTTCCTGGATAATGTGTTGAAGCTGATGGGAATAGACTCGTCGAAGGAGGGCCTTGATGTATCCCCCATAAACAACACGAAATAATCACAAAGATGTAATTTTTAGATCAAATCAACATGGACTGACACGGGTATTGAAACAAGGTATTTGTGATGGATAACTCCCGAGGCAGATACTTCCCTTGAACACTGAGGCACAACAATAGAAACATGACATGGACCAAAACTTGATGATGCAGTGGATACTGTGACTTTCGTTAGGGGACCCAAAGGAGTAAAAGAAAACTAGAGGATTGGATCAATGCAGAGGTTCAATAGATTACAGTGTGTGCAAAGACAAAGTGTCGAGTTCAAGGGTGTTCGTAAGAGTGACTGGTAGTGTTCTCAAAAACACTGCTTGGCTTTCTTCTTTCAATTTTCCCCCCATCCAGATAGACAAGTACCTCTTTTTAATTTAACGAGCTCGAGGAGGGTAACACATGCTCGATATGACTCACCTTCGGTAAGTCCCTCTTCCTTTTTTTAACGATTTGGAAGAAGTAAGGGTTCGGTCCCGTATGGGTCCTTCAATGTATGATTGTTTAACGAGTCGAGAGAAGGTAAACTTGGTGGTTTTTCATATTTAGAGAGTCTGAAAAAAACTTAAAGATGACTCCAATGTTGTCCTTTTTCATAATGTTAGTCTCGTGAGGATGAAAAAGAGATAAATTATCACTCGAAAGACGCCCTTTCAAACCTTTTAACGAGTGGGAAAGGAAGCAATATCTCTCGAAAATATTTTCATGTTTAGGGAGTCTGAAAAGGGTTTAAAGAAGACTCTAGGGGGTTCCTTTTTCGTTTAACCATGGGGGTCCGAAAAAGAGATAAAAGTTTACCCGGTTGCATTCTCATGTTTTTTCGAGTATAAGAAAGAAAAAAGACTAAGCTTGGTATGCCCCCAGCTTGAAAGCTAGTGACTTAACTCCAGAATGATCATCAAAGGTTGGAGACATGCCATCCAAGCTTCAATTCATTCATCGACTTTGAGGTTGTCACCAATTTCTCTACTAGATGGAGAAAAAGGATACATGTGGATGAAATGAAGGTTCAAATACGAGAGCTAACGAAAGACTCGACTTGACATCTACGAGATCTGGAAAAAGAATCGACCTGATAGGAGAGGTGGTTGTTTCATTTTTTAATGAGCTCGAAACAGGAAAAAGAACTATGCTTAGGGCTTCGGGTTCAATCCCCAGATTGTTGTTTCATTTTTTAACGAGCTTGCTACAGAGATGAAAACTGTGCTCGTAACCTTTGTTTCATTTTTTAACAAGCTTGCCACAGAGAAGAAAAACTATGCTCATGGCCTCTATTTCATTTTTTAATGAGCTTGTCACAGAGAAGAAAAACTATGCTCGTGGACTCTCCTTGATCATGGCTTCCAAGAGAATAACACTCTGGAAGGACACCATGTGAAGGGACAAAAATCGGTCATGGCTTCCAAGAGATATTCACTAGATGGAAGAAAATCATTTTGGAAGGAACACATGTCGAGGGTCGCGACAGGGGTAAGGAGATTAGGCTCCAATATCCCTACCAAAGATATCACCATGTCAACTACCGGATCCAAATAATCGGAAGTGGAAGTCATGGGAGATAATGCCACATAATTGACATGCGGTGGGGGTGATACTATCGTCATAAAAGAACCATTCAGGGAGGTAATCCACTCAGGACCGATGAAGTAAAGTTTATTAATAGTCACAATTCTTCCATCGTGAGGGAAATAAATCACACAAAAAAGAGTGGACACAATAGATTTCATGGAATATACATAATACCGCCCAAGGAGTAAAGCGAAATCCAAGGGGTCTCGAACTACCATGACATCAATAAAGGCAATTTTCCCTCCCAATGTTACCAGAAACTGAGGAAGGGTCACTAAAGGTTGACTAGTTCTTCTGTTAAAAGCTAACAGATTCTGTGTAACCGATGCAAGCTGAGGAAAACCCAAAGCATGCCAAGCAACAAAGGACAAAATACTAAAGGACGCACCTTCATCTATCAACATTTGAGGAACGTCCCGACCAAAAAAATGTACTGTAATCTGGAAAGGAATGTGAGAGGGAAGACGAGGTCCTGTTAGCACACCCCAATAAAAAAGGATGGCCTCATTACTTATATGGGGTTTCACAGAAGAATGAGGAATTCCCCCCAGCATGGTAGATTCTGTATCAATGATAAAAACGTGGGCAATATCGGGTTTACTCTTTAGAGGGAGAGTAGGATCGACCGATGATGGGATCAGATTGACCACACAGGCACTCTTCAGAGGAAGAGTGGGATTGACCGATGATGGGATCAAATCAACCATGTAGGCACTCTTCATAGGAAGGGTGGGACTGACCGAGGAATGGACTGGATCAACCACTTTGGCACTCGTCAAATGAGGAGTGGGATCGATCGATGACAGAAATGGATCGACCACTTGGGTTTCATTATTCAAGGGGAGAATGGGGTCGATGGGTGGAAACATATCGACCACTTTGGTGTGACTCTCTAACGGGAGAGTGGGGTCGATCGAGGATGAAAATGAATCGACTACTTGGGTTACACTCTTTTGATGAAGAGTAGGGCTGATCGATGACGGAACTTGATCAACTACTTGGGTTCATGGTTCAATCGAGGAGGGAACTAGATTGACCACCTGATCAACCAGACTGACCGGGGATGGAACCAGATTGACCAGTCCATAAACTAACGATGGTTTGGGGGAAAAAATACAATAACCTTTTGGAAGTTGATTTTTTTCCAAAAGAGAAGAAGCCTCATGCATACAAGGACAAAGGTGAGAATAATGGTCACCTTTGCATAACATGCAAGGGAATTTGACAATTGTATTCTTCTTACCAACCTTAATGTCACTATTTGAAGAGGTATCACTGGCATGTCCAACAGAGGCCGATGATGTGGAGGACCACATTTCTAAGACCTTGGGAATACCAGGGAAATCCCTCAGAAAGTGGTCACCCTTACAAAGACTGCAAGGGAATTTGGGTTTCAGATTCTTCATTTTAATCTTGTTGACCTCATCAACACTCCCAGAACTATTAACGATAACTGGTTGCTTGGATCCAACATCTGATGTTGTTGGGGCCTTGGTCCTTTTCGAGCTCTTATTCTTCTTCTCTTTCCATTTCTTCTTCTTCTAATCAACCTGGCTACTTTCTTTAGAGCTTTCACTAGGCGAAGAAGGAGAAATGGAAGGAGACTTAATGGGAGAAGAAGGTGAAAATTCGACGTGAGATTGATGTGTGGGTGGTGTAATGACATCTAAAATATTAGGTGCAGTTGAAACATTGGGAGGATTCAATATCATAAGAGTGGGGAACAACCAAACCGGTAATCCGATGGTGAGTCCCAGAAGACTCAGTGTGGCAATGTACGTAGGATGAAAGTTTCCAAAAGAAGGAAAGGTATAAGGTTCCTCAGGAGAAGGGGTTCCTCCATTGGTACTCTCAGGATTTGATGCCATTGACACTGACTCGACCTAAGGTCCACTAAGTAACACAACCAACACACACTATGAATCTGAGAAGCAAACAATCAAACAAAACCTTCCCACAATGAAACCACTAGTTGGTGATGAAATCCAACATCGCGAGATCAAAATAGGAAGAGGCGGGGATAGAGCGGGTGGATTAGTTATGTTGGCGACCTGCTTAATGGACTTACACCTTGGTGCAAGATTCCACGCAGTAATTGTGGATTTACTCTGTAAGGAGCCCGAGCGAGTTTGACCAACTTTTTTTCCAGGTACAATGAGACTTCCCTTCATCGTCACCTTGTGTGAGACCCTAAATATTATGGCTACTAAGGTCACCAACTCATAGTCAACCCCTGGGTGGGTACAATTGAAGTCTGATCTGAACGTATGGGTAGGATAACAAGTCCGAAATCAACTCGAGAGGATCCCACACATAATCATGGGTATACCCTCAAGTGACCCCCAATATACGATCCGACCACTACAAACAATTGAACCACAGAGGGATATTATCTGTAACTCACCCGAATGCGACCTCATGCATAACCCCTGTGTGAGAGGGGGATCCCAAAAATCCTATACGACAATTGGATTTTCTCTCCCTATCACAAGATGCTAAGTTTGTTTGATATCTTTGGAAAGTTATCCTTTCAACCTTATTCAAAAGCCCTACACCTTAAACTAATGTAGGTTTGCTAACAAAGATGTAAAAAGTATGATAAATTTTAGTTAAGCGTTGATTTTAGTGGCTGTTGTTTACTTAGAGGTGTATGAGAGTGAAGACTGATGATATTATGACTCAGTTCCCAAAACATGAATAAGAAATGACAATCAATCTTTTCTTTCAATGAATGTCTAATTAAGGGAAGGAGAAAGATTTTCCTTTCACTTTCAAACACTAAGATGTAATGAACCCATGCAATATTCCTCAATAAGGAATCCAATGCAATGCTAAAATGTCTATATGTGATTGATAACTAGTAGATGCAAATCTTCTTATGCTAATCGGGCTTCAAGAGTTGTGAGATTTAAGCAATCTGGAAGCAAACTTCAGATACACCAAAAGGCACCCTTTTTGTGATCAAAAGAGAAATAGAAAGCCAAAAAATCAAAAGGAAGGAGAAATAGCTTGGAAAATATGACTCAAAGATCATAAAGAAAAGTACAAAAGACCTTTGAAACCCCTTACAAAGTTTTCACTCATTCTGATAAACAAGAAGAAAACGACAAACTGACTCCAAATCATGAAGGACAAATTGCAAAGTAAGGACAAATGTCAAAAAATCCAAACAAAAGAGGATGAATTCTTAGAAATAAGGGTGTTTGAAATCCAATATCAAGATGGACTGAGAGTATGGGACCCTGAGCAAAAGCCAAAACCAAGAAATAGCCTTAGAAGATGAAAATTCTTGAGAATTTCTCACAAAAATGAGGTAGCGCTTTGGTGTAAGGGGCACCAGAGCATTACAATGCTCTGTGTAAGGCTACAGGGGAGTGCTAGCACTCTGAAAACCATAGGAGGGGAGCGCTTTGCTCCAAAAACTCAGAAAAAAGCCCAAAAACTCAAAACATCAAGGAAATTCAGTCAATCAGGGTGATCCTGATGACATAAAGAGGCAATCAAACAAATCTAAGAATAAAAAAGGCAATGTGGAGAAGATAAAATCAGTGGGAAAAGGGCCAAAACAAGATCTGGGAATGGAAACAAAAATTAGAGCTCCCTCCCCAGTGGAGTCGCTAATTTCTGTTGTAGGTGAATCCCCCTACAGATAAGTGGATTCCCTCTAAGCCTCTAGACTCCTAAGGCCAAGATAGAAAAGTGATTAACATGGACACTGACTTCCTGATCTAAAAATGAAGAAGACTTGTATTCTTGAAAATATTTGCAAGTAAAATTTTATGTGTTAAAAATGAAAATGGATCATCTTTGCAACACAACTTATAATAGGATTTACTCATTCAAGATGCATATAAACAACAACATAATCAATGAACAGAAAACACATAACACAACAAATGATAAAGGAGTTCACCCCTCTCTTGGGCTACATCTCCTGGTCCAACTTCCAATGGATCATTTGTATTATTTGCTCAAAGTGCTAAAAAATGTGCTTTACAATGTTCAAAATGCCAAATAGACTACTCCAATGGCTTCAGAATGTCCAAAAAACCCTAGTTGGGCTTTTCCGGCACCTCGTTTGGCCAAAAATTGAAGAAGATAGGCTTCCTGGAAGTTTCTCCTTCAAGCTTGCAGTCTCTGCATCTACAAAACGCACCTTCCATGGCTCAACCTAGCCCACACACTTATTTAAGAGTAAAAACCTAGCACCGGATGCAACCATGCGAACCGTGCAAACTGTAGGACAGTTACGGGCGTACCTAGCCCCTAACCGTCAAGGGCCAGGTCATATTGACCCATGCGACCATGCGCTAGCATAAATATGGGCTCCTGTTTCATAAGCCAATGGTCAAAGGCCAAATGGCAGTCGTTGAAATAACCGTTGGAACAAACATTAACCGCGCGCGCGCCCATACACTATAGCTGTGGGTCATATGTTATATAATGCGCGACCATGGGCTGGGGCTAAGCCCCGACCTGGCCACGACCCAAACCACCCGCATATTCAAACTTAAATATATTCTGTGCCATATATATAATAAGTAAAAAATGGTGGTGCACCAATTGGCGGCTCTTTGCCAAGTCTTTTCCCCTGCCCGGAGGTCGCGGGGTCGACTCCGGCCAACGACATAAGTTTTAAACCAAACAATGGATGACACATGGTGGCCATTAACTGGGCCACGTGTCATCATTCAATTCGCTGCCAAACATGCCAAGTCATATGCCAACTATCTAAATGCCAGACTGCCACGTGTCATACGACCTACCATGTTAGCGTCCGTACAGACTGTACGGATTGTATAGTCAACAACCCTTTTTTTCCCTGTTTGTAAATTTGAACAGAACGAGACATCTCTCGCTCTTGACGTCTGTTTGAACCTAAACAAGTTGTGTTGGGTTTGCAATGATGAGGCCTACGCTCTCGTCCGATTTGAAGAGATTCCGAGCACTTTGAATTTTTGAGCAAAATTTGATCCCCTGATCACACCTCCCCATTGGAAATATTTTGGACCTCCAAAAGACTATTTTCAGTCTATTTGAAGATGAGGGTATATTTCCCTCACTCTTCCAACCTCAATCCACTTGGCTTTGCTTGTATTTGTTCCTTTAAAACCAACTCGAAGATACTCCACATTTCCTCGTTTTGAAGTTCGCATTCTCCTATCAAGGATGGTGTCTTCATGTAGTTCTGTAAGATATTCTGGGGAAAAATCATCTATAGAAGGAATTTGAACATGCTCTCCATGATCATCAATCAACGGAGGCTCATACAATTTCAAATTCTCAACATTAACAACTGCATACATTTGCATATAAGGAGGCAAATCTAAACGAAAGACATTGTTACCAATCTTGTCGATAATCTTGAAAGGACCATATCGAATCGATTTCAATTTTTTACCTTCTCCTTTAAGCCTCTCCTTATTGATGTAAAGACAAACTTCATCTCCAACTTGGAAACTATGATCAACATGATGCTTGTCATGTCTCATCTTGTACTTGGCTTGACTCTTTTCCAACTACTCTTGCACCACTTTATGTATCGACTGAATTTGTTCAATGAACTTTTCTGCCCTATCAATGTCATATTGACCATCGATAGCAATATCCTTCCCAAAGATAAAATCTAAAGGAGATTTGGGAAAATAGCCAAAACATGCTTCAAATGGCGACGTTTGAG
>ML782240.1:499313-517424 GCA_009831015.1 Picea engelmannii
AGACACTGATATCTTTGTTTGTTGCTTTTTTGGTGCTTGTGCAGATGTGGCACCTCGCGGGCGTGAGGTAGACGTGTTCCAGGCGCCAGCGCCGCGAGAGCAGGAGAGACCGCCGCGTGGTGCGAGGCGTCCGAGGGATGCGGATGCTGGGGGAACAACAGGGCCCGAGAGACCGGCGTAGAGGAGCCGCTGGGATGACCCTGGTGCGGGGCCATCTCATGCTCCTCCGGCGGCAGCCAGAGCAGATGAGGACCTAGTCCGTCGTTTTGAGACGGTATTTCGGGACGTACCTGAGGGCATGTGGACCCAGATCCAGGACGAGGAGTTCCTGGAGCAGTGTATTGGATTGCCGCCACCATGGCGGTCAATCACGAGTGGACGCCTCACTTATATATATGTTGAAAGTAAAAAATTATTATTGCACCAAGAGGCGCTTTATACAACCCAATATGAGGGAGATGTGTAATTCCTTACGTGCTCAACATGAAGTTGACATGTGCATTTAAAAAAAATATTAATAAAAAAAACATCAATGTCAATCATAAATAAAATATTTCAATGTCCACCTTAAGTAAAATAATTTTATTATGGCATGTGTAACCTCTATCTCCTTTGCAATTTTATTAAAGACGTTGCCTCTGTTTTTTTTTTAGGCCTGTCAGATAGTTGGTTTAGATTGATGGACAATTGGTTTGGATTGTTGGTTGTCATTGATTTCAACCCTTGGAGAGTGATATTGTAGATTGATGTCAACCCTTAAAGATTGATGTCAACCCTTGAGTATGTCCGGTAGCACATTCCGGTAGCTCCGGAGGTATGGGTAAGGAACCCAGGTTTGGTTGAGGAATAATTTAATGAAGAACAATGAATTTGCAGGTGAGACTATTCTATATTGATGGTAAATGTCGTTCTGGTTCTGGTGATATGTGGAACACCACTTAAATCCTCAGGGTTATAGAGTTATGGCCATGTGAAGTTGGAGAGCCCTCATGAGCTATCTAGAAGCCCCTAGAAGGTCAAATAATGAAATCATTATAGAAGCTCCTAGAAGAAGTGTATTAGTCAAATTGAAGTTAACTAGGAGTTAATCATGGTAAATTTGTTGCATTAAGAAAATAATTAAAGTTGTGAGTTTGTTAATTATGGTAAAATGGTTGCAAAGAGAAAATTATTTAAATAATAAAGTGATTGCAACAAGAAGTGGCGAGTTTACTATTTATGGATAAGTCAAAGTGGTTGCAAAAGAAATTAATTAAATAATAAAGTTACTTGCAACTAAAAGTGGAGAACTTACTGTTTGTACATAAACTGGTTGTAAGTGGACAAGTGATTAAAAGTGGGTTAGCCCTAAAATAAGGAAGTTGGGTAAAGTGAGTTAGAAGATAACCCCTTGAGGAAGCTACTTGGAGAGTATAAATAAGAGAGCAAGGGTCTCCTATTAGCACCTATTTTTGAATATAATTTAATATCCATTTGTGAAAGGTTATTTGGCAGGTATTATTGATAGATCAAATTCACAACAACAAATTTGCGGCTGAAAAATCGTGGCAGAAAAATCGCAGATGCAGAATTGTGACAAAAAAATCACGGCAACAAAATCACTACAATAGAATCGTGGAAGCAAAACCACCACAGTAGAATCGCGGAAGTAGAACCACAACTTTAGAATCACATCTACAGAAACAGATCCCTAATAGATCCACAACTACAAGAAGAAAAAGTTATGGTTTTTATATGTGTAGTGTTGAATCTATGAATCTGGTTGAGGGTTTGCCTTGTAAATCTGTTGGATGCCCTCTTGGAAGTTTAGGGCTTGCTGTAGAATGGTTTTGAGGTAGATTTATTGAAGTATATTATTGGTGCATGTCTTAGTCTTATTGGTATATCTTATGGTACATTGTGAGAGGATTTTGTTAGTGGTCTTGTTATATGATTGGTACTGTTGGAAGTAGGCCGAATCAGAAAGAAATGATATTTTTGGGAAGAAAGGCATGCACAAGGAAAGCGACAGTTGGAAGGAAGAGAAGAACGTGCGCATGCATGGAAGACCTAACAACACTAGGGTTAGGTTTTTTTTAATACATTGTAATGTCTCATGAGCCAGAAGCACATATAAATAGATACCTAGGGGGTCTAGGAGAAGAGGAGAGTCGGCTTTGAGAGACACTTTTGGAGGGGGATGTTTTTGTCATGTGTTACTCACTTGAGATAGAGTAACATGCCAGTACCATGGCTGTAATTTGATAACCTTTTGTAATTTGTTGAGCTATAGAGGATTAGAAGGGTAGATCTCGAGGGTTAGATCACAAGATGAGGAGCCTGGTGTGGTCTAGTCCATCTCATAATAAATCTCAACCCGACTGAGAATGAATTGCAAAGCACGTGATGCTGTAGTTTTGGAAATACCATAATAGAAGAGATTGAGAGCTAGATCTTTGTGGACATAGCCTAGGAGGGGTTGAACCATGGTAAAACCTGTGTTATGTGATTGAATGCTTGTGTCTCTTTTACTGTACATGCGTATAGGTTAGAATTATGAATGAGTTAATGAATCCAATTACATTACATGCATGAAGAAGAATGCCAATATATTTATTTAATAATATAACTCTCAGAGTCCACTTCACAGATCTCCATTCAGTCTTGGACTGCAAACACTTGAGTGTTGCAGTCACCCATTAAGACTATCTTGGGTGAGACTGCGCAGTGCACTCTATGCACCGCGTTGCCTTCTGGTTTACCATGAGGGCCGATAGTTTTAAAGGCTTTGTTGGGAACCCAACAAACTTGAAACTGTGTCAATCATGTTAGAGGTATAACTCAGAGATAAACAGACCAACAAATGGTTCGATTTCCGATTTGAACAACATAGGATTGAGTGTATGTGACCTGTTGAAGATGTAAGATCTGCGGAAGGCGGGTAAAAAAAAACCTAATTGGATGACAAGAAGGTGAGAAGAATGCACCGCTAGAAGGGGATGTTGAGACCATGGAATCCCACAAAAGAAAAGATTGAAAGATGGCTGAATACAAAGGTGATAGAGATTTCATAGAAAGATAACAAAAACCCTAGAATAACACCGCACAAATACCTTGATAAGTATGTGTTTATTGATCTGCATGAAGTCTTTTTTTGTGATTTTCCCCACTTATTATAGTAGTGGATATTGAGGTTGAAGGATAACAATGAAACAAATTGGATCCGATATTTAGAGTGGACTACTATTCAGATCGCGCAGTTACAGCAAGTGAATAACAAATTCACCCGCACAATAGATTTTTGGCTCGACAGTATTGTAGCGGGATTTATAAAAAAAATTGCAGTAGATACCGCGAAGTCGTACATCGCAGTAGAGAAATAATTTATATGCAGGCCTCGAGGAAGGTATGTTCAATCGTGACATACTTCTATTAATATATTTCTCTATGAAAGAGGTGTAATGACAATGCAATCCAATAGCTAAACTTCCCTGCGTGCATGGGGGAAGGGGGGAAGCACTGACAAAAAAAGGAGAAATGGATAAAGGAAATAAGGAGGAACCCTTGGACCTGATCATGATGGATGATGACCATATCAAGAAGATCATGGAGAAAGATGGAAATATGCACAGTGGATCACCCTACCAATACAAGGTGAACACCAAGAAGAGAGCCATAACTGCGAGGGAAGGCTTGGAAAGTGATGAAGTGGAGGTAGAGGATGTTCAGACTGTGGAGCAGATTGAGGAAATCCTGCGCGTAACATATGAGAGGAAGATGAGTGGTCCAAGAGTGGGAATAGAAGGAAAAAATCCTATCCATATTAATGTTAGTGTGGAACCCATGAACCCATGTGCGACTAACACACCAAAAATAACACCACCATTTAGACAACCAAATTTTGGGAGAAGGAAGACAACATGAAGTACATTTACACAGGGAAGAACAATTGGGGAAGCCAATTCAGGAAGCATTAGTCAAGTATCTACACTGCATGAAGGTATTACTTCAAAATTCATGATGGAAGGACATGATCCCACCATTAGTTTACCAGAATTCAAAGGAGAAACGTCGGGGGACCTAGACAAACACTTGTTTATCTATGAAAATATCTGGGAAGCAAAACAAATCACAGACGAGGACACTAAACTTGCCCAGTTAGAGATTACACTAAGAGATCGTGCATTGTATTTGTATATGAGTTTAGCTACAAAAAACCCACCAAGAACAACTAGAACGATTGCGGATATCAAGAAATTGCTGATAATTGAGTTTCAGAAGCCAAGTTCAGAGGACCAATACATGAACGAGATGATATAAATTATACAAAAACTAGGAGAATATGTAAGGGAGATTGACCAAAGATTCAAGCGACTGAAAGGAAAGTTGAAATATCTCATGATAGACATGCAACACAGGCACCTGTTTATCAATTCACTATTACCACACTTGAAATATCCACTGCGACAACAAAATTTTTAGACACATGCAGAAGCTCTGCAGGTAGCCCCACAACTGGATGAAAACCAATACCAGAAAATGGATCCAACCATTGAAGAACTGAAGGAGGATTTGAATAAATTAATATTCCAGCTAAACCAGAACAAAAGTAAGGACAAACGAGAAGCTGTCTGGTGTACCACATGCAGGATGAAAGGACACCATAAGAACGAATGTCCAACATTCACACAGTACATGGAAGCAGGAATGAAAAATCCATTACCAATAGGAGGACTATGGTGCAAAATTTGTAAGAAATACGACCACGACCCATATCACTGCCCAATGATGCAAAAGTATCAGACAGTCCCAAAGAGTTCATATGGAAACTTTTTCAAGTCAGTAGGCCATGATGACAAAGAATGTAGAACCATGGAGTTGATGAGAGAGAGGAAATCATATTCATATAGGGTGCAGGAAGAAATGATGACCGGGCGATTTGCACCTTATTTTAACCAAGTATCAACCCCATACAACACTGCACAACAAACATATAACACAACACAACCCTGCTACAATACCGCGTAGTATAACTAGGCGCCACAGTATAATGCGCCGCAAGGGGATCAAGCTGGGTATTGAGGCAGTGGGAAAGTAAGAGGATGGTTTGGAAGAGTTAGAGGACCAGTGGTATGTCACAATTGTCAACAACCTGAACACTATGTAAGAGAATTTCCACTTCCACCAGTGACTTCTATGTATTGTCGCACATCGGATCATGACACGGAAGAATGTCCTACATTATTAGGGAAGATCTAGGAAAAGAGGAATCAGAACAATTAGAATGTTCAATGGATTTTAGCATAAGCGAGGGATGAAGGAAGAAACATCAACATAGTTACGTGTGGAGGAGCTAAAATAGGAAACAACGCAGTACGACAAGAGCCAGTACAACATCAATGGGTGAAGAAGAACGCCCAACCAAGGAAGCAGTTTGACATGCTGAATGAGAAGGGGATATTTAAGCAAGCTAGAGAAGAATTTTTGAAGCCTGCCATTGAGTATACTTCAACCGCACAGCAGATTAAGGAAGTACAAGAGTACGAGATGCCTCCATCATTGGATCATACCAAAGAAATGCAGCCCCTGGGAGAAGTAAGTACAATCAAAGGCTTTTTTCAATCATGTGTAAAATCATTAAATGATACATCCTTTGTCAAAATATTGCAAAATCTATTAGAATGATGTAGCATAGAGACAAACGCAAATCTAGAACAAAAAACAATTAATCACCTACATACAAGGAGAATAACAAGTAGGGAGTTCAAGATGAACACTAACATTGGAGATTTCAACATGGGAGATATCATACTGGATATAGGCTCTGAAGTCAATGTATTACCCAAGAATACATGGCAATGTATGGGAGAGCCCACATTAGGATATTCACCCATTCAACTAAAATTGGGAAATCAACACAACGTTCTACCAATAGGGAGGCTGAAAGGAGTGACAGTAGATCTTGATGGAGTGCGCACTAAAGTTGAATTCAAAGTAATAGAGATAGTGGATGACACAACACCATATCCATCATTATTGGGATTGGATTGGGTGTTTGATAACCATTACATAATCAACTTAAAGACACATAAAATGTCATTTGAATCAAGAGAATACAGGGTCATTGTGCCATTAGACCCATCAGAACAAGAAAGGTTTGTAGAGCCTACTTTCTTGGACTTGGAGGAAATTAGCCAGTTGTGAGGATTACATAAACCTAAATGCATATGGGATACTTAGTTGGCAGAGAATTACTTCATGTGCGTCAGACTCAGATATAGGTTTAGAGAACTAGAAACAAAGGCTACATGAAGTTTCAACAAGAATATGCGCAAGAACAGACCGCACAGTAAGATGGGTAGGTATGGAGATAAAGGAACCACCCAGTTTCCATGGGGTAAACGATCTAGAAGAGTTTTTGAAACATTATGAATATGAAGTGTTAGAAAACTAGAGACTCTCAACACTCGATATAACACTCAAGGCCATACCTTCAATATGGTGGGGTGCACACAAAGGAACAATCAAGGATTGGTACCAATGTAAGCGGTTACTGCGCATAAGGTTTGATGCAGAACATAGAAGCAACTGGTAGCAGAAGTACGATGGACAGGGGGAACCCGTGAAACACTTGGAGAAGTGAAAAGCGTTGTGGAAAAGAACACCCCCAGAAGAATGGCCTCATCATTTCGTACACACATTATAGGGCATACAAGCAAACTGGTATACGGACCGGGAACTGCGCAGAGGAACTACGAGATGGACAATACTAGAACATAACTTTACGGTCACTTTCTCATTCGAGCATGAGAACCCCAACATAGATGAAACACTTAAGAAAATAAGAGGGGTTATATTCATTCAGGAGCCAGAAGTCAAACTCGTAACAAAAGAACAACAATGGAATAGAAAAACAGTGAAAGAACTGATGTCATGCTACCATGTGCAGGAAAAAGTACCAGAGGAAGATGACCCACATGATATCCATATTGAGGAAGATGAAGCTAAAAGAGAAGTGGAAGGTCCACCTATAGAATCAAAAGTAATTTCTGTGTCGATCAAGGTGAAAAAATTCAACATTGGGACAGTTCAGAATCTCAAAATGGCCAGCATTGGAGACTAATGGGATGAGCAGACAGTGGAAAGCATAATAGATTTATTGCGCGAGTACAACGACTTGTTCCTGAAAAAATTCACAGAAATGAAGGGAATAACAGAAGATCTAGGTGAAATGAATATACCACTCAAAGTTGAGGCAAGACTAATCATACAATGACCATATAGACTAAATCCGATATATAAGAAAAAATTCAAAGCTGAGATCGATAGGACGTTGGAAGCTGGAATCATAGAACCAGTAGAAGAATCCAAATGGATAAGCCCGATGGTAGTTAAGGAGAAACAAAAAAGGTGGGATAAGAATATGTGTTGACTTGAGGAAGTTGAATTATGCATGCCTACATGACCCATTTCCAACACCATTTACGGATGAGGTGTTGGAGAACGTAGGATGATAGGAAGTTTACTCATTCACTGATGGATTTTCAGGATACCATCAGATCAAGATAGCACCGAAAGACAAATACAACACCACTTTTGCTACAGAATGGGGATCCTACCAGTACACAGTCATGGCGTTTGGATTAAATAATGCACCAACAATATTTTCCAGAGTAGTCATACTTGCATTTAAAGAATTTATCCACCAATTTCTAGAGGTACACTTGAATGATTGGACAATCTATAGTCTATTGAAATACCATGTAGATGTCTTGCGGATGATTTTAGAAATATGCAAGAAATTTCAAATATCACTAAACATTAAGAAGTGAATTTTTGGAACACCTTTTGGGATACTATTGGGCCATATAGTATGCAAGCAAGGTTTACTAGTAGATCCTGCCAAGACTGCAATAATCGTTAACCTTCCACCACCAAAAATAGTCCATCAACTAAGAGTGACATTGAGACACACACAATACTACATAAAATTTATAAGAGGGTACATGCATATCACCGCGCCAATGGAGAAACTATTAAGAAAAGATACAAAGTTCCAGTGGAATGAAGATTGCCAGCACGGTATGGATACGCTGAAAGAATAAATGGTCACCACACCAACACTAGTATTCCCATACTGGGAGAAAACATTCCATGTACATGTAGATGCATCATCCATAGCCCTGGGAGCCATTTTGGCACAGCAAGGAGCAGGAGATTTGGATCACCCCATAGCATTTGCAAGAAGAAAAATGTCAGACTTCGAGAAAAACTACAACACTATAGAGAGAAAAGGTCTGGAAATGGTGTATTCACTTCAAAGGTTCAGGCATTACCTACTTGGAAAACATTTTAAGATGTTCACAAATCATTCATCCCTTAAGTACCTATTCAAAAAGACAATGTTTGGGGGGAGAATCTATCGATGGTTATGTTGAGGGGTCCTAAGTCCCTTTAACTCAACAACAAGAACCAAACCCACCACCGAGGCACAATTAGACTCTATAGCGTTTAATAGTGGAATGGTTCTCCAGATCTTGCGATTCGACCAATTAGTCGATGGGATTTACGTTTTCTAGTGAAAGCTCCTCCTTCAGTTCATGCGTTCTCTTTTGTATTTTCTCTTGTAGGTGGGATTGATACAAGATAAAAGCCGGTATAAACCAACTAGGTAACAAAGTGGGAAAACTTAACTATTGGAGAAAGGCTGAGCTTGGGATAACCCTTTCACTCTAGCATGTAGACAATGGTTCTCCACCACAAGACTACTACTAATACATTAACCTATTGGTGTTCCAAATATCGACTGAGATACAATTTATCAGAAGAAAACATGCATGCGATAAACGATGGAAAGAAAAATAGTTTCCTTAACTCTAATCATCAATCACATATTAACACAACGATTTACTTTTCATCATTAAAGAAAAAAAATGTAAAAACATTGAATCAGATAACTTATCAACATAGAAGCTCTTACTTGTTACAACATCCATTCATGAGATGAAATTAGAAATAGTTCTTCTTCACATGCAATCATACACACTTTTGATAAAAAACACAAACTTGTCTCTGGTCCTAAATAAGACTTCTCAATTAAGGCAGCTCTGAAATAGTTCTTTACAAATAAAAAAAATGAGGGTCTTTGCAACAACCATCGACCCTTTGCTAACAAGTCGATCCTCCTATTTATAACATACTATTAACTAAAAATAACTATTAAAGTGAAGATAAGTAAAACAAAACTCGTCACATGGCGCTTTCTTCTATCAATCTTCAACGAGTCATCAAATGATATCACTTGAGTGGATGACTCTTCTCGTACTCCGACCACTTAATGAAAAGATCCTCACATGTGTTGGCATACGAGAATCTATGTTGTTCCATTGGAGCCAAACTGATCTCTCTTATCTCTACTACTCGAGCCCGATACTTGACTATTCTGGCACTTAAATTATGCAACATGGCTCGAGCTTTGATCAAGTGCTCCATGAATTTCTGCACCTATCCTTGCACCATGTCTGCCACCTTTGATATTTCCATGGCCCATGATGAGTCTTGTTGAACCTGTGATTTGACTATGTCATGCAAGTAGACAAAGTCATCGGGTGTGCCAAATTCTAGGAGGCTGATGTCTCTCATTGCCCGATTGATCTTGGTCCAGCCTTTCTCACACTTAGCCTATTTCTCTTGGATTTTCTAATGAGGTTCTTGATCCATTTTTACCCAATATTCAACCAATTTCCTTATGTGGTCGATGCTTCTTTCCCTTAGCACTCAGATGTCGCGCTCTTCGACGTCTCAACCTTGTTGCACCGCACTGATATAGTTGATCCTTTCCACGGCTTCGTGTGCTTTCTGATACCACCTCTCCATATCCTTGCACATCGCCAGTGCCATGAGGGTGTCTTCTTAAATCTTGACTATCCTTGTAGTGAATAGGTTCCGTTCATCTGTAAATTTGTTGCAGGCCTCTTGGAATTCGCTTCTTAGAAACACCGCGAACTGTGTGGTGTTGTTGGCCCTTGGTTATGAATTAAGAAATAAAGTGAAGAAAAAGGGAAAGAAAAGATGAAGTGTGAACTGTGTGGAAGGTATATTGATTGAGATTGGGTCAAAGTGGTTAAAGAAGCATAAAATAAGGAACAAAGCAAGGGAAAGCTAGCCGTTGAATGAGAATATTGAAGATGACAGATCATCAAGGAAGATGGATCGTGGACAACTCAACAAGCAAAAGAAGACGTCAATGAGTGCTTTGGAACACTTCATGGGAAAGAAGGAAATATAGGCTGATGAAGCCCAAAAAACATGGGTCAAAGAGGACCTAGGGTTTCGATACCTAGACTTTGTCATGTAATGTATAAATAAAGTTCTAAAGGACATGGGATGGGTTTGTTTAGAATTGGTTGTTTGTGATTATTGTGGGTGATCCTTGTTGTGGATACTATTGTGTATTGTGCGATAGAGAAGTGCTGAGTGTGAGATCCTTCTGGTATTGTAGGATCTTCGGCTAGGTGTGAATATTAACCCTGCAACTAGGTGTGCATGGAGGGGAGAGAATAAGAGAAAGAGAGAGAGATCTACAAGCTAAGAGCGCATATAGAACTGTATGCTTTCATCTAATATTAAGAAAAACAATTATGTGGATGTATCCCTAGGGAGAGGGTGAACCATGTATATTTTGTGTCTCTGTGGTTGATGTTGTTTTCTTTTACCTTCGGTTATTCTATTATTTCATTATTATGTTAGATATGGAATATAACTGTGCGAAGTAGGTTTATGCTTGGTAAGAGTAACTAGGTTGCAGTGTGTTGTTTCCTTGGATCCACTTGAATTTCCTCTGGTTGTAGACACATGTGTCCTGCAACCCCCTATAGCTACTTTGGGTGAGACTGCATCTGCTTCACAGGTTTTTCTGAAAGGGCTAGTAGTTAGGGCTTGTTGGTGCACTATTAGAGCTGAACCCTGGGTCTGTCCCTGTGTCAAAAAATGGTTCCATTGCCGGGACCAAGATCTTCTTGAGGGAATTTCAAGGTGGTTTCCATCGAAGAGAAAGATTCAAAAGTGGATAGAATAACAAGAAAAGGATTTCGCTAAATCCCAGAACAAGAACCCTAAAATTAGTATAGAATATTGGTTGGGAAGGCATATCTTTACTGATATACACGAGATTTTCTTTGGAGGAATTCATAAGGAGCTATACGAGTGGTTAGCCAGATTAGAAGATACCTAGTTTGAGATCAGATCTTGACAACCTGTGGTTTGGATGTCGGCGCTAATAAAGATCATAAAAAGAGTTGATAATTTTGTGTCAAGAACATTAGATCACTGGTTCGATAATACTATTGGAGTGTACATAACCAATTTTTCCATTGACAGAGTTGAGTTGTATAGCCAAGCAAAGAGATATTTCTTTAAGGGACCTAGAGGAAATTTTTTACACTTTTTGAAGTTGAAGATGAAGATGTTATTGCATGGGAAGAACATCTTGAAAATACAAGAAGTAGTTCGATTGAAAATCTAATGTTCAAAAACTCAGACACCGACAACGACACAGAGGTTGGACAGATGCGCAGTGGGAGGACCTTTAGAGAAGTCCCTCTGGTGAACCTGTTTGAGAAAAGCCATGAGCCACTGACACAAGATGAAGGATTCTATAGTGGAGAAGAAGAGGATTTAGTGAACGAGGAACCTTCAAACTCCGCTAGGGTAGAGGAAGGGAAGATTGAAGAACCTCACTGAGAAGAGTCAGAAACTTCAGGAACTGTGCCAACTGTTGAAGTAAGTACTATTAGTCCTCTTGTTGTTTTAGCAACATTAAGTAACCAGAGTAGTCAGTGTTACCAAAGCGCCCATAGCACTGTTACTAGCAGTTCAGTACATACTCAGTCAAGAAACCTAGGAAGATATATGGAAGATGAGATGAGGATACCTATCTTTAAGGGAGATGGATCTAAAGATCCTGATCGGAATTGGTTTTTATGCGAAGCTGTATGGAGTATTAAGAATGTCACTGATGAAGAAGTTATGAGGGCTCAATTTAGTACTACCTTAAGAGACCACACACTGAGCTGGTACATGAAATTTGTCCAAGGAATTTCACAGCCTAAATCGCTGAACAAGATCAAGAATGCGTTGAGTGCAGAATTCAAGAAACCCAAGTCAGAGTCATAATGCATTACAAAACTGAAAGTCATAGTGCATTACAAAACTGAAAGAAATCAAGCAGAGAGTAGTTGAACCTGTTTGGGACTTTGATCAGAGTTTTAAGACCTTAACAGGTCGGTTGAGTTTTCATATCCCAGACGAGCAGAACAAGGAATGGTTCATTTCTGCCCTCCTACCACATATCAGAGTCCCTATGATGCAACAGAAGATCAATTCATAGGTTGAGGCATTGGATATCTCCATGAAATTAGAATCATTCCCTATGGGAGAATCTATCTCAGGTATGAGTCAAATTTTGAGTCAGCTAACTATCTTATCTCTGCAGGTCGAAGATATGAAGAAAGACAAGGGAAAATATAAAAGAGAAGATATCTGGTGTATCAGATGCAAATCAAAAGGCCATGATAAGGAGCATTGTCTCCTATTCCATGAATACTTGGCTTCTGGAGCTCCGCACCCTTTGACGTAGGTTACTCTACCTTGGTGCGAGGTATGTAGAAATAGACATCACCCTGGTGCATGCTATTACATGCAAAAATATGTTCAGACACCTACAAATTTTACTGCACATTTTGAAAATCTGTGGGGCATGATGAGAAATATTGTAGGGCTTATGATATCTTGCATGAAATATCAAGAGACATATATAGGATACAAGGATAAGTACATTAAGAAGGAAATACTACGCAATATAACTCTCTAGGAAGATGAAACTTCAATCCTTGTGGTGGATTCAGAGGAAGAGGATGAGCAAGAGGCATGGGTGAAAGAGCTATACAAGAACTACAAATTTTGATTAGACAGTATGAGATAGGCAGGATAGAACCCCTGCTAAACAAAAAAGTACATCAAGTATCTAGAAAGAGAAGGACAAATAAGGAACTACACCTTAATTCTTAGATTGGAGACTATGATATAGATTATGTGGTCCTTGACTTAGGGTCAGATTCAATGTTATGACGAAGCAGACCTGGACCTTGATGAGAAAACCTAAGTTGATTTACTCCCCTATCAGGCTCAGGATAGCCAATCAACATGCAGTAATCCCCTTTGGAAGGTTGGAGCATGTCCCTGTGGACATCGATGGGGTAAGGACGTTTATAGACTTCGAGGTGATTGAGATAGTTGATGATAGCTGTCCTTATCCTGAGATGTTAGGAATTGATTGGGCTTTCAATAATTCTACTGAGGTTGACTTGAAGGAAATAAGAATGACATTTGAATGTGATGGCCTTAGGGTCATTGCACCTCTTGACCCTGATGAAGGTCACAGATACACATAAACCATTAGAGAAGAAGATCATGCTTATGACCTTGAGAATATATAAATTGACAACAAGACAACAGGATTACATTAATCCTAAAACAGATGGGAATTTAAGTTGGCGAAGTGACAATGCATGTTCATCAGATTTAGAAGAAGCACTAGAGAACTGGAAGAACAAAATGTATGAAGTTGTTTCGCAGATATGTGCTAGATTGACCAAGGAAGTTCGTTGGATTGGAACAAAAGTAAGTAATCTAACCACCTTTGATGGTTTAAATCATCTAGAAGCTTTCTTTTTGGAATTTGAAGAAATTGTACCAGTACAACAAAGGTTGTTGGCACTGGATGAAGCCCTGAAAGAAACTCCAACAAGATGGTGGGGAACACACAAAAAGAACATCAAGGACTGGATGAAATGTCGCACTTTGATGACAATGCACTTTTCAGAACAAGTAGAAGGGTGCAAAGTTTGATACACAGGTTAGAGCTGCTTGAAGGACCATGTGTGAATTTGTGATGAGGCCTAGAGAAACTTCCCTCATGAATAATGGGCGCATAAATTCATCAAAACTTTGGATACAATGCCTATTAATTGGTATCTGTAAGAAAAACTGCACCTCACCACTACATGCTGGAAAGGTATGACTTAAAAATTTGTAACTACATTTTCATTTGAAAGTCAGTACCCTATGGTAGATCAAGAGTTACAAGTTGTAAGATAGAGGATCTTTGAGGAGGCACCTACCCACCCTGTTGAGCAAGAAGAAGATGAATGGACTACACCTCTTCAGAAGTTGTAAGGTTGTTACAACATCAATGCTGATGAAGACAATGATCCTAGGAATGTGAACATAATAGAAACAAAAGGACAGAGACACATAGAAGGACCGGGAGTCAAACTACCTTTTATTGGACAACCAATTAAAATAAAAAAGTTAACATTGGAACAGAGCAAGCACCTAAGCTCGTAAATGTTGGAGATTATATGGATGATGCCACTATTGACAAGATCACATAATTACTACATGAATATTAGGAATTGTTTCCAACCAAGCTCACTGATATGAAGGGAATTAAAGGGCCCATGGGAGAGATGAATATCCCATTGAAACCAGATGAAAGGCCAATCAAGTAGAGACCCTACAGATTGAATCCCAAATATAAGGAGAAAGTCAAGATTGATCTAGACAGAATATTGGAAGCAGGAATCATAGAACCTGTTGAAGAGTAAGAATGGATTATCCCTATAGGAGAGATCAAAATATCTATAGACTTGAGGAAACTGAATGATGCATGTTTACATGATCCATTCCCTACATCGTTTACTGATGAAGTGTTAGATAATGTGGGAGGATAGGAAGTTTACTCCTTCACCAATGGATTTTCAGGGTATCACCAGATCAGGATTGTCAAGGAACATTGCCATAAGACCACATTTGCAACAGAATGGGGTTCCTACTAGTACACAGTGATGCCTTTCGGATTGAAGAATGCACCAACCATGTTTTCTAGGGTGGTGGTCGAAGCATTCAAGGAGTTTCTACATAAAGTTTTGGAAGCATATTTTGATGATTGGATTGTTTTTAGCTTATTGAAAAATCATATTGAATGTTTAAGACTAATGTTGTATAAGTGAAGGCAGTGTCAGATTTCCCTAAACCTGAAGAAGTGCATCTTCTTTTCACCCTTTGGAGTGCTGCTAGGCCATATTGTATGTAAGCATGGCTTGCTGGTAGATCCATCCAAGATTTCCATTATTGTTGATCTACCCCCTCCTAGTTCAGTTAGATAGTTGCACACTGCACTGAGACATACTAGATACTATAGAATGGTCATTAAGGGATATGCACAGATTACAACACCCATAGAGAAGATTTTGAAGAAATATTGTCAGTTTCAATGGACAAAAGAATGTCAGCGGAGCTTTGACACACTAAAACAAAAAATGGTCACTGCGCCCATACTGGTTTTCCCAGATTGGAGCAAGGAATTTCATGTGCATGTCGATGCATCCTCTATTGCACTAGGAGAAGTGTTAGCACAACCATGAGCATGAGATATTGATCATCCATTATCATTTTCTAGTAGGAAAATATCTATAGTTGAGATAAATTACACTACAACTGAAAGAGAAGGTTTAGCCATGGTGTATACGCTGTAAAATTTTCGTCACTACTTGTTCGGAGGACACTTTAAGATGTTCACTGATCACTTTGCATTGGAATACCTATTCAACAAGCCAGTGTTGGGGGAATACTATGCATATGGCTTCTGTTATTCCAAGAATATGATTTTGAGATTGTGGTCAAGCCAAGGAGAATGAACAAGGGACCTGATCACTTATCCAGATTAGAGCATGGTGAAGAACCTACTAGTCTGGAGTATACACTAGGATCTTCCTTCAGCTAGGAAAATTCTTTTTCTGTATTTCTCTTGGGTGGGGATGGTATGAGAGATGAAAGCCAGTATAAACCAACTTGACAAATAATAGGACAAAAGTTTTAACTGGTGGGAAGAGTTCGATCTTGGTATAACCCGCTGCTCAAACATGCAGACAATGATTCTATGCCACAGGGCCTAGTACTAATACATTAACCAAATTAGCATCCAACTATTGTCTGAGAAAACTAATTAACAAGAAAACATATACGTGATCAAGATCATGGTAAGAAAAATAATTCATCTACCATAAAATTCATCACATAACAACACAATGATTTATCTTCATCATTAAAGCAAAGAACATCAAGACATTGCACCAGATAACTTGACAAAATAATTAATTTCTCTTACTCATTTACTGCATCATTCATGGAACATGAAAGGAAGTAATCCTTCTCCAAATCCAATCACATACATATGATGAAAATAGCTTGTCTTTGGTCGAGAACGAATTCTCAATTCACAACAGTCTCAAAATAATTATCAACAACCAAAAAGGAAGAGTTCTTACAACAACCATCGACCATTGTTCATTGGTCGATGTATCTATTTATAATATAAAGTTTAACTATAATTAATGGATAAACATGGTTCAAACCAAACAAAAATTGCCACATGGCATGGTCATTCAACAGTTTCTTTAACAGTCCACCTGAGATGTCTCTTCAAAAGGGTGACTTCTTTCATATTCAGACCATCTGATAAACAAATCTTCACAGGTTTGTGCCCATGGAAACCTGTGTTGTTCCATAGGGGCAACATATACTCCCCTGATGTCTACTACATGTGCCTGGTATTTTACCAAACTGGAGTTCAACTATTGCAGCATGGCTCGAGCTCTGATCAGGTGTCCCATGAGTTGTTTCACTTGCCCTGGCAATGCATCGGTGAATTTTGCGCACTCTTTGCCCGAAAGCGAGTCTTGCATGGAGTGCATCTTGAACACATTGCTCAGGTTAGTGAATTCACTAGGGGTGTCGAATTTGGGGAGACCGACATCTTTCATTACTTTATTAATTTTACCCCAATGTTTCTGGCACTTGGCCCATTTCTCTTGGATTTCTCAGTGTGGGCCTTGAGTCATCTTTACCCAATATTCGATAGATTTCTTCATGCGGTCGAGACTACTTTTTCCAACTAGCTGAATGCCATGATTTTCCTTTTCTTGACCCTGTTGAACTACCTCAATGTATTCGAGTGTCTCTACCGCTTGATGTGCCTTTTCGTGCCATCTCTCCATTTATTTTCATGTCACGAGTTCCATGAGAGTATCCTCTTGGAACTCGACTATGTTCTCAATTAACATGTGCCTTTCCTTCTTGAACTCATTATAAACTTCGCTGAACTCATCCTTCAGATACACAATGGTATGTGTAGCTCCTTTATAGTATTTGACAAGATGGCGTAGGTGTTCGATCTCTTCCTAGGTGTCGGCTAGTTCCTTTTCATATCTCTTGGCTCTATCCTGAGTGACATCTAAGAGGGATTTTCCTACACTGATCAGTGCAGACGTGAGAGCATCTATAGTGATGTTAAGTTCTCTTCTATGGTAATCATGATGGATTGATTCAAAGTGATCCTTCACCTTTTTGCGGTCCTTTGAATGATGTCCTTCCTCTTTTGATTGTAGGAGATCTCATAGATGTTTGCTACTTCATCTACCGGTTCTGGTATCTGTTGATCTCCCCATGTGAGATTGTTTCTGAGGCTAACCACAGTGTATATTTTCTCAGGAGTGGGCTCTTGAATTTCTTCGCTCTTTTTTGTAGATATAACCTCTATTTGTCATTCATCGAGGATTTGAATATTGGGTGTAATGGAGGCATCGGGTACAGTCTTATCACTTATTTTCTTATCGACCTTAGAACTGTCACTTTCCTTCTGTGGAATTTCATCACTCAGTCTCGCTTCTGCTTCTTGTTTGTCGGAATCCCTTGTGTCGAGGCCACCTTCAGACCCTATTTATTTTTGTAAGGCCTTCTGGTCTTGGACCTGGGGCTCAGGGGAGGCGATTTTTGCGGGACCCGTTTCCTCTTGGACTCGCACCGGGGTGCTGTGAGCAGGTTCCAGACTCTCGTCGTCACTGTAAATGTGTATAAGAGTGCTCAAGGGTGTTAAGGTCCTAACCCGCACATAGGTAGATCAATGTATTCAGATGTAATAAAGGTCAATATTAATAAGGCCTTTCAATAAAATAGAATAAGGCTGATGTAAGAAGACCTAATAGAAGCTTCCGCTTCTAGAAGGATATTCCT
>ML782240.1:533682-547007 GCA_009831015.1 Picea engelmannii
TTTTTCGTCACTCCAAGTCCCGATAGGCGAGACTCTTAGATCAACGGTCCACATCTTTTGATGTATTGACGGTTAGGATCATTTCGTGATCTCGCATCTCACTGATCCTAAGATGGGGATTTTCATCACTCCAAGTCGCGATAGGCGAAACTCCAAGATTTATGGTTCTCTGATCTTTCGCCACGCGTCCTCTTGATCCAATGGTCCTTGATTAATTCGTGATTTCGCATCCCGCCGTTCCTTTGACTTTCCAGTCAGCGACATGATGATATTTTTCCACGTGTCCTCTTGATCCAACGATCCACGATTAAATCGCGATCTCGCATCTCGTGAATCTGGAGATGAATCATCTCGACTCTCCAAGTCGCGATTAGCGAAACTCCGATATGGAGTTGAACCAACGGTCCAGATATGAACTTGATTTAACGACTGTGATTGAATCACCATATCGCATATCACAGAATCGACATTCCTGATGTCAAGTGTCTTTGTCATTTCAAAGTCCCGATCCCCGATGCCTCATGAAGAAAATCAACGGTCCAGATCTCATTCTTGGTTCAATGGCTTCGATTGCATCGTGATATCGTATATCGTGAAATCACCATTCTTGTTGTCAATGTTCTTTGACAACTTCAACTCGCGATCCTCGAAACCCTGACAGGGAGTCAGATCAAAGGTCCACATAACCCCTTGGGATGGATGGTCCTCCTGCTTTCGGGATTTTGTGATGGGATCCAATGATCAACGATGCTTCTCTTCCAATCTTACACATCCCTTTTACTTGGAAGAATTTCGACTGTGCGTTAATTCCTCCTGAGCCTACGTTGTTCCTGTTTGTCGATCGATGCACACTCTAATCTTGCCATCTTCACTGTTGTACTTGCCAGTGTTTCCTTCGATCATTCGATCTTCCTGGCCTTATCTTCTATTTTCCTGTTGATCATTGGTGTTGTACTCAAGCCATCATTACTGCTGTACTTACCATCAATGACAAGCATACGCTACTTGGTAAACATTTTCCAATAGTCCCTTCTTCCGAAGGATCGATCAATGATGTTGCGGGTTCAAGGTTGCGTAACCCATGGGCTTTGTCGGGAACCGTGGACCTATGATCATTCGACTCTATCGGGACACTTTGAAAAACAGTTGAAACTATAGGTCCTATGAAAATATACGGGTCATCCCACATCTGTTTCATTAGCAACTTAGTTTGCTGAAGAAACAACGTACCCCTTTCTTGTGCAACTTGATCTTCCGAGAGATCCCCGATTTCTACCGGGGATTACCAATGAGTTCCTGTAGCTTCAGTGTCTTCTTCGGGATCACTTATTCCTTCATCCAATTCATATGCAACTGGTCCTTCTGATGGTTGGCTAATTTCTTGAACTGCCTACTCTAGAAATGTTGCTTGTTCTTCGTGGCTCATAGCCCTAAACCTGGTTCCTCAAGGATCAACTTTTAGGGAACCACCACATTCCAGTCTTGAGCGTTCTCGGTAAAAATCTCATCTTTGAACTGGTCATGGGCATAGGTCCAACATGATGATACCTGCGATGCGTGTTGTAGAACCAATCCCTTGGGATCATGTTTGCGAAATCAACCAGTTTGGAACCGAAATTCCAATTGATCTAGCCCAAGTTGTTTAGCATGCGCGATATCTTTGACCATGTAGAATCTGATATGAAACCATACGGTATGAAAGCCCACTTCTTTTCTTTTACTAAAGTTTCATTGTATCCTTGCAAGATGGTTTGATAGAAAATTTCCCCTAACACTAGCCGGTCAGGAACATAAATGAGTAATAAGTGGGGTGCCCCTGTGGTGTCGAAAACCCAGATGTAGGTTTCTCGTTCTTCCAAATACCAGTGGCCAATTTTGGCTATAACCTTCTTTGTTTCATCTGACAATATAGGGCATTCTCTTCTGAAGAGAAAGGAGTAAATGCGTGCAATAAATTGATCACAGATAACAACATAGGATTTTTTGTACCTGTTTTTCCATAGGATGCTGAAGTATAAGAGTAAAGCCATGAGGTATATGTATGGTTCCCTGAGATTGGTCGTTGGATACCAGACAACAGTCCATTTCATGAATTTTTTGTCTTCTATCCACTAAGACGACATGGTTTTGCTAGTATCGTGTGATGCATAGAAACTTAAGACGAAATCAGTGCTCAGCTTTAGCTTGGAATCTTTGAGCTTATAGTAACTCTGAACCTTTGATGGAAGGAAGACTCTGACGCACTCATTGTTATTATCATTAATCAAACATTTTTGGGTGCCAGTGTGGTCAATGATCCACTTCAGGAGCTCAATGCAAGGAAAGACTGGAGATCGGCTTGCCACCATGTGCAGATAATCCCTACGAATGTTGGGGAGGACCTCCTCGTCAAGCTTCCTCATTGAGCTTCCTCGTTTTAGGATCTCTATGCAGTGTATATTCGAGGGGTTCTTCTTTCTTGATTTTCTTGAAACTTCTTCCCAGTGAGGAAATGCCATCTTGGCTCCAATACTTGCCTTCATGTCTCTGAAAGATGGCAGCTGGACAAAGGGCTCCTTGGTGATTGTCTTAATGACGGATACTGGCTTAGGAATGAATTCTAATTTTCTTGCAACTGATGGGGAGGAGCCTTCTCCTACTTTTGATTCTTCTAGCTTAGGGGCTCTCGATGATTTCTTGGTGGACGACTTCTTCAGAGGCATTATTATTGCAATTTAAAATGTTATTTGAACATGCGTGTAGAGCAACATTGGGTGAGAATATATAAAATGGAGTGCAAAACCCATAAGCGGACCCATACCTGTAATGCTGGATTATAACGGTTTTAATACTCACTGGACTTTGGACACTTCCTGCAGACTGTTAGCTTCGCTCTCTTATCTGTTCTGAACTTATTGCTGTGCAGAATGGGATCATACACAATGAATTGAAAGGAATATAACTGGGAGATACTATCAGTCATATCAGTTAGTTAATACGAGTAATGAATGAAAAATCAAAATAAACCATTATCATATTTCTGCGGATAAATCCTGACTGGTTGACGACGAAGGCGTAGATGGAGATGCATTGTATCGGTGAGTTTAACGGTTCCTTTTGATTTGCGCACAAGTCAGTAACTAATGTGCGATCCATGAATTAACTGAGAACTATAAATGCAATGTACCTAACACACTCTGGGGTTAACACGTCTCGTCACGTCACGTCACTCGACAAATGGATCAGGATCAGCTATTATCAGAGTGTGTACTTACATTGATAGGATCTTGATGAAAATTTCGACGCCGATGATATAGGGGTTGGATATTAGGGGAAATTTCAGGTACACAGCTTCTCGGCGGGCCTTCATCTTCATGAGCTTTTGGCGTTGAAAACATTTCGGGTGTCGGTAGTCAGGGGTGTTACTCTTCCTTTCTTGCGGCACATACTATTACATCATTCTGCCGAAGCTGAACGAATCGGTCTTCAGAAAAATCCTTCCCGAGTTTTATTCATAGGAAAGAATCATTTCATCAATCGACACCGATGAGGGTCGACACTCGACTACTTTGAATCCCCAAATGATTTTCACCACCATCTTTTTTCGCCGATGCCAAATTTCTCTTATGAGTCAGGGAAAATTTTGGGTCGTCGATTCCTTGAGTAGTTATTAAGTATTTTAGAGTTAAGATTCTTTTTCACTGTATGTTCAAATGAACTTTTAATCAATTAAAATGTGAAACATATAATATAAGCGAAGGATCAGTTTCATGCAGAGGTGAAAATAGTCAAACGTAAAATATAGGGTGGTACCCAAAAGGAAATGGTCACATAACTTTTAGGGTGTGTTGAGTACTCAACATGACCAAGTAAAGAATGGTTTGATATTTTCAAGTAAAGGGTTTGGCCATAATTTGGTTAAAAGGGTGTAAGTTTCATCATGTTTAAATTGTAAAGGTCTACTTTCCTAAGTCTCTCGTCATGTCGAAAGGTGGAAATTATGTACCAAGGTCAAATCAAGTGGTTAGGATGAATGTCATGTCAAAAGATATTATGGGTCATCATTACCTAACAATGAAGTCAGAAACGTGAATAATCATGTCACTCCATATCATTTGTACCATCGTACACTTCAAAGGAGTACCCGATGTACAAGTTCACTGCGAAAATCTTTAATGGATTTTTTGTCCCGTTTCATAATTTCATTCCTTATCCATTCAAGCATAAATATTGGTCAACCTTCAAATTTCTCTATCACCATCAATACTTGTGCATCGTTCACAGATTTTCTAGTAAGCTTTGAATCCTTTTGCTACATAAATTTGCTACTATGTTTCTATTGCACTGAAGTTTTCTGCTTTGCCGAAGTTTTCCATTGTTGTTTCTACTGCGCTGAAGTTTTCCGTTGTTGTTTCTACTATGCCGATTTTTTTTGCTGCGTCGAATTTTTTCATTTCATTTTCTACTGTGCCAAAGATTTCCGTTGTTGTTTCTACTGAACCAAAGTTTTTTGATGTGCCAAATTTTTCCGTTGATGTTTCTACTATGTCGATTTTTTCTGCTACGCCGATTTTTTTTCGTTTTTTTTTTCTACTGCGCTGAATTTTTCTGCTGTTGTTTCTACTACGCCGAATTTTTTCCGCTGCATCAAATTTTTCCGTAGTTGTTTCTACTGTGCCAAATTTTTTCATTGTTGTTTCTACTACGCTGAATTTTTCCACTGCACCAAAATTTTTCGTTGATGTTTTTACTGTGCCAAAGTTTTTCGTTGTTGTTTCTACTGTGTCGAATTTTTTTGTTGTTGTTTCTACTGCGCCGAAGTTTTCCGTTGCATCGAGTTTTCCGCCACTGATTTTTTTGTTGTGCAAATTTTCCTATTGCTACCTTTTCATGCACACCGTGCAACAGTTACTATTCTCATTTGTTGCTGAGATAAGCTATTACAATCTATTGTTGCACACCTGAAATTGACATATATCAAAATCATGAAAACTCTTCAAAGTAAAAGAAATAATGCAAGAGGAGGAAAGTCCCGAGGTTTGAACCACAAGATTTAAAGTTAGAAAAATAAGATTTGGCGATCATAGTGTCCTTTGAACAAGCCAAATGCATAAGATTTTGTGAAAATATTCAAGGATATAATGCATAGCTAACTAAGTAGTTCGCCCTTAAATTTACTGGTGTCAATACAAATATTGTAGGGATCACTTTTCAAGTATCAGAGGAAACCATATTAGCTATGATGAATATCCCTATGTAGGGAGAAAAATGGTTTAAAGGTATGCCATTATATACTTCGTGTTATATTGATTTCATCAAACCTAAATATAGAAATCGAAAAATTGGAGCCAACATTCCCAGTGAGTATCTTATGGAACCTTTTGAGAAAATTCTAAAGATAATCCGGAAGTACTTCACCTTTGAGGGAAGATTCGACAAGGTGCATCAATACCACATCAGGATTCTGATGCATTTCACAGGGAGAAGTCCTTTAAACTTACCTTTTTTCCTATGTAGAAGCCTAGGAAAGATGGCATAAAATTTCCAAGCCAAACCTGACCAGCCAGAGAACAACCTATTCCATTTTTCCTTTATTAAGATGTTGGTGGTTGAGGAGCTCGAAAATTTAAACAAGGACTGGAATTTATTCCTAATTTAAGCAAACATTCCCAGAGACCCTAAAGGATATATTCCCTTATCTGTTGAGAAATCAACACTTCATAGTTCATAGGTAAGAAGAGGAGGTGTTGCTAAAGGAAGAAAAGGAAAAGAAATTGAAGATTCATCACTCAATCAACCACCATTCAAGAAAATAAGCAAACTAAGATTCATTGATGAAACTGAGGAGACACAAGCTCCTAGTAAACTGCACACCTGTTCCTCTGCCATGATATTTCCCATACCTACAATTCATCCAGAGTTTGTTGAATGTGAAACCCATGAGATTGATGAAAAGAAAGTGGAACCAGGTGAAGAATATGTAGATATCAAGGATTTGAAACAACAATTAAAGAAAGCTCAACATGTTATAGCCCAATTCTATCAGGAAAACATAAAATTGAAGAGGAAAGTAGCAGAAATAATTCCCGAAACAAAATCATCACAACGTAAAGTAGGTCAGAGATATCCTACCTCACCAACAAGAGGAAACAATAATATAAAGTGGCTGAAAAAGCAGTTGAGAGAAGCTCAAGATGAGATCATTAAACTCAAGGAGGAAAACATAATATCAGAGGAAGGGATCATGGAACATTTAAAGAAATGCAAACCAGCTATTGACGATGCATGTGCAACTCTCTCTAACGCTCAATCAAAATTGAAAAGGAATACTACTTTGTTGAGACAAGTGAGGAGTTTAAAGAGACAAATTTGTCATTGAGAAGGGAAAATAGGGACTTACGAATGCAAGTGAGCTTGGAAAAGGAAGCTACAGAAAAATGAATGATCCTATCCTGTGTTTCCAATTGGATTCGCACGTGCAACCTGAACATGGAGATTCACCATGTGAAATCTTTGCACAAATTTCACAGCCATCATTTGTGCAGCAGGATTTTTTTTTTTATTGTGCAAAGATGACAGTGTTGTCCAGTGATACACATGATGATTCATCACAGCCATATCGTTGAAATTTCCTTAAGAATTTATGAATGTAAATAAATTTTCGGATAGGTTATGATTTTCCAAATTGGCTTTCATATTTTTGGTAAATTTTGTAGAGGTTGTTGTTCTCTTTGAAAACAACCAGATCGATAACTCTAGGAGATAGTAGTTTGAATCCTAACAACTAAGTGTATCTTTAGTTTTCTATATATATGGACTATTTTTATGTAAAATGGGGTGTAGGGGCATACGTATAGACATTTTTGGTCCTTAATGTGATTTTCTGAATCTAAAGAAATACAAATGCAGAAGTCATGAATTCCTTAATAAAAATATTCTAGTGGTGGTGATCTGAAACTTGTACTTTTCTTTGTATGCATTCCCTATGCACTTATTTTCTTTTCACTTTTCTTCTCTTTAAATTGGTAAATTGAAAGTCCAGAATTCATCTAACGGTTCTTTAGACTTAACTCTTTAAATCCTATCTATATTCTCAACTAAGGTTATAATTCATCCATTGTGGTGCTATGATTCTGTTGTATGCTTCTTTTCTTATTTCACCCTACATGATCAAACTAAACATTGAAGTTCATCACCTCATTTAGCCTTTGTTCCTCTGAGGAGTTTTATCTACCAAGCATTGTTTTCTTTGTTTTTTAGAGGTTGACTCCATAGACCTAGAAGCACTATCTTTTGTTAGAAAACCTTGAAAATTTATCTTAAAATTCTAAATCTAGCCATCATTTTAAAGCAACCTGTCTATCAAAGATCAAGTCTCAGAGAGAGCCATATCTGGATTGGAAAGGCTAGTTTCCAGTCTTGAAGTTGGTTTGTAGGTTACCTTTGTAGATTGTTTCTCCAGCCCAACAATTTACTCAGCGTTAACATTTTTGGCGCTATTTTCAAGGACGAAATTGAAAAATTTTCATGCGAATGTATGACTAAAATATTTAGATTTGATTCTTGGGGGTAATAGTGAATCGGACACCTTTTTGGCTGAACTATTCTTACCGTGGTGACTTCATTTAATAATATTTGTAGCATATTTTTGTTTGTATTTGAGAAAATAATAAATCCTAGCTCCGAAGAGAATTCACCCTAGAAGGAACCCTGATCCAGAACCTTTAACATCTGTGTATGATCCTGAGAAACTCTTGGACAAAAGAAAAGAAAAGAAAAGAATCAATTTCTTTCCTGGACATAAATCTATCTTTACCCAAAGATGGTTTAAAAAGTATTGATGATCTTGACTTTGATTTAAAATTTGAACAAACCTTGTTTAGATCGAGATCAGAATCTAAGTTGAATGAAATTACATTTGATGAGAATAAATTCTAGTCTTTGATTCCCACTGTCCCCATTCCGACTATTCCTATTCATAATGTCCCCGCTCAGACTGTTCATATATCTCAAAATCCTCCTAAAGCCATGGAAACCAGATTTTCTCCTCTTACCTTGCATGCCTAGTTGCATGATTTACCCCAAAATTATAATCAGAGAATCAGATATTTCGATGCTAAATAAAATGTATCATCCCAAAGACACTTAGATTAGTTCAATGATTTTTTTACCTACAGGAGGTAGATCATGATGATTCAAAACTCATGTTGTTCGCACAAAGTCTTTCAGGAGAAGTCGGAAAATGGTTTAAATCTCTTCCTGCAGCGAGTATCCCTAATTTTGTATCTTTTGAAACAATTTTTCTTGTAAGGTGGGGTGATAAAAATAATCCTCTTCAGTTTCTAAATCAGTGCAATAACATAAAAATATCACCAAATGAAATAGTACAAGAGTTTTCAACCATATTTATGAAAGTTTATAATTCAATTCCTATAGAAGTAAAACCTCCTCCTGGAGCTTCCCAACTTCGATATGATGATTCTTTTGACAATGAATTTGCCTTGCTATTAAGAGAAAGGAGACCCAATACATTAGATTATATGAGGAGTGATGCAATTGAAGTAGAGGTAAATCTGATGGCATCAGGGAAGATCAAACATAATCCTGACAAAGATGTGAAGAAGGCTCAAAGAGAAGCACAACCTGCAACTTCTTAATCATCGAATGACAAATTTGATTTGATGATGAAAACTATGAAAATATTAATGGAAAGACTGTCCTTGGAGAATAATCATGTCACTAGGGATCAAATTGATTTTCAGCCCATATATCAAAATTTTAGGAGAGCTCCAGTTCCACAGATCAGGAAAAGAGACTAGAGAAATCAAGGTGATCAACAAATAAAACCTCATTTCCAAAACAACTATGTAAATGAATATTTTGATCAAACAATTGAAGACAATATGCATTTCTGTGATGATACATAAACAAATGTGTTCTTAACTAAAGGAGAACATGATCAATTTATGGATGCAAATGATAAGTTTATACAGGATAATGATGATATGTTGTCAAAGGAAACATAAGAGTTTAAGAAAGGATATAAAATTCTATTATGCAACTTCAGAAACAATATAACCTCAGAAGCAAAAAGGTGCCTTTAAATCCTCCAAAGGAAAATCCTACAAGGGAACTTCAGATAAATACACCTTCTTCAAGCCAACCTAAGAAAGATAACTCAACAAAGGATGCAATGGATAAAATAAAATCAAAATAAGAACCGATAAAGAAAATACATGAGGCAAGAAAGGAAGCAGTCATCAAAGATGTAGAAAAATCCCCATCTGCTTTTAATTTTGAAAGTGAAATGGATAAAATCAATTTTTTTGTTTCATTTAATGAGTTGATTAAGAATGAAGAATATAGAAATCAGATCATTAAAATTATTAAAATGGAAGAAGTCCATGACACATTGAATGTACAAGATGATCACCCTGCTATCTTGTTTGGCCCACGCAAGGAGAAGAGTGGTGATGTTGATGATGTTACTCCTTTCTATGTTAGTCTTAAAACTCATGACATGACCTTACATAATTCCATGTTAGATTCAGGAGCATCAAATAATCTGATGCCCAAGGTGGTCATGGATGAGTTGGGCCTAAATATTACAATACCTTACAATGATGTTTTCTCTTTTGACTCAAGGAAGGTGAAATGATTGGGTTTAATCAAAGATCTAGTTGTATCATTGTCTCAAATCCGATCAAAAAATCTGATCATGGATGTGGTGGTTGTTGACATCCCTCTGAAATTTGGCATGTTGTTATCTAGATCTTGGGCTGCAAAGTTGAAAATAACTTTGCAAATGTATATGTCATGTGCTACTATCCCTATTTTTGGACAAGAAAGGAGGATGTACATATGAGTTTTTCTCAAGTACATGGTGAGTATCAAATCTCAACCAAACAATCATCCCATTTAATCTGTTGATACAGAGGTTGGTTCCTCTATTTTCTATAATGACTTGATTTTTTAAGAGGAGGAGCCAATGACTGTCATGGCCATCAAAGAAAAAAATGATCATCAAACAAAGGAAATTACAAATCACCAAAACAATGCATAGAGTGAGATGTGGAATATGAGCTTTGATGGAGCTGCTAGTAGAGAAGGAGAAGGAGTTGGTGTGTGGATTAACCCTCCCAAGATAGGTACAAAACTATGTTCTTACAATATTTGTTTTTATTGTACCAATAATATGGCTGAATATGAGGCATTGATTTTGGGGTTGAAGACTTTAAAAGAATTGGGTTCTAGGAGGATAGTTTTACATGGATATTCCGAGCTTGTTATTAATCAAGTAGAAAGATTCCTTCAGATGAGTGATGAATTTGATAATTCAAATATTGATGATGAGTGTTGTTGTGAAGAGAATGAAGATGCAACCGTGTTAAAAAATGATGACCTTTTTCAGAATCAGATTGTTGGAAGAGATGTAGTGCAACTAAAAAATAACATTATTCCCAAAGGATTGGTCCCATTGGAAAAGTTTTTTGACAACAAAGATGTAGCCATAAATCCAAAAATCACTGCAAATTATGAGGACATATAATATTGCAACATTGGGACTCAGAAGGATCCCAATATCATCAAACCGTCTAAAACACTCAGTCCATAAATTAAACAGAGGTATATCAGTCCAATGAAATATTTCTCTGATGTCTTTGCATGGAGTTATGAATATTTAAAGGTCTATGATACTAAGGTAATTCAACATCTAATTCCAATCAAGGATGATCATAAACCCTTCAAGAAAAAAGTTGAGAAGAATAAACCCTCTATTATTTCCATTGATTGAAAAGGAGGTAAGGAAGTTGTTTGATGCCAAAATTGTAGTGTCCTTAAGATTTCCCAAGTGGGTGGCTAACCTAGTGCGTGTCAGGAAGAAAAAGTGGTGAGATCAGGTTATGTGTATATTTTCAGAATCTAAACAGGTTGTCTCTCAAAGAAAATTATCCACTTCCTAATATGGATTACATCCTACAGAAGGTGGTTGGATCTCATAAGATATCAATACTTGATGGTTTCTTTGGATACAACCAGATTATGGTGCATCCTAATGACCAAGAGAAGACAACTTTTACAACACCTTGGGGCACCTTCATGTATGAAAAAATTCCTTTTGGGATTATAAATGCTGGATAAAATTTCCAAAGGGCCATGGACATAGCCTTTGCCGATGAAAAAGATAATTTTTGTTATTTACTTAGATGATATCATTGTATTTTCATATTATGATGATCAACATCTCAAACATCTAAGAAGGGTTTTCCAAAAATGTAGAAAGTTTGGCATCTCATTGAATCCAAAAAAGTCAAATTTTGGAATGCAAGAAGGAAATTTACTTGGACACATCATTTAAAAGGAAGGGATAAATATAGACGCCAGTAGAGTCGAAGCAATTCTGAATATTGGCACACCTAGGAGCAAGAAGGAGGTACAATCTTTCCTAGGAAAAGTAATTTTTTTGAGAAGGTTTATTCCAAACTTGGCTAAAATCATAAAGTATATCACAAATATGATCAGTAAATGAAATGGAATAAAATGGAATCCTGAATCTAGGAATTATTTTGAAGATATTAAAGTGGCACTTAACAAAACTCCAGTGTCAGCTAGCCTGAATTTTGCAAAATATTTTATCTTGTTTTCTTTTGCTTCAGAACACACCATTGCTGGTGTTTTGTTGCAAAAAGATGAACAAAACTTTGAAAGGCCCATAGCCTATTATAGAAGTAAATTTAGAGACTCCCCACTAAGGTATGCCATCATGGAAAAACATGCATATGCCTTGGTGAAGGACCTTAAAGAATTTATAACTTATATATTTCATTCCCATGTCATTGGTTATGTGCCTAGAAACTCTGTAAAATATATTTTGACTCAGCCTGATCCTGAAGGGAGAAGGGGAAAATGGATAGCAGTGATGTTGAAATATGACCTTGAGATCAAACCTACAAAGCTCATTAAAGGTTAGGGAATTTCAAAGTTGATGGTGCCGTCCAATAGTGATTTCTTGGGAATCAATTTCATTATTGACTTATCAACAAATTCAGAAGAGGAAACAGTCCCACAGGTACCCCAAAGATTCCTTGATTCTCCTTGTTATGATGATATTATTTATGTACTAAGAAATTTACAAGCTCCTCCTGAGTGAAGGAAAAACAAAGCCATATTTTTGAAGTTGAAAGAAACAAAGTTTTGCATTCTAAACCATTCTCTGTAATGGAAAGATCCAGGTGGGATATTTCTAAATTGTTTGTTGGAGGAAGAAGTGTAAAAAGATATCAAAGAGTTTCACAAAGGTGATAGTCGAGGGAATCATTATTGGAAGATCACGCACACAAAATACTGAGAGTAAGGTTCTATTGGCCTAGTATTTTTTTCGATGTATACAAGGAAGTTTCTAGCTACCATGAATTCCAAATTTTTTATGGAACAAGAAAGCTACAACCTTTACCTTTAAATCCTATCTCTGTTGAAGCATAATTCATGCAATGGGGCCTTGATTTTATAGGAGAAATTCATCTTCCATCCTCAACTTAGCATAGGTGGATACTGACAGCCACAGACTACTTCACCAAATGGATTGAAGCAGTCCCCACAAGGAAATCGACTGATATTGTTATCATTCAATTTTTAGAAAGCAATATTTTGTCTAGATTTGGTTGTACAGTCAATATCATTACTGACAATGCAAAAACATTCAAGTCCAAGAGAACAGATAAATTCTGTAGTGACTATAATATAACTCTTGGACATTCCACAACTTATTACCCATGGGGTAATGGGTTGTTTGAATCATCCAACAAAATCTCGACTAGGATTATTAAGAAGCTTCTACAAGAAAACAAGAAATATTGGCACAAGAAGCTCATCTATGCTTTATGGGCTAATAGGATTACCACTAAAAGGTCTATTTCTACATCGCCTTTTCAGATTGTATATGGTGCAGAGGCAATTTTTACTACCTCATTAGGAATTCCAGTGCTGAGATTGCTGCAATAATAGGAATCTAAACCAAATGATGCTCTAAGGAGAATAAACCAATTAATACATGTGAAACAAATGAGAGAAAAGGTCTTCAACAACTCACAACTACACCAAGATAAAATGAAAAGATATTTTGACAGGCATTAAGGAAAATGATTCCAAGGTGGATGATCTGGTACTGAAGTGGGATGCAAGGAATGAAGATAGAGGGAAACATGGGAAGTTTGCTCATCTTTGGATGGGTACATTGCAAGATACCAGATATATAAAATGTGCAGAACAGAAACGAAATGCTAGAATTAACAGAATAACAGTGAAATATCCAGCATAATCTTCACAATACACAGTAATGATATACG
>ML782240.1:574659-614351 GCA_009831015.1 Picea engelmannii
CATAAAGTAATGAGAAAGGACGTTGTATACCTTGGAATGATTAGATGAAATGATAGTATAAGTCAAAATGTAGGTGATGAAGGGTAAAATAATAGCAAAAAGTATGGGCAAAAAGGGTACAATATGTGGTCCTAACACCCCCCTGCCTCTACCTCAGGTGAGATTTCATCTTCTTTGCAGGTGTTGCCGAAAGGGCCGGTAGTTAGGGTTTTGTTGGTGCGTTGTTGAATTGTTAAACCATGGGTCTGCCTCTATGCCAAAAAATGGTTCCGTTTCCAGGACCTGAAACTATGATTGTTGGGAACTGAAGAAAAAAAAGAAATATCTGTGTTAAGAAAGAGACCTGATTTGAAGAAAAGAGGTAAGATCTTAAAGCTTTGTGCTCTGGTAAGGGTAAGATAAGTGGAATTTTTTTCTTTGAAAGTATGAATCTAGGTATGTTTGATAGGTTTTGTCCTAGTCTGAATGGTAGGGCATAGTTAGAAGAAAGATTTGATTTAAATAAATTTGATAGAAATACAGAAAGATATGTTATTCCTATGCATAGAAATAATTTTTGGACTAACAAGTGGATGCAGGAACCTAGAAAGAATTTTTGCATATTGCAGGTCCAATATTATGATCCCAGTGCGCAGTACAGAAGAAGCTAGGGATCGTTTAAAATAAAGAGAGGATCGAAACTATGTTATAATTGCAGAAGATCGAGAATTTTTGCTAAGGAATGACCTGGTATAGGTCCTATTTGTCTTTGTTGCAAAGATATTGGTCATGAGGTTGAGGATTGTCCAAGAATGATTGCTAAAGTTGAAAATATGAACACGAGACAAGTAAAATTTGAAGAAATTCAAGAGGCTAAGAGCATGTTGGGGAATCATAAAGAGAAAGAGCGAGAGACTATGTTAGTACAGTTAAAATAAGTAATGGATGATCACAGAGACATCATTTTATCGAATATCCTGAAATAAAAACATCGCATAGTTACAAGAATAGAAGGCTTCAACATAGATTGTGTATTGGATGATGAAACACACGTGAATATTATGCCAGAAATCACTTGGGAAATTTTGGGAAGACCTGCTATGATACTTCATTGGGAAGGATAAGATTGTTTAAAGGAAAGATGATAACCCTATGTGGAAGAGTTACTGATACACCTATGATTTTTCATGAAACATCGACTGAAGCATAATTTGAAGTCATGAAATTTGTTGAGAAAAATGCCCCTTTTCCACTTTTATTAGGAAAGACTTGGATTGAGAAGGATCAGATCAAAAGGAACACAGAGGAGGAAGCTACAAAACAGAAAAAGAAATAACTAAGGGACTTCATAACCAGAAAAATAGAGCGACTAATAGAAGAAAAAGAGGATAAGTTGAAGCATAAGAGGGAAAGATAATTAGTTGTCAAAGTTGAAAGAACGCAGGAAGGCTTGAAGAACCTATCCCGGCAGGAAAGAAGTATAGTCACCCCAAAAATAGTAAGATAAGGGACATTAACCTCAGAATTTGTAAGAGCACGTCAGCAATTGGAGGTCCTTTCACTAGGAGAGAATAAGAATACAAATGGGAAGAGGATTCCAGAAATGGTTAGAGAAGCTCAAATTATAGGAAAGAAGTCCATGAAGCTTAATAAGAAGAAAGCTAAGCTACGAGACGATACAAAGAATAGAAGGAAAACTTCGCAGGAAGAAGATCTACATAATTTGAAACTCCTCGGAATAGCAGAACCACGCAGAATGGGACTTTGCCACGACGAATCTATATGATCGTTGGAGGTGCCCCGATCGTTAGAATGATGCTCTGAAATGACTCAAAAACACAGTTATGAGCAAATGGACCGTTGAGACTGTGCCATAACAGATGGATTCACATTGATGGATGCATTCCTACCCATTGAAGGAATCTGTTACGACGCTTGCTTATTTAACTCGTAGGACGCTGTGTTGGGACCACTTTTTTCCAACCGTGATTATCCGAGTTCATAGAGAATCAATTGTATCTTGCGTTGTGATTTCTAGAACTCGCCATCCATTTGATTACCTCGCTTGTTTGTTCGCCTACCCGATCTATTTGGTTACAAGTGCGAATGTCGAGCAAACCTAGCACGTTAGAGAAATCTATGGAGGAGATTCTTGTGGATCTCATGGCTGAGAGAGTTATATCTATAGGAATACAGGCATTGTCGACTAGGGGACTGCAAGCATCCCCTTTGATTGGACTTCGTTCTAGCTGTGTTACTGAGAAGAAAAGCAATCAACGCGATGATATGGCTAATGCAAAGCAGATCCCGCAGGTTTTGCCAGATTATATACCATCTTTGGCTGGCACAGTTAATTGCGACAACATCCCACGTGATTTTGAGTATACGTTGATCGTTGCGTACATCCCAAAGGGGATACATGTAGTTGGACCCCAGTTAGGACAGATCCCAGCTCTGAAGAAAAATGACTTTAATATCGATGACAGAAAGAACTAGGCCATGCTCAAGCCCCATAGGTATTTGATGAAGACGATTGGGAAGAGGTCGCACATAGTCTCCCAATCGTGGATTAAGGATCTCATGCAGTCAACGATACTAAATGTAATGAAGATCCCTCACTTCAGTCGACATCAGGAGGTTAACGCTTGCATTAAAATCCTCTTGTAATGCTACCATGGAGGATATATGTGGCTCGATAGGAGCATCAATGTGGATCTAGCGCTGATCCACCTGATCATAGGACTGAGCATGTAGAGCCCCAACCCTCAACAATTCTACCTAGGGAAGACTTCAGATCTCTCCCTGGAACAACGCATAAAGGAGGATTATGGAGATGTTGAAAAGGGAAGGTGAGACTATAAGTTAGCCTCTATCCAGGATGGTGCAATGCACCTCACTTGCCAACTTATATCTTGCAAGATCATTAGAAAGAATCGCTCAACATAGGTCACTGGGTTCGTAGTAGACCTTGCTGGAAAGTGAATAGAGGGTATGAAAATGAACTGGGTGAGTTACCTCATCAACGAGCTCAAGAAAGACTGACGTAAAGTGCAGGATTAAGGGTATGAATTCCATTTTAGCTGGTTACTTGTATTGATCACATTTTTCACTTGGTAGATGCGGGAAGGAGAGACATTTCCAGAAGTTGAGCCATTGGAGCCATTGGTCGTGAGGTTCTCCACCTTGTGGTACACAAATGATATGTCGAAGCAGTGGCAGTAGAACGTTGTGTTCCATGCCTACTATCAGCAACTGAAGCATGATATTTAGGCATTTCTACACATGACATCGAACACATTGCACCAGTACATACCGCTAGCGAAGTTCCACCTAGATCGACACTTTATCTATATCACTGCATGTAGGGATGAAATCAAGGAGGAGTTGCAGTCATATTATAAGCTGTTCGACGAAGATATGGAGGAGATCACCAAAGAATGGCCATCGAAGTTCCTTGTACCGGTTGAAGATGTAGAGCTCTCCGACGCGGACATCATTAGGAATCCCCTTGGTCACACAGGTCAAGCATGTCGGGCAGAGGAGAGCGAAGAAAAAGAAGAAAAAGGTAGAAATCCAAGAAATTGATGAGGAGGACAACACCTTTGCAGAAGATGGATTTGGCTCACCAGAAGGAGGAGGAGAAGACCAAGGAAATGGAAAAGGAGGAGGGGATGATGGAGAAATGCAAGAATAAGGTGAAGATACACCACTGAAGGACCCCCCTACTGAGAAAGAAACATCAAAGAAAATAAAGGTTTCCAAGAAGAAACCTTCGGCAAGAAAGAATATGTGCGCCAATAAGCCCAATATAAAGGCCACTCTCACAGTGGATGAAATCGATCTAATCATTGTAGTTGTGGAGGATGATTCAAAGGATATCTTTCAACGATATGGATAAAAGCAAGAGACACTATATGAAAGAATCGAGAAGGAGCTGAAGGAGATACAACAAGCCATCCATTCAATCTGCGTAGTACCTACAACACCTTCTTCGTCGAAGATTGCAAAATTGGGGGATGAGCCCGCCCAATTACGAAGACTAGTAGATGAAACAGAGGATCATATTCAACGAGTCCAAGAAGAAAAGGAACATGCTACATAAATATTGAAGCAAGAAAAGGAGGATGTCTTAGAGAAACTACGAGTTGAGAAGTCCTGTGTAACCGCCTACAAGAAGGTGAAAGATGAAACTCAAGCGATGTTCGAGGAGGACAATGCAAATATATAGAAATAAAAATACTAGCTGCTCACAGAGTAGACTGCAGTCAAAGAAGCGATAACTAAAGAACTTCGCTCTGTGATAGGCTTCACATGGGAGGAACCAGAGTCAGTTGAGATACAAGTGGAGAATATCGTTAAGGCCATTCAACAGCTTCAACCATGGGTAACGGAGTTAGAACTCCAAGCAGTGTCGAGCACTTTGCAATAAGTTCAAGACCAAAGGGAGGAAGTCGCTAAGAGAGCAGTTGAAAGGATCAAGGTCCTTGCCTTAGAATGTAAGAAGTTGAGTCATCAAAGTGCGCAGACCTATGAATGCCTCACAAAAGATACGGAGACGAGGAAAATGGAAGAACAACTCCCGGAGGTGCAACAAAAAGCATCCACCGTGCAGGCGCAGATGAAGCTAATCACTACGGTCGAGTCAATGAAGTGATCATAGGAGAAATACGTAGTCCAACAATAGATTACTGCCATCTAGAAAAGAGTCATGGAAGTTGAAAAGAGACTACAGCCGGTGTAGGATGAGGCCTGCATGATTTTTGAAGAGATTGAAGGACAAGGCTCATAGCTAGACCAATTGGTTGCAACAGTGGAATAATGCCTGGAAGGGCCTGTTAAAAAGCAAGTGATTCAAGAGTTCACTGAGAAGGAGGCTCTGGTGAAGCATCAAGTTGAGGCAGCTCGAGCTAAGATCGAGGCCTTTGAAGTAGCGTTGTCGAGATATGAGTGACTCAGGACGATTCATAGGTGAGTGTTGGGGGCATGTTGGCCCTTGACCAAGTTTTGAAGAAACATTGGTCATGTTTGACCAATTTTGGGACTTCGAAATGCTGGTCGAAGATGGAGCACCCAGGTAGATCTGAGATCGCGAGATCTCACTCATTTTGCGGGATTTTGGACCCAGTAAAGGGTTTACTATGGTTTATGTAATAGGTTATGGGATGTCGGCCCATGGGTTTACCCATGTTTATGCCTTTTTATAAATGTATAAATAAGCAGCTAATCGATGTAAGAAGCCTAACTGGTTGGTGGGCTATGTGCACCATATGTTGTAAGTGTTAATGTTGGCTTAGTTCAAGAGGTTGTATGTTTCTTTGTGAAATAGACTGTGTAGAGTGAGGCTCTGTGCCTTGACCTAATTTTTGGGAAGGAGGATCTGGCGCGTAGTGTGCATATATCCTATCCTCTATGGAGTTTGGCTCTGTGGATTTGTGCATAGGAGATGATGAATATAAGAATATTGAAGACTAATAAAGAAGAAGAAAACACTGGGGTGAACCACATATATCCTCTGTCTTGATGTGCTTTGTGCGATGTGGATTATGTTGTCTATTTTCTTAGTGTTATTGTTATAATGTATGATGAATGCATTTGTTTCTTAGTGTTGAATGGTATTAAATATAAATGAATGTTATATCCAAGCTAATGCTATGTGCCAAGTGATTGAGAGTGCTTGATCTTTATTGTTATTGCGTTGATCTGTAATAAGGGTTTAATCTACAATGTGAATGAGACTCATGAACTAATGCATATGGTTGGCTAAGTTCTCTGCTAAGTGTTGTAACCACAGATCTGTGCCCCATATTGGTTGTAGACACCTGAGTCCTACAACCCCCCCTGCCTCTACTGCAGGTGAGACTTCATCTGCTTCACAGTTTTTGCTGAAAGGGCTGGTTGTTAGGGTTTTGTTGGTGCGCCGTTGAAGTGTTGAACCTTGGGTCTTCCCCTATGCCAACAGGAATTGTACAATGTCTCTTCAAGAGAGTTCCTAGTAGAAAACCAATTTCTGAGGAAGACCACTTACTATGGCACAATGTCAACCACCAAGGTGAAAAAGGGAAAAACACATAATTTCCAAGCACATGTCATGAAATCTAAAGTAGTCTAAGATACAACATACTCAAAATACCACAAATATTGAAATGAAACTCACCATAATACCTGACTTGTACTTCATGGAGCAAGGCCCAGTGCCTTTCAGAAGCCAGCTGGTGTGGTGGATGCACTGACAAATGGATCAAAAGTGGTGATGGAGCAGGCTTCTGTATGTGCAAGTGGACACTTCTGGTCATGTAGTCTCTCGAAACTCCATATCTACAACATGAGGGCCTCGAGACACAATCTCCTTAGTTATCCAAAAAAATGGGGATAACATATGGCTCCTACTTGGAGACATTTTCTCATCGTAGAGTGCATGAGAACCTCAAAATTTCCTTGTAGACCTATGCCTATAATGAAACAAAAACCATCAAATCTAGGGCGTTTCTATCACCCTTCATCCATATACATCAAAATCAAAACAAAAACTAATCTAGAAAAGAAACTTTTAGCATTTCTTCAAAAATTTCTAAACTAAGCATGAAATCAATATGCAAGTAGAGAAAAATGAAAAATGAAATGCATCTAAACTAATATGAGAAATCAAGATTCAAATGCAAGGAGATAAATATGACCTACCTACTTACCTGGGGCCTCGGTGCCTTGAAAAATAGGTGATAGGTGATGTCATGTGAATTCATACAACCAGTGCAACTAGTTGATCATCTCGTAAAAGTATCTCCCCATGTGCTTAATTGTTATAGCAAGATTTGCCTCACCCTATTGAAAATTGCACATACGTCCTTTTTCCATTTCTCTATGTAGACTTGAAGTCCCGTTTTGCAAATTCTGGAGCTAAGAATATTATTTTTCCACATATACTTCCCTACCTATTGTACAACATGCATATACGTAGGTTGCACCACTACATCCTGTGTACATAGGGTTTTGTGCCCAAATTAAAAAAATGGTGTCTGGTTTCCATGTCATGTCACGAGATCCATGATCCTTGATCTTCCATATACTAGAAATGTTCTTAATTTTCCCTTCAGTTCCACTTGAAGGCTATAAATGGGCCAAATATGAGCTATGGAAAAGAGGAGAAGGATTCAACTTGAATGAGAACCTCGTTGTCTCTCTTATATGAGTTTGCCTTTGGTGGAGGATTGAAGTGGTGGAGGCCCAGCTAGAAGGGACTTAGTTTCTTGGTTTTGAACTATGCCGACGTAGAAGTTTGTAATTCATTCGCTTCTCTTGATTACATTTTAATAGAAATATATTTTCTCCTCCAATTAATATCTTGCAAATATTTGAATTGTTATTCCATGGGCATATTTTTTATGAATGTTCATGGATTATGCTATTTAATTTGCTAACATTATATATTATCACCATATGATTTTGTTTCTTGGTTGTTGAGGAAAAGTTGTGGATGTATTTCTTTGAGTCAAGTTCTCAACGATGGACTTCATCAAATGTTTGGATGAGGTGGGCCTTTTATCTTGTCTTGCTAGCATATTTGTTTATATAGCATACCTGAGATTAGAGTTGATTTTTGCAGTCATTTCCGTATGATGTGGTTTACCCCTAATCATAGGGAGATTTTCCTCGTAACAGAATTGGCGACCATACTGGGGATATAATCTTCTTTTTTAGGGTTTGGAGTGTTTTTCTCCTTAGATTGCTCTCATTTATATTGAGTTTCTTGTCATTTGGATGCTTGACAACCTCTGTTCATACTGAGTCTGAGTTTCTTATCCTTCTCCTTAGCCTGGTTGTGTTTTAACACATATACGTGGTTTTTTTCCTGACAACCGCGTACATACCCATGATGTGCTCCTGCAAGAGGCATATATACGTGCTTTTCCCCTAAATAGTCGCATACATCACCCTTGTTGCTTGGTTGTTGGGTTTGATGGTTGTTGGGTAATTTTTTATGGTTGTTGAGTCTTCTTGGGTCTCTGTTATTATTGTTAAGTGTTTGTGGAATGATAGGAAACCTTTCTTTGGTTGAATTATTGCGCGGTGCCTTTGTTATCACCCTTTTCATTTGATTGTCCTTGCATCTTGGGTTGGGTGTTTTCTACTTGATATCCTAAATGGTTTATCATTGTTTACATACAATAGAGTTTTTATATCAAGTTGTTGTCCAGTCCTTGCATTTTCATTCTTTTATTGAAAATACAAAAATATTAGGCATTTTACATTGTTGGCATTTGATCTTTTGAGTCCTTATTACTGATATTAGTACATGTAAAGAAATATTGCATCTTATTTGGAATTGTAGAACTAAATTGAGAATTGCATTTTGAAAAACATATCATTTATTGGGAATTGAAGTTAGGACTTTACATTGTATTCATATTCATTTATTTTACTTGCTAAGTCATAACATCGTTAGTTTCATGACCACACATTTTTGAGTAAGCAAGGCCACTAAATATAATGCTGATAATTTAAAATTGATTAGAAACGATTTTATTTTTCTAGGGTGCACAAACTAGCTTAGGATTTAGAGCCTTGGATTAGGATTTTGTGATTAAACTTCTCCAAGGATATTAAATCAACATATGTGTCTCACTAAGGGAGTGGAGAAATCCATTGTATAATTGGTGACGTCAAGAGGCTCCGTTCACACCGGATTTATACACGAGGTTGGTTGAAGGGATATCCCCCCGATACCTTCTTAGCGTCAGATATGTTTCTGGGGATCTATTCGTACATGGGGATATTTTTAGTACCTCTACCTCTGTGAGAGGTGATGCTTTTGAAGTTTCAGTCTTTGTTACCCTGCCCATACAGTGGACCTGACTTAAGAATGTTTTCCCGCACATCAGTTATATTGTGGTTCCTTAGTTTCTTGACATACGTACCACATAAATTACTTGCAGGGTTTATTCTATAGGTACCCTGGGTCAGATAAGGGTCGGACAACACACAAACTTTATGGAGGATTACCTCTCTGGGGGGATCTGACCGACTGGTTGTTAAGCCAATGAGGGACCTTATAACTGATTTTGATACCTCCGATATTTAACAGAGAATCTTAGGCCCCTCTTGGGTGAGGCATACCTACTTTAGGGAGGGAGTCCCCTTTTGGCCACTTTATACTTTTTGTGTGCATATTGGACTTTTGTTTATTTTTGGTGTGCTCTTTGATTATTAGTTGACCTTAGAATTTTTTACTACGCCTTGAGTTGTCATTATCATGGATAGTGGAGTTCCTTTGGATCTCTCATTTACCGCTACCTCGCCCATGACATTCACTCATTTCATGGGGACGAATTATGATACTCAGTCCATGCCTTGGGTATCTAATCATTTCCCTCTTAATATGCATGTCCATTCATCCAGGGGCATGATGGATCTGCTATATGCATCTTCATTTGAGAGGAGTCTTATCCCTCAACCGAATCTCATAGGGGGTTGGAATCTCCCCTCTTACAGATCCAATCCTAACCTCTTATTTTTAGGAGCCAACGCTCAATTGGGTGGTTATTCTACTTATTACACCCCATCAGTGTATCCTTCATCTACTATGCCAGTTCCTAAGAATATCCCACCCATGGTGGGTCTCCATATATCCTATGGTATTTCATACAGAGGGAATTAGTTTTATGGTACAAGCTATCCTCTTCATGGAACCCCTTCACATGGGGGAAACACATATTGTTGTAGGAAAATCTCCCTGCGGACAGGTAGATCACCTCTAGAGATTGACCTTAACCCTAGACAGAAAAGTGCTTATCATGGACACTGACTTCCTTTCAAATCTATCTAAACTAACACATGAGAAGGAAGGATGACAGAAGTACCTTTTTATCGACGTTTGTCCCTGCACGCTCCGAGTTGCGCTCCAATCCTTTGCTCCTTGCTGGATCCTGTGGACAAAACAAGATACAACCGCTTCCTACTCTATTGATGTTAGCTTGAAAACAGATCTATCAACAAGTGATAAGTTCATGTGACATTAGACACAAACTAGAAAGAAACAGGCCAAGCATGTCATATTGATAAGAATAACGACAACAATTCTTACAATTGTAGATGCGAATGCGACAGCTTCGTCAAGTCCCCTTCGTCTAACCCTTGCCTGAAAGCTCCACAATCTGGATAACAGTAGCTTCACTAATCACTCTCCTTTGGCTGACTGTAAGTTTCCTCCAAGATCATAAGTTTCATAACTTCAATTCTTCCTCCCACTTATGAGATCATAAGTTTGGTTTAATTTTCCATTTCCCATCCCCCTTTCACCATTAGAAAGCTTTCTTATATAGCCTTGGAGAGGCTTCAACCACTTGAGATATCCTTGGGGAAGTTGAGGATTTTCCTCCTTCAGTTGAGGATCTTCCCTAGGATCATGGCTGGACTAGGGATTCGAATCCAACTACCTCCCAAGAATGAAAAGATTCTTCCCCCATTCATCTCAACAGCTTAACAACCGCCCAGAATAGGTAGCGCTCCCTCAAAAGGGCCATCAGAGCGTTGTAGCGCTCCCTGAAAAGATTTAGGGGGCACCAACACTCTCAAAATCTATAGCGCTCCCTCAAAAGGGCCAGGGGAGCGTTATAACGCTCCGTGACAGTGTAAGGGGGAGCGTCGACGCTCCGAGATAGTGTAAGAAGGAGCGCTCCTCTCCAAAAACTCAGTTTTTGAAGTGCTTTTAGATGGGAAAAGGTTTGCAAGACTGTTGACTCATTTCTCCTCTTCCAAATCAGATGTTTGAGGTGTTTCAAGTGTCTTTCTCATGTCGTTATAGGCACGACATAGGCATCATGGCAGTATGCTTTGCTTAACACTTGCGACACTTGTGAGCAACATGCGACACTTGTGACCTTGTGAGCAAAATGCGACACTTGCGACCTTTGTAATGACGACACTTGCGACACTATAAAAGTGAGTAATTTTGATGTGTAACACATATCCTCACCTGAATAATCCTTATCACACATTTGTCTCCTAGCAAACATCTGCTTCAGTGACGATGCCTGTACAAACCTTTATGGATCAATTAGGTAGAGGATACTACCTTTCCATATAAGAACACGGTGTAAACCAGGATCCTTCCTGGCCTGCAATTTCTCAAAACCAGTCTTTCCTAGGACCTTGGTCTCAAATGCCACAACTAATTGTCTCCACCAACCCAGTCACTGCAAGTTGTACTGGAATCCCATCAACAACCACTTCCAATCATGTTGGAGATTGGTCAATAACCTCTACAAGCCATGTTGAATACCAACAACTAGTCATTGCAAGTCATCCTGGGGGAACCACTCTAGTCTCCATGAGTCATACTGACATCACATATCCAACCTATGTGCATCATGTGGGAGATGAACCACCAGCCTCTACCAGTCACGTTGAGAGCATGTCACCAACCATTATGGGTGACTTTAGGGGAATTCATATGATTTAGAAGCCTAGATGTGTAAGATGTAAGCCCAAGTTCCTTTGTAGGATTTTCAAAGGATATCACCTTACTCATGTGTGCCCTACCACTGCTACAGTACAATATGTGTGGTCGTTGCTTGGGGGGCCTTTGGGTTCTAAGTCGTATTTGGTTTCCCAACACTCTATTTCTCCTTTGATTGACGTGACAATCATGTTGATGCAATTGTCACCTGAAACCACTCTTGTTTTAGGGAGTGAGACACCTCTCGACCATGTCATTAACATCTCTAGTCCTGCACCTTCTGAAAAAGAGAGTTTTTTACTCTCCCCGAGTACTCTCCCTCCAAGTCTTGGAGAGGTTCCCTTTGACTAGGATGGTCTTGTGGGGTATCAAATTCCTCCTCCTATGCCTTTTCAGGTAAGATACGTTCTCCAATATATCGTTGAGAAGGTAACCTACGCTAGCACTTTATCCTCCTTGACTTGGAAGGCTTTGGGTTTTACCAAGCTTGTGTCATATATTCATAAGTTTTTGACCTTTCACATGAATCCTACATGGGAGCCTTTCCCTCCTCCATGACATGTCACCTAGAAACCCCCCAATGAGTCCGATTTAAGCTCCTTTCCAACTCGTCTAAAAAGAGAAAAGATTGTCGAGTGAATTTTTCTCTTTCACATCCGTAAATTAGATTTGAAAGGAAGTCTATTTGGTGCAAATTTATCCCTTTTTCAAACCAATTAGACTAAGATTATGAAAAAGGACATATTTTGGCATCAAGTTGTAATTGCATCTCATTCTCTTGCTTGTAGTATTGAGCCTATTGTCAGTTCTTTCTTTTGCATTATAATCCTTTCACCTCAACAGTTTGCATCATCAACCAAGCAGAGCCTTATTTATATCATTTGTAGCTTGAAACCCTATACCCAGGAGGAAACATTCCCCTGAGTGTCCATATCCCACATGCACCTCCTTGCATTGAGAATATGCATGTTCCACTGCTAGAACTAGTTTTCTTACTTGTGACAATAATTTCCTCCTCTATATCATAGCATTCATTTAACTATGAAAAAATAAAAAAATATGGATGGGAAAATAATATTATCTTATAGTGGTAGCAGTCGTGTCGCCTTTGAATAGAGCACAAAATTTTTGACTCCACATGTCATCAATTTTGGGTTTATCATGACCTTAGGAATTTGAGCTCATTACAGAGAGTTTACTCCCTCGACTGGTTACTCTTCCAGTCCCTATGAAGAGTTTGATTGATGCCTCCTACATCTCAAAGTTTCATCATTGATTCTATGCTGCCAAAGTCTTCCATATGTCTCATGATCTTGTTCAAAGGATGTATATCAACCTGTGTCGACCATTCCTTAGAACTCTTGACTTTGCATGTCAGCCATACCCTCAGTATGTCTCAGAGTTACATGAATTTGTAGTCCTATTGTGCACCTTGGTCCTACTTTCCTCATTGGAAAGTAACCTTGAACCCAACAATTGACATTTCATCATTGGTCGTTGACTGGGTGGTTTCCATTGTGTTCGAAGACAAGAAATATATTCACACATTTGGATCCATGCAATTTCTTGGATTCCATTAGCATTATTGGTGGTTTCCTCGCCTTTGTCAGTAGTTTCCCTTATTGGTTGTTATTTAGAGGGTCTTTTTTGTGTACCGTTTACATCTGGCACACACAAAAGATGCACATGGTCGTTGGCTTGTGAACATGTTCTTTGTCTGATTTCCTCTAAATCATCAAGCTCTTGCTTTGTACCTCATGCTGAATGATGAGATATGCCTTAATTATCTCCTTTCAACATATCTCCTTCCATCGACTTCAGCTAATTTATTCTAGAGACGAGACCTAGAGTCCTATGAGTACGTAGAGGCTTGTAGCCATTAGTGGTAGGTTCTCTCACCATCGACAGTTGGTAATACATCAATGTCTCTTGATCGATGGATTCTTCAAGTGTTCAACCCTAAAACCTCTATTCACACTTGTAAGATTGTACTCGGTTCCTTGATACCTACTTTCATTATCGATAGGTTGTATCGTGTTTGTTAATGGTATGACTCAATGAATGGTAATCAAATGAGGTATCATTATGTTCGAACTCAATTCCTTTATTCACACGATGAATACTTGCACCTTTGGTGGATTGTGTAGAAGACTTGAAGACAACAGTTCATAGTCGCAGCTTTTCTGAGTTGTTGCTACCTTTCATTGGACCAGTACCCATGTGACTGCAGTGATCATGGGAGATCATATTGTACTCTATTGTATACATATATCTTCAGATTTATTTTGAGACTGGTTTTACTGGGCCTTGTATGTGACTATGACATCCTCTGGCATTGAGACACCTTTGTATTTCCTATTCATGGCCATGGAAAGTTGTTTGGTATATTTTCACATGGATCTACAGTGTAATTCAAATTGGCATCCATGTGTGCAAAGTCAGTATAGATCATAATGAGAAACTAGTTCTTCCAGCTATGATCCAGGTGGATATCGGTGGCCACCCACCTTTTCCAACTAGCTCAAAACAATTTTCTAGCAATTTTGGTAATTTACTATTTTTAGCAGTTTTTCACTTCCAAACTTGTTTTGAGGCCCTAAACGATGTTTTTTGGTAAAATGGGGAGAAATATGGAAATTATTTCAATATTTCTCCCGAAATGAATCTCCTCGATGATATCTTTCCAACAGGCTATCATACACCTAAAACATAGATCGTATGCAAAATTTATGACCCCGGGAAGTTGATGTACTAACTTACCCAAATGAGGCCCACATGAATTTTGGCGCTTCATCTCCTAGGGTTATATTTTTGGATGTCTATGGTTTTTGGCATTCATGTTTATTGTAAAAATGCATTTAGAGCCTCATTGTAATCATCTTTCTTGTGAATGCGCGTAGTCGTCACATCTCTTCTTAGAGATAAGCTGCCACCATTCTAGCGAGTCTTTCACTCTGTATTTTTACAGTCTCTGTACATTTCTTTCATTAATAGAAATCGTGTATTACTATATATTTGTGTTTATGGTTGCATCTCTGATACATTTATGTTATATTATTGAATATCCGTTATATCTCTGTGCATTTCTTTATTATATCTCCTCATTTCATGTCGAAAATAATCCGAATCAAGATGGGTCCCCATTACTACACTTCTGGGTCTTATAATGTATTTCGTCTATTGCAAATACTCCTCTTACCTCACACATTAGGGGGCATATGTTATAGAAAGATGTTCCTCACCCTATGCAAACTTGCATAGAAGGAATGTTTCCATTTCCCTATGTAGACTTGAAGTCCCTTCTTGTAAATCCCAGAGCTAAAAATATTATTTTTCCACATATACGCACCCTACCTATTATACAACATGCGTATACGTAGGTTGCACCACTACAACCCATGTACATCGGGTTTTGTGCCCTAAATTAAAAATGGTGTCGGGTTTCCATGTAACATCACGAGATCCATAATATTTTACCTTCCATATACTGGAAACGTTTTGAATCGGTCCTTCATTTCCACTTGAAGGCCATAAATGGGCCAAATATGAGCTATGGAAAAGATGAGAATAATTCAACTTTGAGAGAAAATTTACTCTAGATAAATTATTCACTTCATATTGAGTCTGCATCCCTTTGTCCTTTTAAGTCTGAACACATTGTTCATCCCCCAAGCTCTTCCCTACTTAATTGTGAACCTCATTGTCTCTCTTATATGAGATTTCCTTTGGTGGAGGATTGAAGTGGTGGAGGCCCAGCTGGAAGGGACTTAGATTCTCGATTCTGAATCGTTCTGACACTGAAGTTTGTAATTCATTCACTTCTGTTGTTTACATTTTAATAGAAATACTCTTTTCTCATCCAATTAATATCTTGAGCATATTTGAATTGTTATTCCATGGGAGTATTTGTTATGAATGTTGATGGATTATGCTATTGAATGTGCTAATATTATATATTGTCACCATATGCTTGTGTTTCTTGTTTGTTGAGGACAATTTGCAGGTGTATTGATTTGAGTCAAGTTCTCAATAGTGGACTTCATCGAATGTCTGGATGAGGTAGGCATTTTATATTGTCTTTCTAGAATATCGGTTTATATAGCATACCTGCGATTAGAGTTGATTTTTGTAGTCATTTCTGTATGTTGTGTTTTACCCCTATCCATAGAGAGATTTTCCTCATAAAATTAATCATGTAATACAACAAAGATAAGTCAAGCACATAATAATCATGAGTATAAATACACATGTAATCGATTGTGAAATGAAACTCATGGAGATGGGTGGGAGGGAGGAAATCTTGTTGGAAAGAGAAATGATCAACTTGATCACCCTTCCTGAAAGTGTAGCCACAATCCTGATCAATCCATCTTGGAAAAGGGAAATCATATGTAGATGATAGCTCATCTTCATCTTCACTCAAAAAACAACTGGTCCCTAAAGGATGAGAAAAGATAAGAGATCCCAAGAAAACCTGTTGATTTCCCAAATAATGGGAAATGGGGTAAGGCACAACCTCATATCTAGATAAAATCTCCTCCCTTAGATTTAGGAAATGTCACTTCTTTATCTGCAAATCCCTGCCAAGAGTCTCAACATCAAATTACTTTCATTTGGTAGTGTGGACCTTAGAGTACCCCAGGCTAGCCATGACCTGGTGTCTATCAAAGTATGAGCATGATGGCTGAAAATCCTCACAAAACAAATCTTCATCATAACTCACAAGGGATGGCCAAAACTTATCCTGAAAATGTTTTGTTGGGTCATCCTCAAATGGACGGAACAAATCTATAACCATATCATCATCTGTAACCATATTGTCATTCAACTGTAAAAATAAATATCTAAAGAAATGATTTTTGTATCCTTTATCTGAGAGGTGCCTTAAATGTCGTAGATAGGATCTCCGTAAAAAATGAAACAACTCAAATCCCACCCATGTATCCCAGTCTATATGAAAGTGTCTATATGATGATAAACCATATCGAAGGGTTCTTTCATAAGATCATCAATGTGATTGAAAATGACCATGTCTTTGTCTTTGTGTACAGGAAGAGCAGAGGTTGGGGAAGCTTCAACAAGATCTTCATATTCTTCATCATTGAGGCTAGTTGTTTCTTCAACTTCATGTGTAGGAGGAAAAAAAGGCAAAAGTAAATATTATTCTTCAGTTAGTAGCACGGATATCAATGTCTCATTCTGCTCATCAAGGTCTTATTTTTCTTAGAAAATTTCTTCATAGATATGTTTAATTGAATCTTCGTAAATAGGATCAGAGAATTCACCATATTGATATTGATCTCTAACAATTTTGTAGACCTCCTTGGGCATGGTGAGAGGATCATCGTCATTCGGGAAGTTTTTCGGGTAACCATAATTCTGTGTCACATCGTTGTATAATGATCTTGTTCCAAAATATGCAATAGCCACTTCCCATGCTGATTTTAGGGTAGGAATTTCCTCATAATTTTCGAGGATGGCGTCATACTTTTCTTCTCTCTGTTGACAGAAATTAACCAAACATTCCTTGTCAGGACAAAGTTTTATCAGTTGTTCACAAAATTCATCATCTTCTTTTGTTCTTTCCTTGAGGCACTCAAAAATTTCCTCATTGTTGTTGTCAAATTTTTGTCTTTCAATTGTTGTTTCAACAAACTATGGAAAAAGAGTTTCTCTTGATCCTTTAATAGGATCAAGGTCAAAACCTTCTCTCAAAAAAGCATCCTCCAGGTCCTAAATTGTATCTTCAAGGCTTTGAGCTTCTGGTCCCCAATGTTTAACGAAATCTCTGATGAGGATCATCAAAGAATATATACTTCTTGTCTTGTAATAATCCTTGATCCAATCCCTTTGTTCACTTCCCAAGGGCAACAAGAAAAACCACAGGCATACATCCTCATGTTGTGCACTCAAAATGTGGATGCATCTAGTATACTCAAGAATGTTTGCTATGACTGACAATGGATTACCATGAAACTTTGGGATGGGATCTAATTGGTTTATTGGGCACTTGTTTGGATATCAGTAGATAGCTTTGAGATCCAGGGATTTGTATGCTTCATGAAAGTGCCATAGAGTCATGTTTCCATTACTTAGGGTAATAACTTAATGGAATTTCCAGACGAGCTCAAGTCTCATCCAATGGTGGAAAGGGATAAGGTGGGTTCTGGGAAGCTGGAGTCACTAGATGAGTTTTAAGAAGAGATCATCAAGAAAGGTGGAAAGGTAATGTCCCTTGGGTGGAGTTTCCAGGAAATCTAGGGTAAATGATTTGGGATATCTTTCCAAAGTGTCGTTAGGGTTTGGAAGAGGATTCAAAATACTCCTCGACAACGGTGCCAAAATGTTATCGCACAAGTTGTATTTTGGGAAAATCTCAACCCAACCATCAAAATGGTGACAACTTGGAGAGAACCTACCCACTGTCACCTTATGAAAGTGTTCCCATCACTTTAGAGGTGGGGTAGTCACCTCAAGGGGGGTGATGTAGGAGCATCTCTCCACGTCAGCCATCCAGCCAGCTAGCCATGCCAGCGAATTCAAATCGCGCGCTGAAGAGAGGCGCAACCTCATTTAAAATCTGAATTCAATGTAATTAAATGTTGTAGGCTGGTGAGCCATAGAATCCATGCCTTTGTGTGAGCATTAGGTAGATCGGATTTAATGCTAGATCGGCTGAGATCTAGATCCAGATGCTAGACTAGACAGCCATTTATTGTAATTGAATAGAGTAGGTATACCTGGAGGGAAGTGCTCGATGAGCCCCTCAGGTAAAAGAGATTTTGAGATCTCATTTTGAGAAAGTGAAGAGTGAGTTAAGTTGTAATGGTTGTAGGAGAAGAGCTAGAGAGAGCTCGAGAACACCTTGTAATTACAGGCATTTTCCATTGTTAATATAAACATAAGCAGTTTTTCCTGCACATGTTCTATGTTATATGGATGTCTGTGTGTGTTCTTCCATATGTTGTGAATGTATGTGTGTATATTGGCATTTGCAGGAGTTCTTGATTTCAAGGTTGAAGGTCTTTGAGGCTTCACACCAGGAGGGTGTGACAAAACGCTGCGGGTTCTGAGAGCCGTGCACAGAGGATGCACTTCTAAACTCTACGAAGTCAGACAAAGACGTGTTGCGGCACAAGAACTGGAATCATCAACTCAGGGGAAGAAGACCTCAAGGTTGTTGAATACCTTGGAGGCAAGGTTGTGTATGAGAGACACAGTTGCAGACAGCATTCTGCTGTGAATTCTGTAGAGCTTTGCCAAGTGGGCATTGAGCGTGGGCACAATGGTGCATTGAATAAGGAACTATGCTACGAGTTCAGACAGAATCTTTGAGGAGTTATGTGAAGCTCTGCCATGTGGGCATTGAGCGGGTGCAAGGAGTGCAAAGAGGAAGAACTCTGTGGTGAGTTCAAAGGAAGGACCAAAATCACAGAGGATTCTGAGAGCTCTACCAGGAGGGCATCGAGCAAGTACATAGGTGCAAAAGGGGACAGAACTGTTGAACATTCTGTGGAGAAGATACTCTGCCAGGAGGGCGTCGAGGAAGTGTGCACAAAGGCACATAAGTGAAGAGAACTCTTTGAGTTCTATAAGTGAGGAAGAGTCCACTGAAGGATATTCACTGGGTTGCTGAACACCCAGAAAGACTCAGGCAGAGGTTGCTAGAGAAAAAGGAGTCAGGAGGGAATCTAAACATTCTCCATCTATGGGAGAAGAATGATCAAATCCCTTAGGGGTCTAAGCATTCGAGAAGCTTAGGAGAGCACATAAACCGTCGGATCGACGAAGGAGAGAGATCTAGATCGTTGATTTCCACGTCCAGGAGGACCTTAGGAGAAGCTTACAGAAGGAGGAGACCGTCAGCTGTCGGATCTCACTGAAAATCCCGTAATCCGTTGGATCGGGAAAAGATGCTCGGAGTTTAGCCTCTGGAGAAAGCGCACAAGGATAGAGGATCTGGGTCGTTAGATCTGGAACAGGTACCCATCAGCTGTCAGATTGGACAGGAGCTACATGAGTTCTACCATCGAGATTCATCCATCGGGAAATCGGGAGTCTCGAGGTAGAGGAAATCGAGACACCTCTAGTCTCAAAACGCCGGGAGGATCTGGACCATCCATTGGTGGAGACACGTGGTGGAGATCCGCAGAGAGTCAGGATATTGGCCATCAGGAAATCGAAGTTCCCGAGGACAATAAAGTTGGGACATCATAAGTCTTTAAATCCCAGAGATATCGGGACCGTCCATCAGAGGGGATGCATGGAAGAAATCAATGCCATTGGGGAAAGTCCTGACAGGAAGTGTTGATCGGGGTTTGAGTCATCAGGATATCGGGGATCCCGTAGACAAAATTTTTGTGCACTTTGGAATCATGACATGCGATACCCCGATGAGTGGGAGACAGCTGTCATCAAACCGGAGAAGGAAGACAGTGTCGTCGTGAGGGGCCAGCTGTCAGTGCTACAGAGAGTCGGGATTTGGATGATCGGGAATCCCGTTGGCATATGCATTTAGTCATTTGAAACCCCGTAACCCCGACAGGGATAAGGTTGTGGTCATGGAGTAATGGTCTCATGGACTTGAGGCTGAGCCAGGAGGTCTAGCTGAAGTTAAAGCACGTCGAGAATCGGAGGATCGCGGATCCAGGGGACGATTGCATTTTGACATCGAAAACCCTGAAACCCCGACAAAAGTGTATGATTGTGGTCATATAGGGGGTGGTCGCATGGACCATAGCCTATCCAGGAGGGGCTAAGGGCAGAAGAGAGCTCATCGGGAAATTGAAACCCAAAACCCCGATAGGAGGATATAAGGTTGCGGTCTTATGGAGAACTAGTCACATGGACTAGGGGGTCTATCCAGGAAGGGCTTAGAACAGAAAAGAGCTCATCGGTGATTAGGGATTCAAGAGGTAAGGAACTCTTGACTTCAGAAAATATGAAACCCCGATATCCTAAAATTAAGATCAGGGAAAGATCGTGGTTAAGTGCAGAAAGCCGTGAGGGATTAGAAAGGACCTGTGGATTGGGTTTCAACAGAGATTCCACGGAGGAATTGAAAGAGCCAATCCATCTCATGGATGAGTAAATGAGAACGATCCTGTGAGCAGGAGAGCGCAACGAGAAGGTGGTCGTAGGCTCTCGCCTGTGTCAAGGGGGATCCTAGTGACCTAGGGGGGATTGAGACCAAAAAAATGATGTATGAATGGATACCCCTAAAGGTCAGGTTTCAATATGGAAGAAGGAACTTGGTAATAAGTCTAGAGGGTTGCTTAAGGTTTCCAATGCTTTGAGTAACCTGCTAAGAGTGAATACCTACCCGAGACACAAGGAAAACCAAGTATATGATATAATATGTTAGGTGGATAAGAAATTTAAGATTTATATCCCTAATTGAAGCAAAAAATATTTATATATATTAACATGTAAAAGATAATAAGAGCTGCAAAGTAAGTGCAAAAATTCTAGTTAAGTAAGCAAGAGACAAGCTAGTAAAGACTAGTTTAGCTCAAGAATAAAAGAGAAAGACTTTAGCATAGAAGAAAGGCTGAAATAAAAAGCGTACTGTAGTGATATTTATAATTCTTATGGATGTATAAAACCAATCCTTATAACAGAAAATTCATCCAATGAAAATCGCCTCAAACTAGTCCAAAAGGTGCGCTACGATCAATAGTTTGTTAGGGAAATGTTGTAGCTAATTTCTAGGGTTGGTTTGTGAGTTATTAGGGTTAGAACAATTATATTTATGAAACTATAATGGCTGTAGGTTATTTTTAGTACAAAAATACGTTTTAGTGGATTAAAGAGGATGCCTCAATGAGGCAATATAGCCTAGGGCTGAAGGAACAATATCCAAGTGAGAGAACTTCAAAACATCAACTTTTCACGTTTGCCAATGCAACGCTTTATTTCTCCAATGCAATGACTAGTGAATTTGATTAATAGGTTAATGGGGTCATAAGAAAGAGCTAGAGATATTGGCATAGGGGAAGACCTAGGGTTCAACACTTCAACAATGCACCAACAAAACCCTAACTATTGACCCTTTTGGAAACACCTGCGAAGCAGATGAAGTCTCACCTGAGGTAGAGGTAGGGGTGGTTGCAAGAATCAGGTGTCTGCAACCTTAGATGGGACACAGATATGTGATTCTTATTCTTATCAAGTACTTTAGAAAATATCATTCATCAATATTTAACCCTCAAGGCACTTCACAGATGGCACAGAGCACCGCAACATTCACTTCGATCTAGGTTAAGTTAGCACTTAGCAACAACAAAATAGGTTTAGCACTCAACACTTTCATATATGTTAGATCTACACCCATACATATAAGAAGCACAAAGAAAAGTGGATCTATTTAAGAGTATCATAGCAAAGAACATAGAATAATCATATCTAATCATAGCACATGGAAAGAAACCAACACATTAGGTCGAAGCACCAAGCATAACACACAGAGTTACCGTGGTTCACCCCCACCCTGGGGCTACATCCACAAAGTATTATTCTTATTTATTATCTTTGGTCAATCAGGTTACAACACAGAGCTCACACTTTTACTCTGCATAGGACAGGATATCTGCGTGCACCTCACCAGATCCTCCTTCCTCGGGTAGATCTAGCACAGAGCCTTCTTACAATTCGTGCACTCAGCATTTACAGCATTTGCACTCAGCTCTGCAAGTCAGTCACATAATATACACAAAGCCTTTACTAGCACTTAGCTTATCTTCCTCCTCTCTCTTACATTTATTAGCTACTTATACTTTACAAAAGAGGCCTAAAACATAGGTAAACTCATGGGACGACATCCCTTTCCCATTATATTAACCCAAAACCCTCAAAAGGGTCCCAAAAGTGGGCTGAGATCCTGTGATATTTGCTTCGCCTGGCGCTCCATCTTCGATAGATTGTCGAAGTCCAAAAATGGTCAAATATGACCAAGTGTTCCTCAAAACTTGGTCAAGAGCCAACAAGCCCCCAACACTCACCTGTGACTCATCCCAAGTCACTCTGGTTTGATCAACTCTACTTCGAATGTTTCAAGCTTGGACTGAGCTACTTCGACCTGATGTAGTGCGACAACCTCTTGCTCAGTGAACTCCTAGATCACTGCGTCGTTTACTGGTCCTTCCATGTGCTCCTCTGTAGTGATGACAACCTGTTCAAGATCGGTTGCCTGACTCTCAAATTCAGTGAATATTTGGCATGCTTTCTCTTGGAGGGATTGAATTCATTGAGAGACTTCCATCACTTTACTTTGCAGCATGTGTACCTATTGTTGGGCGGTGTGTTTTTCTAGAAATCGCTTCATTCTTTCGACTGGGGTCAAGGCATTCAGTTGCACCTGTAGCGTATCTGCCTGTTGCTTTGCTTCTTGGAGCTACACCTCTAATGTCTGCAATTCTGGGTTCTCTGTGAGGTTCTCATAAGTCTGGGCGCTTCTAGTGCTCAACTACTTACATTCCAAAGCCAAGGTTTTTAACTTGTCAACTGTGCTACGAGCAGTTTCCTCCCTTAGATATCTGACTTCTTGGGGAGTTTCAGGCATGGTACGAAGCTCTAGATCTGCGATGCGCTGTTGAAGTTTTTGGATTACTTCTTCAAGTTGTGTCACCTGTTGTGGGACATGTTCTTCAATATTCACTTCAATGACCATCACAGAGTGAAGGGCTTTGTGAACTCATTCCTACACGTCAAGTTTCTCTGCTAGCAATTGGTCCTTGCTCTGCTGTATTTTTCTTTCTCCTCCTCCCACTTCACTTGTAAGGCAATTTTTTCCTATTCTTCCTTCCTTTGTTGTACTATAAGTGTGCTCTGTACTTGTGCCAAAGCCTGGGTGTCTTGTGATATGTCTTCTTGAGCTTGTCGAAGGCAAGTTTTGACTTTCTCAACGATCTTGTGTAATTGAGTGGGCTCATCGCTTGTTCCTATTGTTCTCGTCATCAAGGGTGTAGTAGAAACAACTCGGCTGGACTGGAGTACCTATTGCACTTCTTGAAGTTCACCCTTGAGTCAGTTGAATATCTCCTCTTTCTTCTCTTCTTGCCTTTCTGCGATCTTTAGTGAGGCATCATTTAGTGCAGTGATCAAGAAGTCGAAGTCATCATGTGTGAGGGTAGTCTTAAACGTAGTTCGGGTGGCCTTAGTTTTCTTCTGGGATAAGGTCTTTGGTTGGGTGAAATTCCTTTTCTTAGAGGGCTCCTCCTCCTCTCTAGGCAGAGTAACCTCGCCTTTGTTTTTCTCAACCTCTGTGCCACCTAGTTATTCACCATCACCTCCCTACGTAGGTGAGATCAAAGTAGTCTTCGTGGATGTACTATGGATATCTTGAACTTCATCATCCTTCTTAGTCTTGCTCAGTCCAGGTGTATCCAGTATAGCTTCAGGTATTTCCACATCGTATATTTCTGCGGGGTCCGCTGGAACAAGGAGGTCCACTGACCATTCCTTGTTAATATGCTCCAATTCTTCTTTTGTCAACTTGTAGTGAGACTGGAGTTGTTGTTTGTGATCATCCACATGAACTGTGATATAGGTGAAGTGGTGGTCTGCGCTGAATCTGATTAAAGGTCTAAACCTATGAAGTGTGTTTGGTGTAAGTTGCAGTGTAGACTGGATTGCATTCTTTAATTGGTTGTAATAAGCGTGGAAGATGACATTGGACTGCCACTACTTTTTCATGTCGCTGGAGTACCATAGTGTACAGAACTTCATGGCCAGTGGTTCGAAGGGTTCGATCATTGAAAAAGTAGCACCTTCTGGTAGCTCCCAGGCGAGGAAAGTGATGAGTATGAGAAACCAACTAAAGTGGAACTCATGCCCTTGGTCTTGTGCTTCTCTACAGTCAAGCTCGAGTTGATTCACAAGGTAATTGGCCCAGTTCATTTGTAGTCCCTCCGTGCACTTCCCTGCGAGGTCAACTACAAATCCGGTCACTTGTGTGGGTCTGTTCTTGCAAACTTACTTCCCTATGATCATCTGGAAATCGAGGTGCACTGCTCCATTCTCAATGGAGGCTACCTTGTAGCCTCGCCTTCCCTTCTCTACATCGCCATATGTGTCTTTTATTCGTTGGGTGAGAGCGTGAACTGCGGTATTTCTAGGGTAAAAGTCCTGCAGGTCAGGGCCCTGCATGCTTAGCCCTGTGATCTGATTGATCAGAATCGGATCCACCGTGATGCGGTGATCCAACCATAAGTATCCGCCATGGTAGCAGTACAACAACAATCTGATGCATGCATTCACTTGTTGATGCCTCCCGAAATGTGGAATCTTCATTACATTGAGGAGGGTTGACTGTGCAAGGTTATGGGTCCATTGCTGAGGGACAATCTTCAGGTTCCTCCCTTTTGTGATATTTAATTACCTGTGCGGGGCTATCATACTATAAACTTTGTAATCTCCAAGGTTAAAATCACTAAATTTCAGTGTTGTGAGCTTATCCTTGTCAGCACGAACTCGCGCACCCCTTTCGGGAGGTACCCAGTGACCAAAGCATAGTCGAAGTCTCTGGATACAGTGTCTCGATTCACTGTGCCACTTAGTGGTGGGATATATCTAGGAAACATACTTGGGATCATCTTCACAGTGGTGAAGTCATTTCTGAGCTTAGATCATCTTTCTGAAGGTGGTCAGAATGGTCCTGCTCGAGCAGTGGAGGGGGAAGTTGGAAATTCTCCTGAGGACGATTCCTGTACACATGTAGACACTCCTCACTCTGACATGACTCTCTCAGTCATTAAGTCAATTAAAACTTCTTCAACTTCTTTCTCAGCAGCGTTGAGCTCGTCCGACATACAAGCTTGGGTCAGCTAGCTTGGGTGCGAAAAGAATTCAGGGACTACAATGAATAATATGGGACACGGCAATGATCTCAGGGTGAATTAATATCAGGTTTTGTGCTCAAATTATCACTTAGCAAAAATTATTCTCGGTGCGTGGTGCGATGGACTAAGTAGGGAAAATTAACAACGGTCTTATTGCAATGGGTATGATCCTTCATTAACTCTTGCTCGACCCATTAAGGCGTTTTTCAACAGTTGGATGACGAACCTTTATTTCTTTCTTTCTTGTTCGGAGCGAAAGTCGAACGGATATATCGGCCCCAACAACTATATTTTTTTGTCATGGCGAAGTACTCTATGTTGTTGTTCTGATATCTCGACGAAGCTCAAATTCTGCAATTTTTATTTCTGCGAAGTATTCTCTAGAACCTCTTCTAACCTTACAGTATTAGCCATTTTCTTTCTTAACTTTCTAGCCTTCTTCCAAGTGAGATTCGTCTCAGTAATTCTTTTACCATTCTGATGCTTACCTTCTATGGCCTTAGTTGCTTCGCACTGTTGAAATTCTTTCCTAGTGTTTCTGGGTAATACTTCTTCTGTATCGAAAATAGGTAACTCAATCTTCTGTGGATCCTCTAGTGTTCTCTTAGCCTTGACATCAGGGTTACTAGTATTAAATATCTGTGACCGACTCTCCTGTTCTTCAATCAAGTGCGCAACCCTTCTAGTCATAAATTCTTTTAACTCTTTCTTCTTCTGTTCCAAAACTTCTTCTTCCTCTTTTCGTTTGGCTTGTTCTCTATCAATCCAAGGTTTTCATATGAGCATGGTAAATAGGGCATTGTCTTCAATAAATTTAATAATTTCAAAGTCTTCCTCTATTGAAGTTCCATTGACAGTCATAGGTATCCGGGCAAGCCTTCCAGATAGGTTTACTAGATTTCCTCTGAAATAAATGTGTTCCTCCTAGGGAAGGGATCAAGGTAGTCTTTCCTATAGCTTCCCAAGTTCTTTCTGGCATAATTTTCACTTGTGTTTCTTCATCAAGAATACATTCAATGTCAAAGTCGCCTATTCTTGCTTCGACTTGCTCCTTTTCTTTGAAGATATCTGGTAATCGAACATCTTTATGTTCCTTCAGTGTTTCTTTTATCCCTATTAATATTTTCTCTGATTCTTGCTGGGTTTCTGCCTTTTCTGGATCTGCCTTCTAGTCTTCTTGATTCAGATTCAACCTTTCCAACTTAGCGATCATTCTAGGGCAATCCAATATGTCGTGGTCCAAAGTTTTACAACATAGACAACTAGGTTTTCTCCTAGGGCATTCTTTAGCAAGATGTCCTGGTCTTCTGCAACTGTAACAAAGAGTTAATCCTCTCTTTCTCTTCAATGATCCCCAAATTTGTTTGTACTACACACTATGATCATAGTGGCTAGCCTAAAAAAATTTCTTTCTAGGATCCTGCATCCACTTGTTAGTCCAGACATTCTTTCGATACATAGGTATAACATATCTATTATTATATTTATCAGATCTATTCATATCAAACTTCCTTTCATATATTAATGCCCTAGTTTTTAAGCTAGGATAGAATCTATCAAACATACCTAGATCCATGCTCTAGAAACAAAAAATTTCACTTATCTTACTTCTACAGAGCACAAAGCTTCCAGATCTAAGAACTTTTTACTATTATTACCTTTATTAGAGCACAAAGCTTACAGATCTTACCTCTTTTCTGCAGATCTGACTTCTTTCTTTTAGAAATTTACACTTTTACTTTTGTTAGAGCACAGAGCATTCAGATCTCACTTATTTTCTTCGGATATGATCTTTCTTTCTTCAGATCTAACCTTATTCCTGGCACAAAGCTTCACAGGTCGAGTAAAAAGTTGCACACTAGGGCGACAGATCTACGCACAAAGATTCCTTTTGCACAAAGTTTCTTCTTCCTCAGTTCCTAGCAATAACAGTTTCAGGTCCCTGCAACAGAACCATTTGTTGGCACAGGGGCAGACCCAAGGTTCAACGCTTCAACAACGCACCAACAAAACCCTAAATACCGACCCTTTCGAAAACACCTGCGAAGCAGATGAAGTCTCACCCGAGGTAGAGGCAGGGGTGGTTGCAAGACTCAGGTGTCTGCAACCTTATCTAGGACACATATCTGTGATTCTTACTCTTAGCAAGTACTTTAGCAAATATCATTCATCAGTATTTAACCCTCAAGGCACTTCGCAGATGGCACAGAGCACCACAACATTCACTTCAATCTAGGTTAAGTTAGCACTTAGCAATAGAAAAATAGGTTTAGCACTCAACACTTTCATATATGTCAGATCTACACCCATACATCTAAGAAGCACAAAGAAAAGTGGATCTCTCTACGAGTATCATAGAAAAGCACATAGAACAATCATATCAAAGCATAACACATGGAAAGAAACCAACGCATTAGGTCAAAGCACCAAGCATAACACACAGAGTTACCATAGTTCACCCCCACCCTGAGGCTACGTCCACAAAGTCTTCTTATTATTTATTAGCTTTGGCCAATTAGGTTACAAGACAGAGCTCACACTTGTACTCTGCATAGGACAACATATTTGCGTGCACCTCGCAAGATCCTCCTTCCCCAGGTAGATCTAGCACATAGTCTTCTTACAATATATTCACTCAACACTTATAGAATTTGCACTCAACTCTGCAAGTCGGTCACATAATATACACAAATCCTTTACTAGCACTTAGCTTATCTTCCTCCTCTCTCTTACATTGCTTAGCTACTTATACTTTACAAAATGGGCCTAAAACATGGGTAAACCCATGGGTCGACATCCCTTTCCCATTACATTAACCCGAAACCTAAAAAGGGTCCCAAAAGTGGGCCGAGATCCTGTGATCTCTGCTTCTCCTGGCGCTCCATCTTTGACAGACTGTCGAAGCCCAAAAATGGTCAAATATGACCAAGTGTTCCTCAAAACGTGGTCAAGGGCCAACAAGAGCTATTACCTCCTTGTGGGTATAAATCCTCTTATTCCCCAAGGAAAGTAACCTAGCTAGGGTTTAAACTAAGGGGTATATATCCTTATACTTCCTTAGCAAACCCTTGCAAACAATAATTATATGCTTAAAATTATGGTGGATCTAAAGTAGGGGTGTATGCATTTATACTCCCTACCCAGCCTTAACAATAATAAACCTTGAGCTTTAATTACAAATGCTAGCAATAAGTAAAATACCTCACCAATCCAAATATCACAAGATAAACCACCACAATAGATAGAAAAATACCTCCAAGAGCTAGTGCTTCATCATCATTGTTATCACTAAAGTCAACCCCCTGACTGATACAAGGGCCAGAGATAGTGCACTTAGAGAATAATAGGGTTTGATTTTTTTGGTTTTTGATAGGGTTAAAGTGAAAGTATCCAATTAGGTTATGAGGAACAAATGTATCTTTTGATGATAGAAGATCAAGGGTCTGAAAGATTCATTCCAAACTATAAAGCTTTCATTCTCAGGTCAAATCAACATAAAGCATTCAAACGGAAAAGAAACATCAATTAAACATTATGTTCAAATGATGAAGAAAATTTTCATCTCTCAAAGATGGTAGTTTTAAAAATGAAATAACAATGGCATTCCAAATACAACCTCTGCAAAAAAAAAGAGGTGAAATAATATAGTTTTCAACCATATATTTCAATGTTGTTTCAGGAAGAAATGTTTCGATATACAAAACTGTCTTTAGTGCATTTGAAATGAGAAGAACAGAGAAAAGAAAAACGAGACTGGACAATAGAAGGAAAATATCTCATATGGAAAAATGAACTAGTGATCTTATTAATTTATGTATCATAGGCACAATTACACTTTCAAAACTGATATCTCCCCAGCTATCAATTTACATCTCTTTCGAGCTTCCTCCCATCTCCATACAATCAATATATAAAAATATATAAACACACTCTCCCAAACTTTTAGGAACTGATCTTATTTGAAATAGATAAAATATTTATTAATATGGAACTGTTGATATAATTCCCATTGGATGTGAGATTGCATTGCCAAATGTTGCCTTGATAAGTTTTTGATTTCCACATGTATATGAATTTTCAACTATCTGCCTGGTTAGACAAATATTTTTCCCAAACTCTGGATAAATTACAAAAACCATCCATGTTAAATGTAAATGGATTAATTCTAGAAGTGGTTTTTTAATGGTTTTTGAATATTTGTTACCATTTGATCGAAAATGGAGCCCGAAATTCGCTTCCTGAAGATGCTAGATACAAATTCTAATTAAATGTTGATTTTATGCCCAAAAATTCTGAAAAGAGTCTTCATCTATGAAGAATTTTCTGCCATCTGTATGCTGTAATTTTTCGTGATTGGAGTTTCCTGAAGATGTAGATCTGCCAGCTCATTTCTTAAAGTTTGCTTTGAATGGAATTAATACTTGTTGTATATTTCGAGTTGCCTGAAATCTTGGTATAGTTTGTTGATGACCATTCTACATTGGATTTTCTAAGCACCAAGTGTTTTAATAACTTTAAAAAAATTCAGGATACATATTTCTTTATACAGGAAAATCACTACCGAACGATTTCGTAGCTATTTTGCAACCAGGAAAATCGCTACAGAACGATTTCATGGTGATTTTATCCAGCATGATTTCGTAGCGATTTTGTGATGCGGCACCCAAGTTCTTCATGAGCCTTTTTTTCTTGTGACTATGCTTACCCGTGAGCTCCCTCCATGTGGAATTTTTACATCTTTTAATATGGAGATATATCCCATATGAAAAAGGAAATCTTATGACATATGTTAATATACATCGATATCTCAAGAACTTAGAGTAACCCGTGGGCTTATCTTCATGCCCTTGTATATTAGTGTTGAGTGTTGACCGATGAATTGTCTCGTGGATTGAATTTATATCTATTCGTTGATACCCCATACCCTTTTTTTCCTTTAATAATAAAAAAAAAATATAGCATGAAATCATATGCCCTTGATTGTGCTTGGTGCTTATGTGTTGACTTTGAGACCTGATGGGTTGCATTGCATGAAAAATAACATTTAAGCAACGTTCCTTTAAAATTTTAAACTTGAAACTCCAAGTACTAACAATCATCAAGTCCATAACCAAGGAGACACCATACCATAGCACAAGAGAACAAAAAGCTTCATGAGTAGAGAAAATTTCAGTCCTTATCTCTTCACAATGGGAGAGTTATGATTCAAAATGAGATCTTATGATCTCTATTTATACAAAATGTCTATCACATAGTTTTTTCACATTAGCAAGGGTAAAACATAATACAATGGGTCCAAAAACCTTAAGTTACCCCTTGCAACAAAATAATATTAAACAATTCATCTTAAAATTCACTTTTACGCAAAAGAAACCCTAAAATAAGGTGATGTCACCCCTTTAGGGGGCATTTTGGCACTTTGAAGAAGTCGTTGGGGTAGTAGATGCATGTCTAAGCATCCAAAGGCCACTTGTCACTCATGAAAATCCTCTCTTGATGGTATTCAAACTTCCTTCCTTAAAAACGTGCCACATGTCATCAAGCAACACCTTCACCACCAAACCCTAGCCCTCTAGGTGATGTCAAGCCTCTAAAGGTGACGTTTTTCCTCTCCTAGGAAACAAGTTTGGCATGTGAGGGATAGGTCATGTCATCCATGATTTCTTCTAGGCCTCCAAAGGAAATTCATCATGATCCAACATGCGGGCCCTTGGAAACCAACCTGTGGGCTTCAAGCCCCATGGACACCCAAGATAAGATGTTTATTCCAAAACTATCCACCAGTTAGGTCCTGCAAAGACAAATAAGCACACCCTCCATGGATCTCAAGTCAAAATATCATGGTGAATAAATCAAATCAATAAATGAGCCACCTAAGCATTTACATAAAATATTACTCAGTGAAACAACTAAGTTATCAAATACATTATGCAACTTGCCAAACTTGGGTACGGGAGGGTTGACGAGGTGTCATATTGGGTAGATCTTTCCCTAGGTCAAAGAGTGTTTCCCAAGTGATCCCTCTCTAAGCCATGTGAAATAGATTAAGTGGTTATGGATCAAGACTCACTGGGAATGGGTTTCATGACATACAAGGGGTTGTAGTGTCTCATTCAGGGGTGCCATATTAAAGGGTATGTGGCACCTTCATTTTCATTGCAGATTTTCCAATCCCATCTTTTTTCCATTCTTTGTTTCTTTCATGTTTTAAAGGATGAGTTGAAGGCCATTGTCTTGGGATTTTTTCCATATAATGAAAGTTTCACTCACAAATACCTTGTGGAAATGAGAATTTTGGCTCATGATGAGACCCCCTGATCTAGGTGGATATCGGTGGCCACCCACCTTTTCCAACTAGCTCAAAACAATTTTCTGGCAATTTACTATTTTTAGCAGTTTTAACTTGTGGGGCCATTTTGAGGGCCTAAATGAAGGTTTTGCGGTATAGAGCTTATCAATAATATTCTAAGGCATGATTGAGCCCCCAAAATGAATCTCCTCGACGATACCTTTCCAGCGGGCTATCATACTCCTAAAATGGAGATCATATGCAAAAGTTACGACCCCAGGAAGTTGATGTACTAACTTACCCAAACTGTGCCTAGATGACTTTTGGCGCTTCATCTCCTAGGGTTAGGCTTTTGGATGTCCAGGGTTTTTGGAATTACTTATTATTGTAAAAAATTCCTTAGAGCCTCATTGTAATCATCTTCTTACGAATGAGCACAGTCGTCACATCTCTTCTCAGAGATAAGCTGCCACCATTCCAGTAAGCTTGTTTCCGCTGCATTTTACAGTTTTAGCTTATTTCATTATTGAATAGAAAACCATTTTTATTATATCTATGCTATTTTTTGTTAAGAATATGTTAATAATATGTATTCATTTCTTTCTACTCACAAAATCTGGGTCAGTGGTATCAGAGCATTTTGCTCCTTTTTGTCTTAATGCATGTCCCCAACGAGGTCGGAGTATAAGGAGTTGGGTCTTGAGCTTGTTTCTCTTGAGGAAAAAATCTCTCGCACGCCCAAGCGAACTCTCATGGCATAAGAAAAGAAATATGATGGGATAGGATATCCTTTAAAACTATTGATTGAGGAATCCCTCACGCAACAAAGGAACAAGATGATGGATAATTTCGCGCAAATCCTTCGATGGCTACCAACAGGCGACACATCTTCTTCAAGTGGAGGCGCCACCCCCTTCAAGGTACAAATAAACTTCGATATTCCTATATTTAAAGGTTAGGTAGACACATATGTTGTAGACAAGTGGTTGACTCTGCTAGAAGGATATTTTTCTATCCATAACTTCTCAAATAGAGAAAAGATTACTTTTGCAGTCCTCAAAATTGTTCCCCATGTCAAAGATTGGTGGGAAACTTTCTGTGAGCAAAAGGAAATAGAGGAACCCTCATTATTTACAGTCACATCCACCTGGGATTCCTTTAGGGATGGTATTAAGAAACAATACTACCCTATTAGAAGTTATGACAACTTATATACCAAATGGACCACACTGCGGCAAGAAAGAGACCAAGCAGTGCCAGATTTCACAAATATTTTCCATACCTTGCGCACCAAGTTGGGTATCAAATATTTAGAGAGAAATCTGGTGCTCAAGTATCATGGTGCTCTGCATAAATAAATCCAAACTAAAATGGAATTTCTAGACATCTCATCCTTGGATGCGGCCTACCGATATGCCATCAAAATCGAGCATAAACTCAAACAAAAGACGCGACAATTTGGGCCTGGGAACCCTCACAAAAAAACCTAGGAAAGGGCGGCTCCAACCCACAAAAAAAAGAACAGAGCAAATATGGATAGTATCAGGACAACTAGTCCAATATGCAAGAAAAGAAGGACACCGCAAAGACAAAGAAAGATATCGGGAAGTGGTGCAACTTCCATAAGAGACCTTGGCATAACACTGTTGATTGTCGCTCAAAGCTTCCCTTGGTGGCCGAAGTGAAAGCCTCTGAATTAGATGTGGATTCTGACTCTAAGCCAGAACCAGAAAGGGGAAGACAGATCATTGACGTGAAACCCAGTGCCACTGTTTCCACCACCAAGCTCCAGCCTAGTGAACCAGACGAGCCAAAAGAAGGAGAGCGCCTCTTCCATTCATAGATGTGGGTAAAAGGAACCCCACTGCACTTCATCGTGGATAGCGATAGCCAGAAGAAACTCATTTCTGCAGAGGTCGTCAAGTGGTTCGCCTTGCCACAACACCGCACCCACAACCCTACACCATTGGATGGCTCTGCCAAGGAAGCGATCTTCATGTCAACCAATAGTGTCGACACTATTGATTGACACGGAGATCGCTTCCTTGGAAGAGCCATCCAATGGTGTAGGGTTGTGGGTGCGGTGTTGTGGAAAGGCCAACCACTTGATGACCTCTGCAGAAATGAGTTTCTTCTGGCTATCGATATTCACGATGAAGTGCAGTGGGGTTCCTTTTACCCACATCTATGAATGGAATAGGTGCTCTCCTTCTTTTGGCTCGTCTGGTTCACCAGGCTGGAGCTTGGTGGTGGAAACGGTGGCATTGGGTTTCGCGTCAATGATCTGTCTTCCCCTTTCTGGTTCTGGCTCAGAGTCAGAATCCACATCTAATTCATAGGCTTTCACTTCGGCCACCAAGGGAAGCTTTGAGCGACAATCAACAGTGTTATGCCAAGGTATCTTATGGAAGTTGCACCACTTCTCGATATCTTTCTTTGTCTTTGTGGTTTCCTTCTTTGCTTGCATCTTGGACTGGTTGTCCTAATACTATCCATATTTTCTCTGTTCTTTTTTTTGTGGATTGGGGCCGCCCTTTCCTAGGTTTTTTTGTGAGGGGTTCCCAGGCCCTTCAAAGACGAGGTATTGTGTGATGTTGCTCCTGTCGAAGTTTGTGATGTTATTTTGGGCCAATCTTATTTCTGGAAATGTCATGCTGTTATTATTACTTTGAACAGGAAATTGTATAGGATAGCTGAGGCAGTCCCACCTAGTGATATTTCCTTGATCTCTACTAAGAAATCTAAGAAGGTCATCTCTTAGATGGGGACGTTTATCTTCTTTGTGATTCACTCTCAAAATAAGCAAAATATCACAACCACAGCCATGGTCTCTGTGGCCGACCTCTCCACACAGCAGAAGCAAGTAGATAAGGTCATGGAAGAATACTCAGATATCTTCTCCTCACCTACCGGGGTACCTCTACACTGTCAGGTCGAGCACCCCATCGATCTGACCCCCAACACACCATTGCCCAATGGGCCAGTCCATCATCCCTCTCTGTTAGAGAATGAGGAGTTCAAGTGACAAATCCAAGAACTTCTCCACAAGGGGCACATCCATCCCAGATCATCACCTTGTGGGAGCCCAATAATGCAGGTACAGAAGAAATATGGAACCTGGTGACTCTGCATTGATTACCAGGATCTTAATAAAATCACAGTCAGAAACCAGTACCCAATTCCATGAATTGAGGACCTCCTTTATCAACTCACGGGGGCCAAATACTCCAGTAAGATTGATCTGAAGTTTGGCTACCACCAGGTCTCGATAGAACAGACAAATGTATGGAAGACCGCCTTCAAGTCAAAGGAAGGTATTTTTGAATGGTTGGTCATGCCCTTTGGTTTGACAAATTCTCCGACCACTTTCATGAGGATGATGGATGATATCCTGCGACCATTCACCAATGCTTTTGTAGTGGTGTATCTAGATGACATTCTCATTTACAGCAAGACTTGGGCCAAACACTTGCAACATATTCAACAGGTTCTACACACCCTGCAACAGCACAAGTTATACGGAAACTTGGAAAAATTCTCTTTCTACATGGACAGGGTCCATTACCTGGGATGCATCATTGATCAACATGGCATACATGTGGATCTAGCCAAGATCCAATTCATCCATGACTAGCCAACCACACTCACTGAGATTTAGAGCTTCTTGGGCCTTGCCAATTTCTACCATAGGTTTGTGTTGGGATTCTCCCATATTGCGTGGGCCCCCAGCCAAATCAACAGGGGTGGTGGTAAGGTGAAATTTGCGTGGGGCTGGTCCCAAAAGCAAGCGTTCGATGATTTGAAGAAGCACTTATTCTTCACCCCAGTAATTTCACTTCTAGACCTACAACATCTCTTTGAGATTGAGACAGATGCTTCAGACTATGCTATGGGCGTCGTTCTCACTCAGCACGACCACCCTGTGGCCTATCATAGTGAGACAGTATCTGATGTTGTCCATAATTACCCTACTTACGACAAAGAAATTTACTCCATTGTGCAAGCCTATCGCCAGTCTAGACATTACATTCTTTGGAAGGAGACAATCATCCACACTGATCATAAACCACAACAGTTCATGCGGACACAAGGAAAATTGTAGAATGACCACCATCAAAAGTGGTCCACATACTTGCAGCAATTCCACCTCAACATCAAGTATAAATAGGAAGCACCAATCACATGATTGATTGCCTCAATAGACCACCAATCATGACACTCACCGCGGTTCTAGATTATTGCGGCCATGAGACCTCTGGTTGGCCCCAACTCTATGAGATAGACCCAGACTTCTCCACCACCTACCAAATGTTGGGTGCAAACATTGTTGTTGATAATTTCTATCTTCAGGATGGGTTGTTGTCTCGTATGGGCCATATCTGTGTTCCATCAAGCGAGTGAGCGAAGATGATCCAGGAATCCCACTACAGTTGGGTGGCAGGACACTTTGGCGTCAAAAAGATAGTGGCAACTCTACATAAACATTTCTACTGGCCGAAACTCCGACAGGAGGTCAACAGGTATATCAAGTCCTGGACTACCTGCGCTATTTCCAAACTGAACACTAAGAAACAGGTCCTGTACACCCCTCTTCCTACTCTTGACAGGCCATGGGAATCCATATCAATGGACTACATATTGGACCTCCCATCCACCAAGCGGGGAAATGACTGTGTTTTTGTGGTTTTTGATCGCTTTTCTAAGATGGCAATTTTGGTTGCCTGTAAGAAGAGCATCACAATAGAGGCCATTGCCAAGCTCTTCTTTGAACGAGTCTAGGTACATTTTGGAATCCCACAAACCATTGTCTCGGATAGGGAGAGTCAATTTCTTAGCACATTCTGGTCGAGCCTCTGGTCACTGCTGGACACCAAGGTAACCAAATCCACGACCTTCCACCCCCATACAGATGGCCAAATCGAGGTCGTAAATCGAATGATTGTGCATATCCTTTGCATGTATAATTCAAAGAACCCTCAGACATGGGATGAGATCCTTCCCTATGTCCATCATAGCTACAACTGAGCCTTTCATAGCTCAACCAACCACAACCCCTTTCAGGTGGGGTTGGGATTCCAACCATTGGGTCCCATAGATGTTGCACTTCCCCTTACGGTCACCTCGATCGACTCATCTCCTATTTCAATTGAAGCTGAAAAATCCACCCAGTTAATTGAGCAGATACAACAAATCCACCAAAAGGTTTAGGATATCCTACATAAGTCCAATGACAAGTACAAACAACGTCATGATCAACATCGGGTGCCACATAAGTTTCAAGTGGGCGACAAAGTTTGGTTGCACTTGCAGAAAGAACGGCTTACAAGACCCCATCGAAAAATTCACCCTCTCTATTATGGGTCGTACACCATCACCAAGGTCGTGGGGCGTAATGATTTTGAGCTCAACATTCCTCCTTTCCTTGGCCTGCACCCAGTGTTCAACGTGGATCTCCTTCGCCCTTATTTCCCACCATTATTGGACACCTCAGACGTAGTCGAACATATGAAACCAACAGAGTTCAACCATGAATGCATACAATAGGAATCCAATGATCATATTGTGGACACATAGATCAAGGGAACTTGACAGCAAAGGATCTAGCTTTATCGAGTTGTCAAAGCAGGGCAGCTCTTGCACCAAGGGAAGTGGCTCACCCGGGGCCAAATTTAGCAGAAATTTCCTCATCTGATGGGGGAAATCAATGAAATGGATACAATTTATTCTTAAGGAGGGAGTATTGATCCAGGTGGATATTGGTGGCCACCCACCTTTTCCAACTGGCTCAAAACAATTTTCTGGCAATTTTAGCAATTTACTATTTTTAGTAGTTTTAACTTCTAGGGCCATTTTGAGGGCCTAAATGAAGGTTTTTTGGGATAGAGATTCTAAATGATTGCCTATGGAATTATTGATCCCTCAGAATGAATCTCCTCGACGATACCCTTCCAACAGTATATCATACGCCTAAAACGAAGATCGTATGCAAAAGTTACGACCCCGGGAAGTTGATATACTAACTTACCCAAACATGGCCCACATGACTTTTGGCGCTTCATCTCCTATGGTTAGGTTTTTGGATGTCTAGGGTTTTTGGAATTCTTTCTTATTGTAAAAAAATCCTTCAGAGCCTCATTGTAATCATCTTCTTGCAAATGAGCACAACCGACACATCTCTTCTCAGAGATAAGCCGCTACCATTCTAGCAAGCTTGTTTCCACTGCATTTTTTAGTTTCATCTTATTTCATTATTGAATAGAAAACCAGTTTTACTGTATCTCTGTTATTTTGTGTTAAGAATCTGTTAATAATCTTTATTCATTTATTTCTTCTCATAAAATCCGGATCACCCCCTTTCTCTCAATTGTGTAACTGAGAGCCACTACCCTAGCTTGGTGGCCAGATGATGGTAATTTCATACCACTAGATACCCATGATCATGACATGCTAGCTCGTGATGAGACCTCCTATCCTCCAACTAACCCCTTAAGCATTCACTATCATTTATTCTTGTGGGTCCCTGTTTTCTTACAAATAACTGTTTCATTGCTTTCTCAGTGGATCCATGGGTGAAGCATCTGGAAGGTCTATATATAGGATTTATATTTTTAGCCAGCAAAAATCCCTTTGGTCCTTCATCTGCTTCTTCACATGGAATGAGGGACAACCCTTATTGGGTCAATACACCCTAAAATACAAAGAGACAAGGAAATGGGGGGTTTTGGGTGATGGAAAGTGGTAAGTATGGATGGGAATGGTACGATGGATCTTCAAGGGAGTTCCTTTTAGAAAACCCATTTTCGAGGAAGACCACTTGCTAGGGAACAATGTCAACCACCAAGGTGAAATGGGGAAAAAGGAATAATGTCCAAGCATATGTCATGAAATCTAAAGCAATCTAAGATACAACATACTCAAAATGCCTCAAATATTGAAATAACAGTCACCATAATACCTGACTTGTACCTCATGGAGCAAGGCCCAGTTCCTTTCAGAAGCCAGCTGGTGAGGTGGATGCGCTTACAAATGGATCAAAAGTGGTGACAGAGTGGGATTCTATATGTGCAAGTGGACACTGTTGGTCATGTAGTCTCTCAACACTCCATATTTTCAACATGAGGGCCTCGAGACATGATCTCCTTAGTTATCCCACAAAATGGGGATAACATGTCGATATAGAAGTTTGTCACCTATGTACTTATGGTGATTATATTAATATAAATACTCTTTTCTTGTCCAATTATATGTTACAAATATTTGTATTAGTTTCCATGGGAATATTTTTTATACATGTTAATGGATTATGCTAGTTTATATGCTATCATTTCATATAATTTCCATATGCTTGTGTATATTGAATGTTGAGGAAGATTTGCAGGTAGCAAGCATTGGGTCGTGAGCTAATGTGGTCTTCTTCGGTCGTCTAGATGAGGTATGCTTCTAGCCTTCCTTTTTGTTAGAATTTCCATTTGACTAGCATACTTGAGATTAGAGTTGATTTTTGGGTGTCATTCCATCTATTTTGGTTTATCCCAAGCCATAGAGAGATTTTCCTCGTAACATAATTGGAAACTCCACTGGGAAATCTCCCTTTCGGGGATATTTGGGGATTTTTCTCCTTTAGTGATCTCTACTTGCTTGATTTGTTTTGTCGCCTCTGGCTTGACAACCTCTATTTTCCTTTGTATTTGAGTTTCTTGTCCTAACCCTTTCCTAGTCAGTGTCTTTCTTGGCATACATGGGTTTTCCCTTGACAATAACGTATATATGCATGTTGTTTGTGTTTAGGGTGCGTACATACACTTATGTTCCCTGGACAATCACGTACACTATTTTCTAAGTCTTTTTGGATAGGTTTAGTGTTTGTTGGGTGAGTTTTGTTGGTTGTTGAGACTTCTTGGGTCCCTGTCCTGTCTGTTGAGTGCCTACAAAGTGATAGGAAGTTGCATCATTGTTGAATTTTTGGTCGAACTCATTTTTTGTCATTTTTCTCATTTGTTGTCCTTGCATTTGGGTCTGGGTAGCCACTTCTTAGTGTCCTACTTGGCTTGTATTCTTGTTCTTCGAATAGGGTATCCATGAGAGGTTGTTTATTCAGTCCTTGCATTTTCATTTATTATATTGAAAATACAAA